>VYXH01005058.1:0-129457 GCA_013397275.1 Burhinus bistriatus | reverse complement strand
CAGGCGCGGCGGGCTCGCGGCCAGGGGCCGTCACCAAAACAAGGCGCACGTGCGGAGCTGTAGGGCGGCGCAGCCGCTGCGGCGGCAGCGCGAGCGCGGCCTACGTGACAGCCGAGCCGAGCCGAGCCGAGCCGTGAGGGGTCGTGAGGGTCGAGTCCGTGTTCACGAAACAGCCCCTTATCCAGACGTCCCCCGTGCCAGTCCGGTGGGCGCGCTGGAAGCTGACGGGGTTTGTACGATTCAGGGGTTCCCCTCCGCTCTTCCTGGAAAATGCAGCCGCTGGGGAGGCCGCTGCGGGGAGCGGGGCGCTCCCGGCCGGCCGCCCTCGGCAGGAATAGTCCCTCGGTTCTGGCACATTGCAAGTCTCGAATCTGAGCCGATGCCAGTGGACTTTCCTGCTAGTGGGCACGCGAACGTTTTTTCCCTGGTGCCGAACCTCCCCGTGACGGTTTCTCCTGAAAAGCGCATCCCGCTGTCCAGCTTTAGTCATACAGTGTCCACCCCAGGTCCTTTGAACTGCCGTCCGTCCCCGGTTGCCAGTATTTCAGCCAAAGGCTGAGCCTTTTGCTGCCCATCTCTTTGAGGGACCCCCTATACATACAGCTGACAGACAGGGAGTTGGGGGTTTTTTGCAGAGCTCCTGACTTTCCCGTTGCTTTTCTTACCTCCAAGATAAACCCCAAGGAAAGTTATAAAGATTGTTGAATAAACTTCCTGAGTGCAATAGCACCTCATTTAGATTATTCTTTATTTGATTAACTCCCCTGTGATCCTGGTTGGGGGCACTAAGACTCCGCCACAACGGCCTGTCTGTCTTCTCCCTCCCGAAACAAAACTTCCTGTGTGTCTTCCACGTTCTCCTTTCTGCCAGTGCTTTTAAAAATTCCTCTTCTTTTATTTCTGGCTTTTTAATCTTGTTACTCACAACTTCCCATTCTTTCCACTTCTCCATCACCTCCCAAGTGGTAGGAAAAACTGCCTCTGCCTGTCCCAGCCACCTCCTTCCTGAGACTTTTGCTGGTCAAAGTTCAGCTTTTAAGTTCCTATCCCTAAACAGTGAAACAATACGCACTGAGCCAGCACCAAGAACCCCTCAGAGAATCTGCTAATTATTCTTGATGTTTTGGATACATATAGACAAAGAAACTTGCTACAGTTTTCAAAGAACCAGCTACTTGGTTCATACTATTAACAGTAATTAAAGATCATATACACAGGTTCCCAAAGTTACCATGCACAGAGGAGACTGAAGTCTACACTGTCACATGTGAGCATTTCTCTGGGGTATCTGCTCTCCAGAACTCTGGAGGAAGCTGAGGGGTCTTCATGTGAGCTGCATGGATCCCAGTATGTCACAGATGAGCGCTCTGTGGCTGAGAGCTATCCCCCAAAATGGTACATTTTGAGATTTAGGTTGGGCCTTAAAGAAGTTCGGTCTAACATCACCCAACCCTGGATAGATGTTGGTTATTTTTGCTAAAAAAAAACTAAAAACCCAAACCAAAAGTATGAACAAAAAAATCCCCAAAGATTGGTTATCTCAGAAGTGGGCCGATTTTACTAGATAACTAACAATATGTCATGTTATACCAATAAGAGAACATGGAGATTTAGACATCTTGCACTGTGTAAACATTACTTTAGGCTAAGAAACAAATTACTCATGTCAGATCTTGTTTTTTATTTTGTGCATCTTGCAAGATGAGCTTGCCTATATGGAGGTTATATTTGATAAATATGTCATTGTGCTAATGCGACATTCCTCTGCCTCCAACCAATCCCAATTAGTTTACATGCACATGCCAATAGAACACCTTAAAACTGTAAAGCTTTCTATAAAAGCTATTAGTAATACTGAAGAGGAAGATGGAGGTGGGAAGAATGGTAAAGCAAAGACAGGAGAACATGAGAGATGAAGAGGATTCCGTGTTTCAGTATTTCTGCTTTGAAGAGGAAATTAGAACACAGTAAAATTCAGAAATAAGTAAGATTGAACTAGGTTAGAAAATATATAGCTGATATCTCAGTAACTTGAGAATATGGGATCCTGTATGTTAATAAGATCATTCTTTTTGAGTAATTAAAAAATTGACCTTGTTGGTGTCCATCTTGAGTATGAGGGTGAAAAAACCCAAAAACCAAATGCTTAATTCATCTTCTGATTTATGGTTTCTGTTGTTTACATCTGCTAGAAACTTCTGGCTCATGTAAAAACAGTTATATTATGTCAAAATGTATCTGCAGATCTGGCATTTAAATGCTATCATTTGTTCCTCAAATTAGTTTCGCCACAATTATTGTGCCTGTAATTGGTTGTGGTTGTAAAATTGCTGCTCAGAAGGTCATGTTAATGTTTCCCTAAAATGCTAATCTCGTTATTTACTAGTTTTCACTAACCAGTGTACCATAATATTTGTGCCTGACACCTTAGGAATGGAAGAGGACCCCCAAGATCTCCTCAGAGCCAGACTCAGGATGGGGTGTTCTGTGAAAGCTCTTTTCTTCCAAAATAAATAACCTGATTTAGGACTTTGCAGATTTGGACATGGCTTTTAATGACCTAGTATTGCAAGTGGCCAGATCCTTGTTTTCCGTGCCTTCCTTTGTAGGGAAACAAAGTTCTGTCTGGATATGAAGCTGGGCCATGTTTTGGATTCACCTTCTCTGTGGGCTGAGTGCTTCTCGCTGGGGCTGGAGTGCAGCTAAAGGTGGGCTGTTACTTCAGAGAGGAATAGGGCATGGCTTGGTTTGGTCTGAAGGTGGCACTACAAGGCCGTATGTGAAAGGCACTACTGTAGCCTGACTCTAGTATGTCTCTTCTCTATTAGTTCTGGCTGTGTGGCACGCAGTCCAATCTGAGACTCAGGTAAAATGGGAAATAATGCATTCTGCCGTACTTTCCTGTTGCTTGTGTGCTGAATATGGAAAGCAACCCAGTGTATGTGGAAGCTGCAGGCTTCAGCTTGATTTGAAGCAGCAATCAATCTGGCTCCAACAACACAAACAAAATATGAAGATAGGTGGTTGATGCTCTGACAAACCTCTGAGATTCCATGACCTCCTTGTACACAGTGTCATTGGCCAGCTGACTTCATCTGAAAAAACTGACATCATCTGAACACTGTCATCTTCAGCTTCCACAGAAGCTGCCCTCAACCTATGAACACACTTGTCAATTAATGTAATTGCAGTTATGCATGGAAATTTATGGGTTGGATACTTCTAAAATCGTGGCCTTATCCCTCAGCTGTTAGCCCAGAGTGACAGGAGCTGGTGAAGAAGGTAACTGCAAAGGTACATTGGTGCTGTAATTGAACTCCTTTACCTTGCCCCATAGTGAACTTTTCCAAGAATAAATATGAAGCCCACTAACTACGCTATTGTACTGGCAGCTGGTGATAGCTAGAGTCTGGCATGCTCCAGGCTAGCTATCTGCTTTTTTCTTTTATGCTGCTCTCTTAACTAGTAGTAGGGAGAAAGCAGCCACACTGTGCAACCTGGTATTCGTGAAGAATCACCGGAAGCTGGGATAAGCTCATTTCAGGATAGCTTTATGCTATAATGCAGAAGTACAAATTTGCCCTGATGTGGGATTGAGTACCATCTCTTTTTGTCTTGCAGAATCCTGTATAATATTTTCAGGTGTTTTATCCAGGGAAACATATTAATGCACTTTTACTAACATAAAAGCATATGGAAGCCCTATATTTAAAAAAGAAAGGCACAGAATAGAAAAAAAAAGAATTTAAAGGAAATCAGATTACAGGCCGTAACTTTCAAAAACAGTTAGTGATTTAATTTTGCAAGGATCATGTAAACAGAGTGAAGGGACCTAAATACTTATTTCAGCATGTCAAGGGAGGCACAGGAAAATGAAGACAACGGAAATTTGGGACCTGTTGTAAAAGTATATTACTCATTGACAGTGTCTAGAACACAGACAAGTTTGTGTGACACCTATGTTTTATGAAGTTAGCCTCATGGTGTCACCAATTAACTGCTCTGTTGGTGAAATAGTGATAATGGGATGTAATTGGCTGCATTTGTTCACTTTTAACAATAGGGAGTGGCTGAGGGGTTTGATATTTTTAATACCACATAATTGAACTAGAAGATTTGTTAATAAATTACTCAGGGACACATGAGGCCATGTGAGTGTTCCCCCTTTCAAGGTCAAAGTGGTTCTCCCTGCTCAGGAGAACTCACATATAATGAAAAGGTTGCTCATTTGGGTCCTGTTTCTCAAATGAATATCCTCGAGGACACAATATAGGAGTCTTGATTCAATTCTGCCTCTTCATTTGCTTTGAATGCAGCACCAGGAAGCAATCAAGGCTGGCTTTGGACACGGGTGTGAACCTGCGTGGTTCACCTGGATGGCTCAGCAAGTGGTGCCTCTGTATGGGTCAATGTGTGACCTGCGTGCTCGAGGAGGAATTTGTCTTGTCACATCCCATGTTACAGATAACCAAGTAGTGGATGCAAGATCTCATGCTCCCAAGGTCCTTGCCTCCCAGCCAGCTGAATCAGGGACCTGTTGAAAACGTATCGTGATGCCAGTGCCTTGCTGTGGTGGGGGCTGCAAGTAGCAGTGCAGCTGGACCTTGGCCCATGGAAGTTGCTCCCATGTCCCTTGTTCAGGTGTAGCCTAGACACACACTGGCTGTCTGGACACTGTATCAGTGGAGAATGAGAGGCACCTCTGGAGAGGACTTCAGCCCAGGGATCGTCATCATCTGTCTGAGGGCAGAATGGATCACCTCTCCATTGGCTCTGTTATAGATGTAGGCTTTGAAAAACTAACTTATAAATACCTAAAGGCAGGAACTGTCAAACCCCACCCCAGGGGGTCTGGCTTCATCTTCCTTTCTCCAGGCCTTGCTTGTGCAGATGGAGGAGGGACAGGGATGAGGCACCAGGCTAGTGGGGAAAACCACTGAATCCCCTGGGCCTGTGCCCTTTGGCTGTCCCCTGCCTTCCTGCCTCCCCGCCTCCCCAGTGACCCATTGCTGCCAGCGTACTCACAGCAGGGTCTGCTTGCAGCTGCTTTTGGAAGCAGCCAGCAGGTGTGTGCAGGTGGCTGATAGTATATTATTTTGCAGCTTGTAGGCCTGCTACTGGCAGTTCATCATGCCATTGGAATTCTAACGGGCAACCTTTTGTTCAGGTTTGGCCAGTAAAGCCAAATTTTAATATGCTTATCTTCCTCCCTGAACTGTTACATACCTTTAAACACGCAGTCTGTAGTGACATCCTTGCCTCTGAAAGCTGCTTTCGTTAAATGATCTAAACAGACTTGTGAAGCTCCTGAAACATGTTTGTTTTGTTGTGTGCACAGATGCGATGAGAGGGAGACCTGTTGGGACACAGGCTGGCAGTGCTAAGCTGTGCTCAGGGAAGAGAGCTTCCTGACTGGCAGAAGTGTCCTCTGGTCATGAGGTGCTGCGGTTTTCAGCCACGGTGTGGTTAAAATAAGCTGCAACTGCATGTAACGCTTTCCTGATACTGCTCTCCCTCCTGAGCCTGGTGATATTATGCAGCCACGAAAGCTGGGACAGGCCAGCTTTCATGTAAAGAGGCCAAAGAAGCGTACATTGCACATCTGTCACAGCTGTAAGGAGAGCTCAGCAGCTGGAAGAGGCCTGGGAGATGAGAAGGCAGCCATGCGTGAGGGGATGTCTCTAGGGCTAAAGTCTTGCTGTGGCTTTGCATGAGCCTGAAGATGTGATCTGTGCCAAGATGGTTTGAGAAGACTGGTCTGCAGTGCAGCATTAAGCCTTTCACTGCTAAATATGTGCTGAGTTTCTCTGAAGCCACATATTTCTGTCTTAAAAGCTGCAAGATTAGCATTTTTCAACTTGCCATCATATACCCATGAAGCATTCCACAAAAGAAAATCTCTTAGTAACTGATGACCTATGAAGGGATCAGACTTTGGATTATTTTTTTTTAGACACGTGTAAAATTCAGAACATCTAAGGTCTAAAGTTGCTTTTTTATATAAAATATTTTTGGTATAAAAGCCTTGTGTTTGCTGGGACAGAGGTGACTGAGCTGCCCCATGTGGATGAGGTGTGCAAGCTCCCTTGTGCTACAAGGAGGAACACTAGACATGTTCAAGAGCGTCTGAAGGAAGAATCTGTGCCTAAATATAACAATGTCTGTGTAGCAAGTGAATCTTAGTTCCCAAAATGCAATTCTGCCTCTGGCCATGCACATCAGTTTTCATGGCTGTTTCTGCCTGGTTCGCCTTCACTTGGAGATAACCTTGTAGTTAGTTTCACCTTATAGCTATTATTTTCAATAGTATTTTTTGGAAAAGAAAAGTACTTGTGGTCTATGAAGAAGCTCCTTCCTTTCTTCTTCTTCCTTTTTTTTTTTTTAAATTACATCATCAAACTGCCATGTTGATTGAAATGAATGGGCATGGATTTCCATCCAGCCTATGGTGCTAGTGACTGAATATTGTTATTGATGGCTTGTATAAAATGTGTTTGATGATCTTATCTAGCTTCCTAGATGTTGCTGTCACACAAAACCCACACAGATCTGTTATCACCAGTTAGAGGAGAGGTTGAAGACAAATGAGGCAGATGTTACAGAATTTTTAAGCCTGCCATAAGACTTGACCTTCACTGTGTTTCTCTTTCAAAGCCAGCTGAATGTTTTCATTCCTTTTAGTCTTTCAGGTGCATTGTACCTACAGCAATACCTACAACTGGGTACATCAGAGGCACCAGCTCTTCACAATGCATGCCTCTTGCCGCCCATTACAAGTGCCCCAGAAAGGCAAATTCCCTTTCTCAGCCATGAGGGCAGGTACACTAGGCAACACCTCCTTCCGGTTAAAAGCACATGTTTAAGCCTGATTCTTACATTTTAAGGTCCCTTTGGATCACTCTGGCAATGTAAATGTCCTTGAAGCATGTATAATGAGGGACTCGGAGTCCAGATTTCAGCTTGTAGCTTTTCTGCAGCTGCGTACTGGCTGGGGTTGGGGACAGTGTTTTCCTTCAGTCATGGGCACAGAAATTCAGAACAGATGCCCATTAAGGCATCCCGAAACAGGTACCCTGCCTACATCTACGTGGATGCTTGCACACGTGCCCATCTGTCAGGGAGGCACTGTGCCCAGGCTGGTCAGGTTGTCTTCACAGGTGCTGGTGCTGTGCCAGGCATGGTGTTTGGTACCTGACCTCCGTAACCTGGCAAGTGACCCCATAACAGCATGGTGGCCTCCTCAGACAGCTAGCACATATGTATCTGAACAATGTTTTTTCACTCTTGACCACACTTGTTGGCCTCCCCTTCAGCAAAGGAGGAACGAGGGCTCAGGGGCTGTTTGCCAGGTACAGGGGTTGTGTTGCAGTAGGCAGCTTGGAAGCTCTCACACTGCTTCTCCTTTTAAGGGACAAGGAGTGTATGCCAGCAAAGCTCTTGGGCTCTTCCATGGAGGTCATGCCAATGTCAGTCCATGGCAAGAGGAAGAAAATGAGTTTTTAAAGAAAAAGGAGACAATCCTGCTGAGCTCAAAGCATAAATTGAGCACTTCGCTTGCTGAGTGGATGAAGTGTTGCCTGAGAATATAGGATGCTCTTCTGCAAAAACAAAAGAACAGAAGAGGTTTTCTGTGTTGGAAAGTAAAGTGAAAAAGAAATGGAACTGAACAAAATCCTAGTCACAGCTGAAAATATCAGATGCAATTGATTCTCTACAGGAACAACTCGTCATCCTTTAAAGCTATACAAATATGTATTTGCAGACTTCTGTCATTTAAGCCATGAAAGCTCTTCTTGTGTGTTGATTTCAACATTGTTTAGATGGGCAAAGTCAATTAAAGCAATTCAATGTAACAGAAGGTAGGTCAGCTTCTTCTGGGAGACCAAAGAGGGTAATTTTCTGACACCAATTAGCTGATGGGGTGATGCCCATACTCCGTAGATCACTGACTGTGCTCAAAGTTTTGGCTCAGGATTAAATTTTACTACAGCTGAGACACACAATCCCTCTCTAAGTTCCAGAAATCAGATTTAGGTCTGCATAAGGTCCTTAAATATAAAGCCAATGTAAACAGCACAGGACTTAATGGAAATCCTATAAAAGTATAAATCCAGTGGATTTGCTTCCTGAAGCAGTAGCAAGAGTTGTGCAGAAGCTACGATTGATCCAGCATGCCTAACTCTGTATTTTGTAACACATCTTTTACAGCAGCGTTGAAGCACCTTGTACGTCAAGGAGATTCACACTGATTAAGACAGAAAAAGACTGATTTCACTCCTCGCTTTGGGGGCTCATGCAAGGTTGTTTTGGATGATCTGCTAGGTGGTTTCTGCTGCATACATTCGAAAAGATAGTCTGCATCATGTTCTGAGGGTACACAGTGCAAACCCGCTCTTGTTTCTCATGGGAGAAAACTCCACAGCCCAGGATGCTTTATGCTGTGTTCTTCTTTCAGCTTCCGCACCATGTGCATCTTTGGGTGCACTTCCTCTGCACAAGGGCTCAGAATATTTTTGTTAGTAGTCACAAAAATGTCACTCCATCTGATATCGTAAAAGCAGATTTTGGGAGATTTTCCTACATCCTGTCAACACTAAAATTATCTTAAAAGACTTGTAACAAGATTTAAGCTCTTGGGCCTGGGCTTTCAGTTGTGATTTTCTTCTAATAGGATAACTCTAATGATGCTTATGGTCCATACTGATGGGAGAAGGCCCTGGGTCTGAATAAACAATTTGTAGATACTTAAAAAATTCCTGACACAAATCACTCGGAAGTCCAGAGGCAGGAGATTGAAGCTTTCTCTGTTGGAGATGTTAGCAAAGATAGCACTGGATTATCCCCAGATAAAAAACCAGCCAATTAACACCTCTTACTTTTGGCAGCTTCATTTCTGACCCATCATTTAAAAATTATTAGAGAAACCTCAGGGATTCATTAAAACTGAAATATAGAGGTAATTTTCTTTATTACTATCAGCAAAGCAGTTGTTTTCCTGGGCTACACCCGCACAGCCAGGTAGCAGTGTTGTGATGGGCAGTCTAGAAGTGTCACCCTTAGGAGGGTTTAAAAGAGCCCTCCTCCTAAATATGCTGTTAAGGCCCTGCTTTCTCTATTTTACATTCTCCCTTGCTAATTAACTTCTAGACAAGGTAATTAATATCTTCTTGCTTTACAAATGGCTTCCACAAAATAGAAATCATCACTATATTTTCATATTATCTTGTCTTCAAGACTAACCAAAAAGGAATTCTAGTAAACTTATAAAACCAGCACATTTCATTTTCTTTCTTAACCAGGAAAAAGGTTTCCGATAACCTTTCCTATAACCTATAATCATACTTGCATGCCTACAATGAAATTCACTGACATTAGGTGAACATTTCACTTCTAAATTTTCCCAACCTGTATTTCTGCAAAATCAGAGTATTTCCTCAGGGTTGGGAGAGACCCTCCTGGCTGGTCTGATAAGAAGATTACACACTGATAGGCAGCTTTTTTTTGGAAGGAAATTTTAATACATTTTTGGTTTTTAATCTTGTTGATAACAACTTTGCTTCTGTAATAGTAATCAGATTTGCTAGTCGCATGTCACTATTAATTTCTGTTACTAAAAATATTTCTATTCAATCAATTGTTAATATTGCAAGTTAAATCATACCCTATGCAGCCACAATGCACTTAGGGCTTACTAAAATTTTCAATGAAAGCTTACAGTAGTTGCTGAACTTTTCTGTTGGACTTAGTTGTATTTTAAACAATAAATACCCATATGCTAATTATACGTTTACCTGGGTGTTTTTCTTTGCCAGTTTTTTTGGGGGTACATCACACACAGTTGACCAGAATTTTTCTAATTCATTTTTCTGTTCATTGTTTTTCTCTTAGAGATGCTGGTTTCAAAATGACCAGAAATGGACAATTGGGCATAAATACCGGCATCTCATGAAATCACACACATACAGGTAAAAGCTCCAGAACAACACAGACACAGTCTTCCTGTCCCAACAGCAAGAACTGTGTTTGGATAGAGTGTGAGGGTTGCCAAAATGCAAATAGTTCTTAAGTTATGTGCTGCACCACCATGGCAGGTAATAAAACTGTGTGAGTATAAGTATTTTTAAATTATTTAAATAAGTAATAAAATTAGAAAGTGATCTTCCATTCTTAGGTCGTAAAACTTTAGCATGTTATCTCAGCTGTTATCAACTAAGCAAATGATTTATTTCCCTATCCATTTATATTTGCCTGAATAATTATTCTAATCCCCTTTCATTAGTCAGATGATATATTATAAACTGAATCCACTACAAGTTTGTCTTTTGTGGCTGCTGCATTTTACACATAAAACTTTACCTAATAGTTTCCATCTGCATTTTCAGGAAAGGTTCTTCTTAACCATAAATGTATACCACAGGTTCTGCTATCTAAAAATCTTTAAAAAATAAGCAAATCCTATAGCTCAAAACTGATCTAAAATGAGAATTTTATTCAGAGAGCCCTCACTGGATATCTTGGTGGTTTTGCCTGAAACCTTTCATAGAGTTAAAAGGAAACCTGCCCCTCACCACACCATCCAATAATGAGCATCTTTTCCTGTTTCAGGCTTTTCAAGTATGTCCCAATTTATAGACTTTTAATACATGTTCTTTGCATTTGGCAAAACATGGGAACCCCCTCCCCTGCCCCAGATCATGCTGAAAAAGTACATTCCAGATTTTCTTTTTCCCTTGGTGACTTTTTTCTTCACGGTAACCATTGAACCAGGGGGTTGAACTACATGATCTTTAAAGGTCCCTTCCAACCCAAACTATTCTTTGTTTTTATGAAATTAATAAACTTAGAGAGGCTACCCACTGCTTGCTTCAAGTAATCATCGCAGAAATCCTTTGGGCTTCAACTTGCAAATCCTTACAACATTTTAAAACAACATCATTACTAAAAGAGTTTTTTTTATTTCATTCCTAACAAACTGTATAGAATTATAGCCTAATTTCACTGCTAAGGAATAAGCTTACAGCAGCAATTCAGTCTTTAAAATTTCCACACCGCCAGGCCAAATGGCTATAAATCATAGCTGGTAGGGCCTGGTTGAGGCAGCTTCTGGGGAGGCGTTCTCCAACTGATACTATTTCAATTAACATTGGAAACGTTATCCACAACATTCTTGCTTTTAATAGCCCTAATTGGATACACGTAAGTCTCCTGTATTAACAGCTCAGTGAAATTCAATCATTTGTGGACAATTGAGACTTAAAACTACATAAACGAGTAACGTTACAATGTCCTTGGCTTTCCAAGCATTCTCCCACAAAAATGTGTCAAAATAAATATTGCTTTGGCTTCCCCAGTTAGACAGGTGCGCCCAAGTCAGTTTATAGCAACTGCAATTAATTATCTAATTCTCCCTGGACCAATGCCCTGTGCTTGCAGTCATTGGTTTCCTCACTGTTGTTTTAATAATATGATTAATTTGATCCATCCTTCCAAAAAATAAGGCTCATAGAAAGCAGGTAGTTTAAACTGGGCTTCCAGTAGTTTCAGACATCTGGCCACTATGGTTGGAATCAGGAATCGTCAGTTTCACCCCTAAAGGAAAGTTCCTCAAATGCTCCTAAAAATACTCCCAAACTTTGATTCCAATGATGCCCTGGCTGGGGCCAGAAGCTGCTTTTAAAGGCAAGGCTTGCCTCATCTATACGGAACTCCCCATGTGGATGCACATAATTATACATCTCTTCTAAGCAACATGTCATTTTCAAAGCTGATTGTCAAATACAGAAATCATAAATATATCATTATTCAAATAAACCCTCATTAGTACCTTAGTAAACTGGAAAACCTCTAATAGCATTACATCTATTAAGAACAAAACTGCTGCTACATTGATCTCTTATTAAATGTAAATGCCTTAAACAGAATGGCCTTCACAAATCTGCTAGTTCTTGCTTTCTGAAAAGTTTATAGAAACTTAGTAACTGTAAAGATATTTTTTGATTGTACCTAATAAATAATTTCTTATGTGCAAATAGAGAAACAGCTGCAAATGAAATCTACCTTTCATTTAATGCAATTTTACCAATTAAGAGAAAGTTGTAAAATTCCTGGCAGCCAATTTTTCTAGCCTTTGTGAAAGCATATACAGCATATATATCTGTCAAATTCACAAAGTGTTTGTATTTAGTCAATATTATTAATTCCTCAGAAGTGAGGCTGTGGGAAAGCACATGTAGCCTGCTACTTCAGCATCCCCCTGCTCCCTGGCTGGCCAGTTGCCAAATGGTGGCCAGAAAGCAGACATGGAAAAAGCAAAGAAGTACCAGCTGCCACAGTGGAGGAGGAAAAAAAAAAACAACCCACAAATAACTCAGCAATCATCTTGGAGCAGCTAAATGAGGAAGTGTTAATTGGTAAAACAAAAGGCTGTGATTTTCTAGTAGGTTATTTTGTGCTCTACTGTATGAGGGACCTGTCTCTGACAGCCCCCCCGTCTTTTGCTTTGGGGACTGAGTGATGCCTTGCTCTCACCTGTGCCTGCAAGAGATATCACTGGGGAACAAGGCCAACTTTGGGATGCTGGTCACTCTTGGGCACTGTAAGTGATTTGAATAATCCAAGCAGATAATTAAGGTAGAGGGCAGATCATTTACACCAACGCTGAGGAAGAAACACTGGCTTTTGAAGATAACTCTTTCAAAGTCTGGGTTTGGGCCAGACAGGCAGCAGGGGCAAGCTTCCTATTTTGGAAAGCTGTTTTCTGGTGGAGGTAGTGTTTTCTTAACCGTGGCACAGGCAGAGCATCCTACCCCCTAGACGAACCCAGCACCTTAGTGCATCCACCACACAGACATCACCTGACATCTGTAGATCTTGCTGGCATGAGGCCACCAGCACCCTGCTGAAATGTGGATGTTTCTGTAGCAGGACCTTTTACAAAAGAAAGTAGCAAGTGGCATCTCATCTTCTGTCTTAGAGGAGAAGAACATTGGTCCTTAGAAGATGTTTTTTTAAGAGTTCTGGCATGTCTTGCAAATTTTGGTTCTTTGAAGAACTACATCTCTTCAGCTGGCACCATGCAACTGCTCTATCATTTTTCACTCTAGCTGAAGTTATTGGTTTGTGACAACTTGCTGCTGTGGATACATAATCATTTTTAATGAAGTTTTTTTCTTGTCCCTACTCCCTGCCATCTGACTTTTATGTTGTTTTATGTATTCTTATTTCTCATGCAAAGAAACAGGAATCATCATAGAAGCTTGCAGGAAAAGTCATTTGAGTAAAATCTGCAACTAACGTAAATGGCAGCTACATGCTGGGGGAGGAGATGAATACGTTAGGAATGCCATAAATTGTCTATTTCTTCTATCTTGACCCAGGATCTCCTGGGAGGTTTCAGTTATATCAGAGCATAAATTCTTGAGGGGCTTGAGCCACAGGTTTCAGCTTTCTCTCATTCATGGTAATGAGAGTCAAGATCTTTCCTGCATTGTTTTTGATTCACTGCACCAGCCTTGTGCCTGAATTATATGTCTGAGCATCTGGTTTTCCAAGGCTTGCAGTTCCTGAAGATGAGTGGAGGAGGCTTGGAAAACCCAAATGTCTTGACAGCACACGAAGATAGACCCGGCCTTGTATTATCCCACCTTTTAGTGATGTAATACAGGGCACAGAGCCAGCTGCAGGAGGAAATTCACTGCGTGAAGTCACAGAGGCATAAAGCAGCTACTTTTCTCTTTTGCTGAGGGCCTGGGAAGTCAGAGATGCTGAAGAGAGATGAGGCAAAGCCAGAAGATGGGCTCATGGACACATCTCCTGGAGCAGAGCTTGTGCTGGAGTCCTGAGCCCACCCAAAAGCTCTCATCTTGAGCAGGGGAAGCATGGGGCTGCAGAGCATCCCCTGGGAGCAACTCTTCCTCCAGGGCAGAGAGCGATGCCGAAAGCCAGGAAGGATTTGTTCCATGTGGCATGATGCTTTGCATGGCAGAGCTCTAGCGGCAGCTGGTGCCTCAGGGCATTATGACAGTTGTCAAATAAAAAGTAAGAATAATTTTTTCCATATCCTGTTCAATGTAGAGATTTCCCAGGAAGACTTAGCTGTGGTGTGCGGAAGAAAAAACCAATGTATCGTCGGAGCCCAGGAGGATTGTCTCAGAGAGGTGCAAGTAATGCACTGGCATTTGTGTCCAGGCCAGTACAGAACCAGTGGACCACATCCACATGCAGGTTCACTGGTGCGCACCCTGCTTTTAGACTCATGTCCAAGGAAACAGGGTTTGACCTCTAACTGCTCCAAAGGGATTTCCTCACATTCTCCCATGGCTCTTACTCATGCTTTTTGTATTTAGTACTGCCACACACTGAAAAAACAGTTCTCTCCGTCACGTAGAACTCCTCCCTCCCCGCTCCCTCTCTCCTCCTGGACTACACTGGGCCACATATTTGGGTAAACTATGTGGACGGGTTTTCTGTGTTTGCTTTCTGACATTCTCTGACTACAAAACCATGGATTCATAAAATGTGCTTTCTGAATGTGTACATGTGCTGCTGACACAGTTGTTGTTTTGGCCAGCAGCCCTTTTCCCATGACAACGTTAGGGAGCTCTCCCTCTGTGCGGTGCCTCCTGAACTTTGTTCACTACCCATTACATGTCAAAAGCAGGAATGTTCACTTCTGGGATGAAAGGAAGGAGCTAAAACACAAGCCAAGGTAGCTACGCTGAGCTACGATCCACATGATGACACACTCTTGTGTAATTTAGGGATAGGGCAAATACTGCATTGACCTTTACTCTGATATCTGCTTATTTATCTGCATTAGATAAACAGCCAATGGCTATATCTCAGCCTCAGCAAACAGCAAGTTCTGTCAGCACAGCAGATACCATTTGTTGCTTTATTTTATGGGAAGGAAGGAAGGAAGATTACCTTTTTATTACTGCTTTCAGGGATGCCTCACTGCGAGGCCTGCTTTCCTCCACCCTGGATATTTGGAGCTTTTATACCCTTGGCTAGATT
Source organism: Burhinus bistriatus (assembly GCA_013397275.1). Taxonomy (NCBI): domain Eukaryota; kingdom Metazoa; phylum Chordata; class Aves; order Charadriiformes; family Burhinidae; genus Burhinus; species Burhinus bistriatus. The sequence continues at coordinate 114,442 of VYXH01005058.1, read as the reverse complement.
TTGCCCTCTGGCAAAATTCTGCCCTGTACAAGTTCTTGAGCATGTTGCACATTTAATAAGACTGACAGCAGTCGGCTCTAGGCTTAAAGACAGAAATACCAGATCCTTATCTGAACTTCTATGAACTGGGTAAGGGGAAAGCATTTTGGTCCGGGCCATAGATGGAGCTTCCAACAAATTCCAGCTCAGTTTTTTTAAGGCTGTCTTAATCCTGGTATGAGAAGAGAGAAAGAGACACCTTCAACTCCAGCTTTGAAAATTATACCTCCATTATCATCTAAAATGCTAGTATAGCTAGGCCTTTATTTTATTAGTTGCAGGGAGCATAAAGCAATCTTGTCTTATACAACCAGTTTCTCATCCCATCAGCACCCGCCTAGCATGAGAAGGGTGTCTCCTTTTGATTTTCTTGGCTCAGTTAATGTGATTTATTTCACACTCGGAAGAGCTAGATAGTAGAACTTAGTGAGGGAGAAATGTAATTTCAAGCTTGAATACAAAGTTTGGGTTCTGGTTCAGATTTCCAGTTTGCTTTAGCTTGTGCTCAGCACCCGTGACTAGATTACTGAAAGGCCCCCGTCTCTCACTACTCCCCTAATTTATACTTAGGATGAATGTGAGACAGAGTCCCAAACCCAAATGTCTCCCAAATATTGAGGTAATTTGGACCTGACTCCAAAGTTTTCAGAGCCTTTTTCTCTAGGAATAAAAAACTTCCCTCCAGCCTACATTTTGGAGAAGTTCACACCCAATTTAGCTTGATAGCTAACCTATCAACCTGCCCTGATAGGGTTTCATTTCTGAGTTCTACACAGTCCTTTTTCTGATCAGTACTTCGTGTGCATTTTGTGTCTGAGCCAAAGACCACAAAAACCTTACAAGGATGTCTTCGTGGACTTCAGGGACAGCTACGTTAAGCTATGACATGTGTTTCCATGTGCCTTCAATCATGGGTTTTGGCAAAGTTGCGAAGAGATTTGGTTCTCTCTTACTGAAAACAAGAAATCCTGGATTCGATTTGAGTCACTCTTTGCTTCCTTCTTCCTGTGCTGAAATGTTCAGTAGCTTACAGACGCCTTCCCAAGCAGTGTTAACATTTGATCCAGAAACCTTTGGTGACCTGCTGATTGATATACAGCCACAGGCTAAAAAAGCCCCACTTTTCCTGGACTTACTCCAATAGCTTTGATCTAGAAACTGACAAAATTTGCAAATGTTTTATAATAGGAAAGAGAAAGATATTTTCCAGAATATTGAGGAGATACTGTCCAAAATGAACTCTTACGCACTAAGGTGGAGATGACATATGAAATAGTAAATACATAGCAAGGCTGAATTATTCATGGAGAGAGGAAATTGGCTGCTTACCTTTGGGAATGGAAATCTGAATGAACCTAAGGTTTTAAAATGAAATAAGTTGGATGGTTTCAGCCGTCTCCCTGGGGTGTGATAATGTCAGCGTCATGTCTTGATCTCTTTTGGAAATGCACTTTCTTTCTCTCCTTTTCCTTCTCCCACAGCATATTGTTGCAGTATTGTTGCTGTCAGCTTGTCATTCTGAGGGTGTTTGCTGCTTCTCCCAAACTTAAGGTGAGCAGAATTGCAATTGAGCAAGCATATATGGAGTGCTCCTGCTTGGTATTCAGTGGCAAGAACAGATGGCTACCAAGCGGCTAGTGGGCACAGATTTTCAATACCAGTGCAGGCTGCATCGATTTATTTTTGCAGTCCATTCTGTAATCCCTAGGTATCTTGAGATGCTAAATGCAATTCTGAGAATTTTCTTGTCACACCGTGTGCATGTCAGTGCTTGTTGTTTGCTTGTGTGTGCATGTGTGCATGTGCACGTGCATGCATGTGTGTGTATGTGCATGCATGTGTGTGCATGCATCTGTATATGCTTGTGTTGGGGAGCCCCCGGGGTGCCAGGACTCATCTTATTTTGAAGGGGGAATTGTCACTCTTCTGTCTTCAGAAAATAGGATGGCACTGTGATGAGTTGATAGAGAAGTCCTGGTCTGACGCGAGCTTTTTCAATCTCAAAACTGGTATGCAGGTTCAAAGAGTACTTGAACTCATATATATTTACTATTCTTCCCTCTTTGCCATGGCTTCTATTTTCCTTTCTTCCTGACAACCCAAACAAACAATGCTTCAGTCCCTCTCCTCCCACTTCAGCTTGCACAGTAACAGCTTTCTGGACCTAATTGCTAGCTTTGGTTCCTTCCTATCCTTGCCTCCTTCCTCTCCTCCCAGCTCAATATCTGGTTTATTTAATCCACCTACCACCCGATGTTTCCACTGTGCAAAAGGAACTTCTAGATACCTGCATGGGAGGCTTGTCTCAATGCGGCAAGGTAGCCTGTTTGTTCAGGCAAAGGTATTAACTACACCTACATATGCAGCCATATGACTTCAAGCATGGGTATCTGCAAACTACTTCTGGAATTTAGGCCTTCATTTTGGTTCTGCTTTCTCTGAGAGCATAGAATTACCACATCAGACAAGTTTATTTCTTGCAGAAATCCCTCAAAGCTGTACAGAGAGCACAAGCAACCCTAGCATAGAGGGATGGGAAGGGCAGTTGCATGTATTCCATCTGGAACTTCCATATCTAGCAGGATAATCCAGATTTCTGGGTACTGGAGATGAACAGAATGGCCTGAAGCAGCTACAAGGTGTCAGGATCTGTCCCATAATAGAGGCTAAATGTCAAGAAGGATTAACCATTTAGGTAGATAATGATAACTGTTACATTTGATAGGGTACTGGGAAATATAAATCACTGTGCTACATGACCTAAAGCAGCTAATAACAGATTAGGGTTTGGAAAAGACTTTCCCCATGGGCAGATGGGCAGATTATTCTTCAGTTTTCCATGGCATAAATTCTCGTCTCTAGCTCTGAAACATTTGCTACTGGAGGATGTGGTTCCCTGACATTTTAAACTGGCATGAGACTGGGCTGTGACAGGCTCCCACCTTCAACCTGACCTACTTTTCCATGCAGGGGTCTCCATCAAACTGAGAATGAGGGATTTTCATCCATGGGGACCCTCTGAGACAGCCTCCAGGAGCTGAGGCTGTCCCTGGCACCCCTTCTGGGAAATGTGTGAGCATCTCCATAGTTTACAGCAGATTTTAAACACCTCACAATTCAGCATTCAGATGCTGCTTTGCCCTTAATCCACACCTCCAGACTGTTGACAAAACTTTCAAGCCTGTTTACATGTACTTTGAGCCTGGGCTTGTTGCCTGGCTGGGGCTGCTAGGTCTGGGCTTTGTTCTAATTAGATCCCTAATCTGCTCGCGCTGCTGTGTGCTGTGCAGTTCCCCAGTGCCATCTCATGGCTCCTCCAGGTTTTATTTACCGACACTTGTCCCATGTCACTTTGGATTCCCCTCCTGTGTCCTACAAGGTCCTTACTGCTCACCTACAGCCGGCCGGCGCTGGGGCAGGGCTGTGGTGCCCAGGGCCTGGGGAGCCAGCTGGCCGGCGACAGGAGTCCTCCCCACCGAGTGCTCACAGGAGCCAGAGGAGCACTTCAAGGCTCGGCGTGCTCCTTACGCAATGTGTTTGCAGGCTTTGTAGGTGCCGGACTGTCTCAAAGAGGCTGGAAGAGGGGATCAGGCAGGTGAAGAGAGAATTATGCCTCCTAAAGTGAGCATAAACTGGTGTTATGCCTACTATTAAGAGCATGAAGTTAGACACACACTCAGGCGTTTTTGTTGAACTGCGCACCTTGCCGCATCAAAATAGGGCCTGATTCTGCAACCCCTGTGTGTGTGAATAACACACACACATACATGTATAAGACGAGCAGATGTAGACTGACTGGGGGGACAGCAGGAGAGGATGCTGGGGGAGTTCTAGCCCTTTCCACGGGCCCACCTAATTCAGCTCATGCATGCACAAGCACTGCAGCAGATAGTGCACAACTGCACAGCCTTCTCCATCCTCAGGGCAGGTCCTGAAGACAACATTGCAACTCTTGTGAATCACAGAATCATAGAATCACCTATGTGGGAAGGGACCTGTAAGATTATCGAGTCCAACTGTTAACCTAGCACTGCCAAGTCCACCACTAAACCGTGTCCCTCAGGACCACGCCTACCCATCTTTTAAATACCTCCAGGGATGGCAATTCAACCACTTCCCTGGGCAGCCTGTTTCAATGTTTGATAACCCTTTTAGTGAAGAATTTTTTCCTAATATCCAATCTAAACCTCCTCTGGTGCAACTTGAGGCCATTTCCTCTCATCCTATTGCTTGTTGTGAGCTGGCTCAGAAAGCTGAACAGCCTGAAAACTAGCTGTCTGAAAAGCAGGGAGTGGTTTGTTTTCAGGCAGGATCATGTATGAATAGGGCACCTCAGGCCAGTCCCCAGATCTTTCTGGGAGGGGAACCTCAGCACCAAGTTTGCTGGTGGGACTGATGCTCCCGTTGCTGCAGTCTGGACAGACCCAGCTCCCAGGCCCACTGGATGCAGATCCCCAAGCTCTGTTCTTCCTAAGGAGTTTGGCTGCTGTGTGCTGAAGTTTTAGCCAGCAACAGAGGCACAAAGAGCCTCAGTTCTGCTCTTCACTCTCTAATGTAACCACTGCTCAACACAGGTCATGTACAGAAAAAAGTCCTTTTGCAGAAGAGTAGCATAATCAAAGCATTATATACAGAAGCATTCCTATTGACTACAAAACCACAGCACTCATTTTAATTCTCTGCTCTATATTAAAACAAATAATCATGCCAGAATTTGCTTGCCAGTTGTCTCCCTGATATGGAAGAGAGAAACCAAATATTGCTCAGAAGTAGTGGAAAATAGAGCAATAAAGCAAGCCCTGCTGCAGGATGTGAAAATGTAGCCGGGTGTGAGGAGCAGCTTTCCTTTAGAGGCGTGGTCTTGTCACCCTGGGAACGTCCATCCATGTCCACCTTTCCCCTGAAGCCTTTCTGTGGAGTCAGAAAGAAGGAGGAATGATCCTCTGGTGCCTCATACCTTCTCAAGAGATGCCAATGTATCCAATGCAACATAGATAGCAATATGAAACAGCAAATACCAGTATGTGACTTTACAGCTTGTGATTGCTGGATGCCTAAGCTGTAGAGGGAGAGCACACGCCACCTCCATGTTTGCAAAGTTGTATGGACATTATTAATGATTTTCAATTAAAAAATAATGGATCAAGAGCAGCCCTGAGGAGAGGGACTTGGGCATGTTGGTGGATGAGAAGCTCAACATGAGCCAGCAACGTGCACTTGCAGCCCAGAAGGCCAACCATATCCTGGGCTGCATCAAAAGAAGCGTGGCGAGCAGGTCAAGGGAGGTGGTTCTGCCCCTCTACTCTACTCTTGTGAGACCCCACCTGGAGTACTGTGTCCAGTTCTGGAGCCCCCAGCATAAGAAGAGCATGGACCTGTTGGAGCGGGTCCAGAGGAGGGCCACGAAGGTGATCAGAGGGCTGGAGCCCCTCTGCTATGAGGACAGGCTGAGAGAGTTGGGGTTGTTCAGCCTGGAGAAGGCTCCAGGGAGACCATATAGCAGCCTTCCAGTATCTGAAAGGGGCCTACAAGAAATCTGGAGAGGGACTTTTTACAAGGGTATGTAGTGATAGGAGAAGGGGCAATGGCTTCAAACTGGAAGAGGGTAGATTTAGATTAGGTCTCAGGAAGAAATTTTTCACTCAGATGATAGTGAGGCACTGGAACAGGTTGCCCTGGAAGTGTTCAAGGCCAGGCTGGATGGGGCTTTGAGCAAAGTGGTCTAGTAGGAGGTGTCCCTGGCCATGGCAAGGGGGTTGGAACTAGATGATCTTTAAGGTCACATTCAACCTAAACCATTCTATGGTTCTATAATTCTATGAATGACAACAATAATGCAGACAACAGTGCCTCTGGGAACGAGGATGCTGTGCCATATGCTGCCAGGCAAACACCAGAGCAATCTCTAGGAAGAGCACTGGGAGGCTGGCCTGGATTGTGCCTCCTTGCTAAGCTGACATGAGGTGGCAGTGTTTCAAAATTCAACTGCAGCACTAGCACTGCTTAAGCTTTCCACTGTCATCTTCCTACAGGGTAAAGATCATCAGTAATACTCTTCTGTAAAGGGCTATTTGCCTCCTGTTTGTTCTTAGGGTTTATTTAATAAACCCCTTCATGGGAACAGCCTCTAAAATTTACAGAAGCTGATTTTGAGTCTCTCTTTGAACTGCTACTGTCTTGTTTAGAAGTAAGATACTGACGCGTGAATATTTTTGGTATAATTTAAGGTGTAAGTTTATGCCAGTCTGGTAATATAAGCTACTTTAATATTATAAGGCCCGTGCTGTTTTATCTATTTCAAATTTGGAGGTACTTAAGCTAAGCCAAATAAAGCCACGCTTATGCTGTTACGATTGCTCAGTTGGAAGGCTCTAGTACTATAAAGCATTGATACAATGGGCAACTTGTCTTATGATGACAATTTTCTCATATCTGCACACAACCACATTCGCAGCGAGATGCTGTAACACATTTGTCTTGAGCATCACCTTATGTGCTCTGTGAGATAGCACTGTATTGGGTGTCTGATACATCCATCAGACATCTCCGGTGCAAAGGGCCATAGCTCTAAGGAGCATGCTGCCTTGTAGGGTGATTTGCGGGACGGCCCTTGCAATTGCAAGGCAGCACCTCTGTCTCTCTCCCCCTTTTGACTATAGAGGAAGGAGATCAGAGTTGGCAGATCACATCAGCACAGCCTGATGTGCAAAGCCCTGCAGCAGGAGACAGGCTGTGTCACAGGGGCTGTGAATGCATGAGCCATGTCCCAAGCCCCAGGGAGGTGTGAGGCTCATGGCACGGGCTTCAACTGCGGGAACTCAAATCTGTACCCAGGGTCCAAAATTAGTCGCAATGTGTTACAGGAGCGTGCTAGAGCCCTACATACGTAAAATGAGCAGGAGCCTTAGGTGCTGCAGAACTGTCCCCCACCTGCATGTGATCCTTCATTTTAAAGACCCCAGCATCAGGGAGATTTTCGTGAGTGACTTCTGTGAAAGTAGAAATTGCCTGGTGAGAAGGTCAGATTTGCTGAGTCTGGAGAAATTCTTTCCTGGGTAACTTTAAGAGAAGGAGTTACATAAAGTCAGGGTACTTTAAGATGTCTTCTACAAAGGTCTAGGATTGCAAATTTGAATCAAATCTTGCTGTCTGAGAAGGCTTCTTGGCTTGTAAATCAGTCTCTGTTTACAACTGCTGGTGACAGATCCCACGCTATTAAAGATGATGTCATTTCATAGTGAAGTATCTGTTTTTCCCATGGTAAAGATGCATCTGCCACCCCCGATCAGACTCTTGGCTCATCACATCTTGTTTTCTGCCTCCAGGGATGGACAGTGGATGGTGCTGTAAAAATACAGTGGTTCTCTTCACTCACTCCTTTAATATTCATGTATCCAGTGAAACGATGCTACCTGTTTGTCTCACCACCTGCACATGCTCAACGAATGCCCTAATGCATTCGACTTGACTACACTTTTAGTATCTTGCATCGTGTCAGATCTTGCTGACAGTACAAAACATGCTGAATTTGTATTTATTCACCCAGAGCTGTACCACCAAAGATTTAAGTGCCTGATTGCCTATTGGTCTCCAGTGCGTATGCAGGGCTCCCCAGGAAACTGCAGCTAGGAGTTTTTATTAGACGCTTTTATAAAAATCACTTCTGGTCTGATCAGCAAGCGTTTTCTAATAAGCATGTTGAAGAATGGGTAACAGAAAGAATAGCCACACTTGATTTAGTCAATTGTTAATGAAAGCATATTTCATTCATTCAAAGAAAGCATGCTATTAATGCACTCACACACACGCACAGAGTCTGTCTGTCTATTTGTCTTATCTGACAATCAGAAAATAGAACCAGGCACACATGAATAAAGTAAACATACATACTCTGTCTGTCACGCTGCAGCCCTGCCTCTGTGCTGTGAGCCCACCAGCTCTATCCATCCAAGCAGTCAGCAGCTGGAGGTTTGGGCTGGGTCCCGCACTGTGCCAGCAGCACGCACCCCACACCTCCATGCTGGGAAGGGCGATGTGTGGCCACTGGGGATTCTGTGGTTCCTGAAATCCTAGAGTGCTGCTAGATGTTAGGCTGAGCAGCTACAGTGTGTATGTGCACCAAAAATCACCCCTGGAAGATCAAAGGGAAAAGGTATTTTTTACTTCTTGGCCTACAGACTTCAGAGGCGTTACTGTTGCACCCCCATACAATCCCTGCAAATGACTGCCTCTGAACAGGCAGTGAAATGCCTAGTTTGTGAAGTGCCTTGACTGATACTGCAAAGTGTCCAGGAATAAAAGCCACAGAGAGTCATAACCATAACTTCAAAGTCAGGCCAAATGTATGAGCGCTGGGAGCTGATCCTTCAATGAAGGATTTCCAGTGTTCTGGCACTGGAGATGACCCTTAAGTATCTATAGCCACTGTAAGGTCTTTTTCTACTACCAGACTGATATAAAAAGGTTTTCGTGTAAATGAGAATTTGGCCCCTGGGAGTTCTGCCTGGTAAAATCATTTGTATTTGGCCATGCATTACTATAAATCTAGGCTTACTGTTATTCTTCCCTGTATTGAAAACTGGTGTTCTAGCTGGTTCTAGGCCTGACTAGCCACTACCCTGGTCACAAAGGGACCTGCACCTAGTGCTGTACGTAGACGACACACAGAATACCTTAGATAACTTTGAAAGAAAGCCCTTTACCCAAGCAAAGGAGCTGGGGGTTGGCATGTACAGCAGGGAAAAACCGGACCACAACAAATTGGAAAACAATATGCAAATAAAAGAATAAACAAATTGGAAAAAGGGAAATGGAAGTGGCACTCCAAGGCAAAAATCCTTTCAACAAGACAGCTGAAATGAACGCTCCATGTCTTCTGGATGTAGCCAGCTGATAAAAATATTTGCTGCTGAGAAATGTCATTACTCTGAAAAAGAAATGAAGATTAATACTCAGAAATGAGGAAAAGGCTGGAAGTCCCTCGTGACTGAAAGATGAAGAACAGCATCATTTAGGCTTTGCTCGTTGTTGTTGCTAACTCTCCAGGGAGACCGGGGCTGTGCGCTTTGTAAGCTTTATTGGAACTGCATTGGCATTAATCATGTGCCTGAAGGCAGCATGGCATGCTGTTTGGCAAACGATGCTATGTGACATAATGGGAAGGAAGCACTTTTTTTTTTCTTTTAATAATGGTCGCTGCACATAGACTTGATTCTGAGCTCACACTGGTTTTATATAGCGATTTCGCTGATTTATGCTGGCCTGTAAAGAAAGCAAGGCCAAGAGGTTAGGGTGGATACATATCAAATCAGTCATCGGTCATCTGAAAGTGTTCTGTGAATTGCATTTGGATAATACTAATGTTTTTACTAATTGCAAAACTGAAAAATGGAGAAGAAAGCAAAATGAAAAAAAATCTTTTTTTTCCCCAGATGCCTAGAGAAGAGAAACTTGCTTATGCCACAGGAGAACAGGGCTTTATTGATTGTTTCCTGTGTTCGTGATTTATAGTATTTGTTTACACCATTATCAAAGGAGATTTGGATTCAAGTGTTCTGTTAGAAAAACTTATAATCTAAGTGCTCATGTGAATAGTTTTCTTAGAGTTATGGATCTACCCAAGGTATGCCTTAGGATATGAGTGAGGCAGATGTGGGCTGCGTTGGGCCTCAGTGCCTCAATCTATTTGTTTACAGTCCTTTATCTGTTTGTTTACTCATCTGGATACAGCCCTGGTAACCATAATTTAGGGAAATAGTGCTATCTAAATGGGAGTCATAGAATTTCTTCTGGTGCCACACTATCGATGTCTTCACAGAATAAGCTAAGCAGCCCAGGGATAATGCAGGACAAGACTATATTTCAGTGCTTTAGAGGCAGGATGCTGTGGTACAAGCCCAAAGATGGGGGCAGTCTAATTATCCTGAAAATTTAGATTACTTAAGGCTTGTTAACACTAACTGAGCAATTCACTGGTATAATTTTTTTCTGGATGACAGTCATTGGCATTGGCCAGCAGTTCAACATGTAGCGGCTAAGAGGTAAATGGTATTACTACAACTCCTGCTCCCAAACTGTACAGTCCAACAGCTGAAGTTGGACTCCACTGCTTTTTGCCATTGCTGTCCATCCTCCAGCAGCAGGTGATGTGTCTTGGCATACCTCACCCTGGGGAGGAGGCTAAGCCCTCTGTGGCTGCATTATGTGCAGGTATTCCTGAATTGCTTCCTTAGTCCTTGATAGTGGACATATTGCTAGCTCGCAAGGCAAAGATCTGCCAGTGCTGGGAAGGAGCACAGTCCTCTGCCATAAAGTACGATGTCTAACTGCCTTAATCCATTGGAAACAATCTTCTGAGCAGTGGATTATGATGCATCATGCCACTGAGGAAAGAAAATTAAAGGTTCTTGATGATTAGCCAGGGAAGCTGTCACTGAGCCCTGCCCAGAGCACCAGGAGACAGGGCTGGGCCCATTATCGTTGTTCCTGAGGATAACATAATCCCCTTGACATGAAAGAACCTAAGTGGAAAGCAAGTTTTGTGCTGGGATGGTGCAGATGAGTGTGTCAGCATCCGCATTTTTTAGCATACCCAAACTTTCAGTGCACCAGGAGCTGCGGTTGCTGCACACCAGAACTGGTTTTGTCGTACTAAGCCTGCTCCCAGCATACAAAAACATCTTTTAATTTTATGTAGCAGCACTCTTGCGCTTCTTTCCAACACTTCTCCTTTACACAAAATTAATGCTGCATGAAAGTAGTTAATAAAATGTGAAGTCTGCACTCCCTCTGGTCCTGCAGTATCACCAAAGGAAACTTTGCTGCTGCACTTAGAGGGATGTTTATGTCATGTTTTAGGGAACCTTTAAGAAGTTAAAAGGCACATAGTGGTGACATCTTTTATATCCCACCATCAGATGCCTTGGTTACCACAAGTTCAATAGTACAGGACTTTTAAAAAGATGGCATTCAGAGCACTAGTGTTGGATGCCTGGGAGGAATTTGGGCCCCTTGGCATTTTGTCCTTGCCTATTGCTCTGCCAGGCTTGGCACTCCTCTTTCAGCCTTCCCTCTCTTGGGAAGGACCATCCTCGGACACAGCTGCCAGCTTGGCCGGCTGGGAGACAGCAGGGAGAGCAATACCAGAGCAGCAAGGGGGACAACCAGGCTGTCAGGGGCCAGCACCAGGGAAATCCCAGCAGGTTGGAGGGCAGGCGCAGGAGGCAAAACCTCAAATTGTGCCTACATGTTCGATGGGACGATGGGCTGAAGCAAAGGTTTGGAATCATCTTTTCAACAAATTCAAATAGTTTTGCTATTCTGAACCAGAGTGTCTGTGATGTACTGATTTGAGCCTGTTAGTTGCTTCATGCAGACAAAAAGGTGTGTGTGCGTGTATAGCTTCAGCCTTGCCAGATAAAGGTTTTACTTGATTTGTTATGTGTGCTTGTTTGGTTTTTGGAGGGTTTTTTTTGAGCTTTTGGGTGATATTTTAAAGATTTCCCCTATAAAACATGAGAACTGCAAAATTCCTCCTTGCAAGAAATGAGAGCCCTGATTCTGATACACTCACAGGACTCCAAGTGAAAGGGCTTTAAGGGGAAAAAAGAATATTATGAGATTCAGAATTAAATTATGAACACTGAAAACATTGGAACTGACATCTTTCTCTAGCTCAGTAAATCAGAAACCTCTGCTTGTCTCACCCAAGTGGTATCAGTAAATAGCTGGGAGTCATGAGTGCTGCGGCCTCCTCCTGTGAGTCAGAACACCTATCTGCTAGGCACTTCTCAGGAATATTTACCTCGTAAACTCTTTCCATGGAAGCTATTAGCATTGATTTCAACGCGCCTTTCAGTACACAGTGGTGATGCTTTTACTCTAATAGAACTTTATTGTTTGCCTCTTTGCTTACACAGCTTTTCTGGTTATATGCATTTGTCCTAACAGCGAGCTGCAGATGCAACAGAGGGCAGCAGCCAGAAGTTACTCATATATTCCCTTCCCCTTTTTCAGCACTCTTGGGGTTTATACTGAGCTAAATGAAACATAATCTTAATAAATAAATCATGCAGTGCAAGTTATGTGGGGAGCAGGAACAAAGGGAGAAAAAGTCCTGTCTGCATTTGGCTGGCAAGCTTCAGAGCATGCTGGCCTAGCATCTTTCATTGTTGCAAAATCATATAGCAACTTCTCAGCCCTTTATAAGCATGCAGGCTTGTATTTGTGGTTGCAAAGAAAATCCTCTCAAGTGCAAACAGCATGTAAACTCCTCACTTCCTAACAATATCTTTCAGACGTGCAAGCTGTGTCTACGCTTACTGCCAGGATATTAGCCCTGAATTTTACCACTAACACATAGCTAGAAGTATGGACATCTCTATAAGCACATGCTAGTTGTACTTCATGATTCTGATCCTCAAGCTCTTTCCAAACAAAACCAAACAAAGTGTCACATCTATCGGACCTGAAACATCCATAGGCCCTAGCTGAGAAAAAAAGTGCATGCCTGTGTATGTCCTTTCCCAGCTGTGCATTTGTTTTTTAGAACTGCTGAGCATCCACAGTGCAGGGAGGCTTCCCACCGGGGTATAGCAAAGGAGGGTTTGCTCAGAAGGTTTTTGCTTCCACATGAGCAACAGCCAAGTGCAGCGCATGCTGCAGGCCAGGAGACTGGGAGCAGCTGTGCCACAGCACACTGCCCTGTCAATGTCACTGTCACTATCCCGGAGCTCCTGTGACTGAGCTCCAGCAGGAGCAGCAGGTTCTCAGCATCCCCAGGTGTCCTGGCAGCCCAGCAGGCATGAGTGGCACTTGCTGTTACAGTGGTGCGTGGGCATCGTTTCAGAACAGGGATTTCACAGAGCTGCTTTTGGCATTTCCATAGTGTAGCCTTCACCATGGGCAGTAGTCAAGCCTGAAAGCGTGATTCTGGGAAGAGGATCAATAAGATCTTGAAGGTGAGAAACCAAAACCTGTAGGACAGCTGATCGTTGTTCTGCTGATGTGCAATTTCATCAACCAGCAACAGCAAAATACTGCTCCATGTCACGACAGGCTTGGAGAAGGTTATGTTCTTACTGCCCCAAAGAAAGCAACAATAATATTGCTGATCTTTTTCCTCCAAACAGACGCTGCGTGAATCTGATCTAAAATCTGAAGCACTGGGAAGAGCTGCCTTTTGGGCTCGATTTAAAACTGCATTCTGCCTTTTTGCATGGCTCAAACTCTCCTGCTGCCGGTTGCTGAAAATTAAGGTGAGCCTGCTTTTTCTGGGGTTTTCTTGTGGGCTCTGCACTCATGTCCTAGGTGTTTCTGTGTCCACACTGCCCATGCTGTTGTTTCAGAGGTGTCCACCTGCCCCTGGTGGGTTAAACAATCTTCTTGCTATCACTCCACTGAGTGTTTGCGATTTCTGATGAAAAAGGGAGCAGCAATGTCAGTTACTATTATTAGAGTGACATTTTTATGTTTACTGACATTTCCGTTGCTTTACCAGTATCCCAGAGCCAAGTCAAACAACCCCACCTCCTCTTGCCATTCTTGCTGCTGACAACTCTCCCTGGTTCACCTTGTGGTCATACATTTCCAGGCGGTGCTGTGCTTTAGCTTCGTGAGACAGTCACGCTCTAAGTCCCTGTTAGAGGAGCCAGCCGGGCAGCTTGTCCATCCCAAGGCCAGCCTGTGCAGCCTCAATGTTTCTCTTTCTCATCACAACTGTGTCTGGCTGTGGTTAGACTTTACCCCAGCAGCGAGAGAAGCAGCCAGAGAATGTTTGCACCATCACAGCCAACCTTCTCAAAACATGCCTCCCTTACCGCTCAGCTGGAGGGCACAGGGTCCCTGGGTGGGACTGTACAGCAAAACTGACCTGAGAGCCCATTTAATAACATCTGCTTCTCCTCTGCAACATCTGGGACACCAACGCTTTCTCCCATCACAGGGGTGGAAAACCAGCCAGGCTCCACCAGCCGCATGTCAAAGTCTATGCAGCACAACCTGGGTATTTGCACCCTGGCTTCCAGTGACCCAGCTGGGTAAATCTGGTCTGACTGGAACATGCACTTCTGTTGGCACCCTGTGATGAAATGGTTTCATAGCCTCACCAAAATGTATGTGTTGCACAGAGGGAGAACTGCCAAATGCCCCAGGTCTGCAACCCCCAGCTTCCTTCACCATCGTACACTCTCATGTTTTTCTTTTCTTGCTATAAATGAGAATGTAGCCTTTGAAGCTGGATGTAGAAGAGTTATTTTCCATTGGATCCCATAGGACTTTTCTGTACGAGGAACAATAAGGCACTGTACAAAATGTGTAAATAGTTATATCACTCTGATTTATGTTGAAAACACATGTTTTAGTTACAGCTACAGGAACTATAAAAGACAGTCTGAAATACTCTCAAGGCTTCCTTTCTTTCATGAGAAGAAGTGTTTCACAACAAAAATAAAATCCATATATTAGCTTGTATTTCATTGTGCATTTTCTAGAGAAGGGAGGAAGGTAGCATAAGACATTGTGCAAGAGAAAGCAAATGTATGCAGATCTGGTTGATGTCCAGAATTGTATTTTGTGCCAAATGAAAGGTTATTTTCTCCAAGGCAATATTTTTTTTTTTAATTAAAAATACTGTACTGTAAGAAACTGTAAAAAAATTACAGTCTGTATTTACTTCATTAGCTTCTTTTACTTTTCCCTGTCCTTAAACTATTACTCGAGTCTTTAAAGAAAACTCCTACACAACTGTTAAAAAAATCTATAGGAACCATTAGAAGTGACTCTAATGTTAATAGGTAATACAGAGTGAGATGAATTTAATATCTTGTAAACCATGCTATCTTCTACTCTGTTATAGAAAGGCACATCTGCAACAAGCATTTAACTTCCACTGAAGCTCACAGAAATGTCTGAGGACTGATGGTAGATTGTTGATAGTGATTCAGGAGACCTGTTCTTCCTCTCAGTCTTTTTCTCTCGTTTTTCACCAAGTCCTCATTGTCAGACTTAAATTCTACTCAGCTGGACTATAGACAGGTTATCTGCAAAGGAAAACAAATCCTTCAGTAATATTATTATACAGCCATTACATGAGCAGGATAGATGGAGATGGCTAGAGGAGCTGAAGTAAGGGCAAAGTGCAGAAATGGGTGATGGATAAGGAGAACGTGAGGCAGCAAGGTAAAATGCAAGAGGGAAATGGGGAATCCAGGAGAACAGTGCTGCCTTGGGCACCTGAGTCTGCATTTGCCTGCAGAGGCAAACCAGCTCTGTGTTGGTGATGTATTGCAGTGATTTGCTTGCAGAGCTAGTGACTCTGTCACGCTAGAAATGGTGCTGAGGTGAGGCAGGGGTGATTGACAGTCTCTGTGAATGCTGTGCCAGGACCAGGGGTGGGTGCAGCAGCCACAGGGTAGTTTGGGAAAGGGGGCTGCGCTGGTGGATGGCTGACCCTGTAACACGAGGTCCAGAGTGTGCATCATACATAGGGTGGGATGAATGTGGGAGAGGGAAGAAAATATAGTCCCTGCAAAACCACACCGGGACATGCTGTAAAGAGAGGATCATACACATCCGTACAGACCTCATATATGTCAAGATGAAGGAGTGGGGCACCGTTGAGCTTTGCACTGTGAGCAGTGAAATGAAGCTCACCTTATGCCTTCCCACATTCAGCAGGGAGGACTTCCAGTGTAGGGAGCTCTGGGGCAGGACAAGGCCTGGGCAGTCCTTCTACACCTTCATTTCTCCTTCCCTGAAAGAGATGCAAGAGAGGAAATAAACTGGTGAATGTGAGGGAAGCTACTTAGCTGGCAGCAAAACTTAGCTGTTTGGCACAATAAAGATGGAGGTCAGCATTATCAGAGCACCAACACCAAGTCATTACCAGCCTTTAGCAATATGGTGGTGGGAGCTCCAAAGTGGGGCGAGGCAGCCCCATCGGCAAGCCAGGACAAGGACTTTTCCGTGGGAACTTGCAGGAGGCAAGGCTACAGCTGCTGGGGCCAGGGGCGCAGTGATAATCCAGACTTGAGGTGACAAAGGCCTGGAGGAAAATCTTGGAATGAGAGCAGAGAGGAAAGGTTAAATCATTAAAATGGTCTGGAAAACAGGTGGGTGTGCTAGCGTGAGAGCTGAGCCCAGGGCTGCAGGTCTGGTGGGCAGTATGGGGTCTGCTGCTTGCGGGAGGGATGTGGAAGGACAGAGAGGGGAGGTGGTGAGGAGGAGGTTCAGGGGTCCCGCGGTGGCCAGGCTGGGTGTCAGCTGGTATCAGCAAGGAGATGTCAGATGTCAATGCGAATATAAGCTACTGGAGGGCCAAGTAAATTTACCTTTGCTTAAAACTCAGGGTGGCAGCTCTGCAGCTCCAGGAGTGCAACCAGAAAGCAGAGGGTCCAGGTGGGCCCTGGGCCAACTCCTATTCCCAGGCTGAGGACAAAGGCCCAGCTCCCTCTGTCTTCACTGACAACCAGGGGTTTTCTTCAAAAGAGGTGGAAGCGGGGTGCTTGGTTGAAGAAAGACAGAAGTGCTGGGTGGTGCTGGAGGAGCACCTCTCGCCCTCCCTGCCGCTCTCCCCTCCCACCCTGGAGTCGGAGCTGGAGCTGCTCCTGGCTGAGTCAGTGGAAGGTGCTCGCTGGTGTCAGGCACGGGGAGTCACTGCTTGACGCATGACTTCAGCCTGTGGGGAAGGAGGGGGGCAGCAGGGGAGCAAGAGCAAACGCGGCTTGAATATTAAGTCAGAGCGACGAACGTGCACTTGCTCTTAGGCAAAAGCCACAAACCCCAGAGCCCCTTCTAAGGCTTTCACTTGAGAAAAACACAAAAAAAGGTCAAATTTGTACAGCTGCAATCTTAGCTTAGGAATTGCCATCATTAGCTGAGGTGCAGCCACTTAGTCCACCTGCTGCAAATGGCCAGCAGTGTCCTGCCTGCTGCCCGCCACAGGGCAGGCAAAGGATGTGGCCGTGCCATCAGTGACGTTTTGACGGGGCAGCCCAGCATCTCTTCTCATCCATTTACAGGACCTAGTCACTAAACAGCTGGCTTTTCTGCCCAAGTGGCAGAAAAGGCTTTGAATGTCCATTACTCCTGTCTAAAGATACAGTATTGCTTTTTCTATCTTTAATCTCAGGAAGAAAGGAAACAATTACATGGTCCAAAGTCTTAAATAATAGCCTGTAACTTAGCCTTCTCAGTGATTGCAGCTAGTGTCATCGCCCTCTAGAAATACCCTCAAACACCTCTTATACACCATCAGTCCACTTAGATGAGGATCAGGGCACCTGTTTAATTTTTACGCCTCTCTCTGTGTAATATTATTTCTTGCACTTTTTAAATCAAAGAGCACACACAAGCTTCAGCTGGTTTCTTGAAAAGGCAACAACACAAAATAAAGGCCAGAAGAAGCCCTTGCCAAGATGCCTCTGGTAATAGGAAAAGTTCACATCTGCCACAGCAACCCCTTCAAGGGCAAGAGGCAGGAGGGCACTCTTCGCTCTCGAGAGGCTGTAGCAAGGGTTAAAAAGAAGGCAAGCAGTGGACTGAGTTGTATACAGGCTTACTAGAGGAGCTGGTTGAGATCATGCAGGTGAGCCAGCCACCATGTGCTAGTCTGCTCGCTGAGCAGGCATCTGCTCTTTCACATGCAGACATTGTTAATGGGCAATGGAAGACATTTTTGCTCCTTAGAGCTGTCCCTGTTCTGTCCCTTGCACCCTGATTGCTTTCTGCAGTGATTATATTGCAGCCCTTTTACTATTCTGAGCACTCTAATAATTTAGAGCCATGGTACCTTGGCCAGGAAATGCTGGATTTTTCCTAATACCCATTTTATAAATCTTCAAGCCTCCATTTTGTTGTTTATACATACGATATCTTCAGTATAGAGGTGCATGCACAAGCAATACATACGTCTACATATGTATCTCTGTGTTCAAACAACCAAGACTTGTATAACAGCCATAAGCAACCACTTAATCTAATATTGCAAGCTTTCCTTCTGTCTTTCTGTTTCTGTATTAGTGTTCTTTATGTATGTTACATCTTTGCTGTCAGCCCTTCAAAGCCAGGGAATTGTGTCTCCTCCTATCTACAAAAAAGCACCTACCATGTTTCAGAACCCTGTGCCAATAAATAAATCAAATAACAGCTTGCACCAGAGATCTGGGACTCTCCACAATCGTTTTTATCTTCAAGTGAATGATGTGGTGGAGAAAGCTGCTGAGCTTGCAGCTGTGAAGATTGAAGTCCTTTATTTACCCGCTGAACAGATAAAACAAGGGTGACAGCAGAGCAAACTTCTCTGCATTGCCCCATGTGGACTAGGACAAACCCCTTCCAGCGACAATTCAGTCTCCCAGTTCTGTCTTTGGTATCGCGCCAGCTGTGACAGCAGCTTTTTGTGACAGCAGCTTCTTATCACCAAAAAATGGCCACGAAAGAGTCTCTCTCCCAAAGGTCAACAAATAGATGTGCATAAAAAGGAAACCTTACAAATGTTTGAGTAGTTCCTGATGTTTAATTGTACCCGAGGGTTGCACCATTGGTGTCAAGCATGTGTTCCCTTTCCTATAGCAGCACAAGAGGATTAACTACGTGAGGGCCAGGTACAGCACCCTGGCTGACTGAAACTGGGCAACATGACTAATGTCAGACTCTACTTATTAAACATGATGACCTGGATGCAACCGCCAGCTCAGTAAGGCCCGTGGTCACTGTGACTGTAGCATGGAGACATCACCTGCGCAGATGGCTTGCATCCTCAATGTCTTCCCGAGGTGCCTGCGCCCGGCCAGGTCACGGCCAGGTCACGGCCAGGACACGGGGCTGGCTGTCCCTCTGGCCTGGCCCAGGGCTTCTCTGCCCTGCAGGGTGCAAGCTGGTATGTCAAACCATCTTCATAATCTGGAGAACAGCCTTTACTCTCTACACTTAGTTCAGCTGGGAGATACCTCCTTTGCCTGTAATGCTTTTGGTGAAGTAACCTTGCTAAATCCAACAGGTACCTGATCCAGCCCTCCAGCTCGGCGCAGAGTGTCCTTGTGAAGCTCAGGCAGTGTTATGCCTAGATTCCTGGAAGTGAAGTATACATTTGAGTGTTTCAGTGCACAGGGAGGGACTGCACAGGGAGCTCAGACCTTGTTGCCAGCCAGGAGAGCAATAAAATCAAGGCCAGCAAACAGAAAGGGGGCTGACAGAGGACAAAATTTTATTGAATGAAAACATTTTGCAGAGAAAACCTGAATGATTTCAATAAATTAGATGAAAGGGCATGCACATATAACAAAAAAAGAAAATTGCTGAGAGCATTTCTTTCCACAGGGATGTAATTCTCCTTTTTGCCCTCTGGTGATCAATGGGAAAGCCACAGTGTATTTCAGTGGGAAGAGCAAAGCATGCCTGAAGACCTTCCCAAGAGAAAACAATCATCTTTAACAATTTGCACTGCAGCAGTGGAGAAGGCCACTCGTTCTCTGTGCAGGCTGGGGGTAATGTGAGGGTAGGTCAGGTATAGGTCACAGATCTGTTTAGACACATCCAGGAGCCCCTATAGCCTGCAAAACTGGTGGTGAATAACAACCAAAATGTCGTAGCTGTTATTCCAGCTCATAGGTTCCAGTAAGTACATGTATTATCTTGCTTCTCTGTCAGCTCTACAGTCTGTTCACCCCAAAGCCTGATTTTCTGGGTGCAGGAAACTTCCGACATTTGAGGTGTACTCCAAACTCAGCAGCATCAATAGGATTTCAGGGTTGAATTCAGCTTGGAATTAATGAGCTTTCTATCACACATTGCTTCTGGTTCTTCTCTTCCCTTCCTTTTAAAATGCCAGAGAAATCAATAGCCAAAGCTAAGCTAACAAAAGGTTAAAATTTACCATTCTTACTGGATTTGCAACCCTTCTGAGAAAACTCATTGCAATTGTGCTATATCTCTACTGCATAATAACATCTCACAGCTGCGTATCATGCTATCTGACTATGGGACCATATAATGGACTCCATCTTCTCAGGCTTAACAAATTTATTCACAGAAAAAGATAAATCATGTGCAGCATTTCTCCTTTCTGAAATAAAACTCCACAGAAAGAGGATTATGCATTTCTCTACAGCTTCTTTTTGGAATGATGCTTAATATTCATTTTTGCTAGCAAGCAAGGTAAATTTCACCAATTTGACTTCTGATGACAAATTTGATCTTGCAGCTTTCTACATCTTTAAAAGTGACAGCTTGTCCGTTAACCTAACTCAATTTTCTTCTGTGATTGAACCTTTTTTCATGTAATTCAGTCACGAGGCTTTTTTAAACATTGGAGTCTGGCATGCTCTTTCTTTGTTTCAAATCCTGTAGGATAAATTTTGTGCCACCTCTATGTCCTCATGCTCTTTGGACTCATATTCTTATCCCATATAGAGGCTGGGGTTATATTTTTTCTTCACCACATTTTTAATGCATACCTTTTATTGTGAATTTTTTGTTGTGAAAAATTAGGTATCTGTCTTTAAGTAAGAATGGATAAAGAGGGTGGGGGACATTCATAGGACTGCTCTTGTGCACTTTGGCAGCCTGGTGAGGCTAAGTCCTGCCAGACCCATAGTCCTCACCCACCGCTTTGACCCCCTGCCTGGGAGTGGTCTAGCCGAGCCATTGCAATCAGGCTGGTGCTCCTCCCTGTTGGCTGCCAGGCCCACGTTGTGCTTATGGGGCAGCCCCAGACCTTCACACGTTGAGATTATTTGGGGAATTATCTCCATTTATCTCTTTTTTCTTTAAAAAAAAAAAAAGAAAGCTGAAATTAGAAACAAACCCTCTAAGACATGTGGAACCATCAACCTTTAACTTAGGAAAAGTTTATTCTCAAGCAGTTATTCAATCCCAGTGATCTAAAACGCTATGGCTTACAACCTTGAAGCTACGGAAATTTCTATTTGGTTAGCAGCCCAAATCAAACAATTTTCTGGTGGACGCCTCCCCCCTCCCAGCTGAAAATAGTTTTGTTTCTGGTGAAATAATTAAAGGCTTCTTGATTTTGTTTTATAGCCAATGGCATAGTAACAAAGGGTTATGCCTGTGCTGAACACTTTTGGAAGACAGTGCTGCAAGGATGTGCAAGCTCCCCTGTGAAATTTTGGGCTCTCAGTGTGAAGGAACAAGGTGTATTTGTAAGTGCAGCAGCCAGTACTTGGCATTTTTGGAGCTCTTTTTACAAGAAGTTGATCAGCATTGAGCATGATTGCCTAGGAGACACAGAGCAGCAGAATTACTGGGCTGGCTCCGTTTTCCTGGATGAGGGAGAGAAAAGGAACTGAACAAGTTCAACAAAGAGTGCCTGGCAAGTTTGTTTTCAAGTCTAATGATGAATAAAGATCTCCAAATGCAAATCTTATGAGCCTCTGAACATGGGAACAGAAGCAGGGAAGAATATAGCACTTTTTGCACTTTGGGGACTAGAAGAAAAATAAGAAGTTTAAGGACTGGCAAAGTCAATGTTCATGTGTCTAGTATGCTTTTCTTTTCTCTGTCAGTCTACATGAAGGGACGTTTCAGGCCCCAAACTCTCTTTGGGCCCAATTAGGCAGTGGTAATTTACTTGCTGCCACTGCTGTCACTTTCATTTTGATGCTCTTGTAAATAAATTCCTTTAAAAAAGGGCAGTGATTATTTATCCAAGCCTGAAATTTTCAGAGCTCTTACTTTATGGCAAAATAATCAAACGTCAAACTCTGACCTGACTTGGCACTCCACATAGTTACACACTAAAATACATGTGCGCATACGTAATATTAAAAACACTCATCAGAAAAGGGGTCCAGGCACCATGCTGGACCCTGGCAAGCTGAGGAAACACAAGGTCAGGATACACAACAGTTGACAGCTGTGGGATGCTTGCAATCCACTTCTCTGTCCCCATGGCTGCCTGCACCACTGTGCATGCTCTCTCATGTGAGATGCTCCAGCTGGAGTTCCCCAGCCACCCCGGCACTCACTTGCATGCTCCTGCTGTAGTCACATACTTGTGAAGCAAAGTTACCTGTGCTGGAGGGGGAGCAGAAAGCTCCTATCCCAACTCTTAAGCAAGATGCCTAACTACTGTGTCCTCTTTCCACTCCTGAGTCCTGCCTCTGAACGCTAATGTTCTCTGAAACCCAGGTCCTTAAAGCCTACGTATGAAATGGTGCGCTATCTATGCACCATGAACAGACAGAATGATTAAACAGTGGATGAACTGCATTCACGGTAACACATCATATATAAAGGGCAAAAAGAGAAACCTGTCAGACATAAAAGGAAATACTTCCCAAGTGACTTTTATTAACTGAAAGTGCCAACAAGCTTTTAAACAGAGCGACCTCACTCTGATGCCTTTGCCGCAGCCTTTCATGCCGGCTGACACTGTCCTGGAGACATCCTTTAGGTGTCTAGTCATACCGTAGGGACACTGGAATTAGGTTATTCAGGATGTTCCCAATTATCTCCATTACTCTCTTTCTTTACCATTAGGGCAGCTCTGGGAGCTCTACAAAAATAGAACCAGGAAAAAAAAAAATAATTGGGACCAAATTAACCACAGAAGATGCAGCTTTGTCCTTCAAGATGACCAATTAGAGATTTCTGTTTTATCATTGCATTTTGATTTGCTTGCATATCTATCCAATTTATCTTGTCCAGCTATCTAAATAAAAGATGCAGACACCAAACAGTCGAGGAAAGCTTTTTTCATCGTTGAGGTACACAATGCCTTCTAGTCTACTTTGGCTACTTTTCTCATTTGATACACGTCTCATGTTATTGGAGATGACCTTCTACTCCCTGTGCTGCAGGGGGTTTAAAGTCTAGGCCTGAATGTGGGATCCCTCTCTATTATGAATGCTCCTGGATATGCCACCATGTAAATTTTGTAAAGTTTGGGAGTTTATGTAAGGTTTGACTTTGCCTTTCTGGGACTGGGCAGCACATATGGTTTATGTCAGCATTTGTAAGGTTATCGCAAAGGTTATCTTGGCTAAATTATAGCCCTTTGTTTATCCACGTGGTTGGGTATGGTGCAAACATCTGCACTGTCAGTAAAATCTTTCTGCTGGCCTCAACCCTGACCTGGAGGTACCAGACTCTGAGAGGTTACATGGCTCCACATGAAAGCAGCTTTGAAGGGGCTGTGAATTAAAGCTGACACTTTACCTGAAATACCTGTCCCCAAATTAGCTGTGAAAAATCAGGTAACCAACAGAAGATGCCAGTATGTCTTTGTCCAGCAGCTCACTGTGGTCAGCGAAGCTTCTCCTTGCCCCAGGAGCTCATGCATATCCTGTCCCAAAGATAAGAGAAACTGCAGTTGTAAGGGGATAACTGGAATTACTCCAGGAGGGTTGGGGAAAAAAGCCATTCTGCAGTGAATGAACATGATCCGGGCCTCTTGACAGCTAGGGACTGCACTCTGCTCCAGCAATCCTGAAATCACGCCACAGTGGTCTTTTACTCTCTTGCCACAAAATACCTGCCATCCCTCCCCATTGTTCTGCTTCTCTGTCCGCACATGAGTCTGAAATAGGAAAGTCCATGCTGGCAAACAACCACATTTAACATCCTCTTTCTTCGCATGCATTCTGTCAAAGATGGGGGACTCATAATCCACCTGAGGCAGAATTTCTTTTTGTTCTTGCGTGTTCTCAAATTGTCCTAAAATCTGCTAGATGAATCATCAGCTCCTTTTTTCCTAACCCACTGCATATGACCCTGCATTCTGCAGGGAGAATTCAGTTTCAGATCCGAAATTTCTGATTCAGACTTGCTCTTTCGCTCTGTTTATGGGGCTTTGTTCTGATCCTGTCTGTGCTAGTGTGCCTCAAGCATAAAAACACCGAAGTAAAGTGGTGCTAATCTGCTGTGCATCCCAAATCTGACTCGTTGCATAAGCACGCATGTGCCTGTGTGTCTGTATGCCTAAGCACATGCACGTATGTGTGTAATCTAGCTGAAAAGAGGTTCTAATTAGAGCTAACCAAATACTGGAAGCATTTTTTCTTTGAATAAATTATTCAATGCATTTTGTCTTTGTTCATCTCATAAATTATTCAACAAATAGTATTTGAATGGTGCTAGAGCTGGTAGGCTACTGCAGAAATGATTAGTCAAATAGCATATTCAGTAAAGAAGATCAACATTTGCTAAATAATGTATTTGGCAAATAACATTCATCCAGCCCTAGTTCTAATTGATCCAACGAGAAATGCAGACAGCACATGGCGCTCATGGAGGGCTTGGCAAGTGCTTGGGGAGCTGATCCTTTCTGCTCTTCCACCTTCTCCCCCAATACCAATAAACGTACAGTTTCCTGTTGGCATCAATGTGCAAGAACCAATTGTGAACACACCTCACATGCCTGGATTGCTGGTATATGCACCCACGTATGCGTGCACTTTCCCTTCCAAGTCATGGGCAAGGCGACAGCCTCTGGGCAAGTGTCCCGCAGCTAGAGGCTGATATCCAGACCTCAGCACATTGTGGTGGGCTGCCGAAACCAGCCTGTTGGCTTGCAAGCTTGCAGGCTCCTCGCTCATGTTCTTGCAAGTAGCTAGTGTCAGGTGTGTGGGCAGAAGCTGTACCAACACAGAATGCTGGCACTTTTCTTACTGCTTTGTCCTCAAATTATGTGGTGGCAAGGCCCATTGTCTTGCACTAGCACAAAAGGAAGAAAAAGCAAAAAGACCCTCCTCATTTACTAGACTGGAACGTTGCAGGCATGCAAATAATTTATTGGAAAAGGAGAAGAATCTTATTTGCTGCAGGAGCTGATTTCAGGGTCATGAATTAATACAGTTTTTGTGGTAATTTTATGCCAGACATTATGGAGACATACTACATCTTTGTTAAATTTTAAGTTTGATTTTTTTGTTTCCTTTTACCATCCTCACTTCTTCCTTTTTATGAAAATAAACCCAAAACAAATCCAAACTCCTCCTTTCCACATGACATTTCTTTCTGTGCAGCCTTTCATCAGAAAGGAACTGTTTTTCTTGGAAATGTCGAGCTAAGCCTTTGAAAAAATGAGATGTCATTGGCTGTGTGAAATGTCTTCCTTCTTTTTCAAAGCCAAATCTCAAGGATATCTTGTTTAGAAACTTCACATCTGCTTTATTTAACAATATCCAGGGCCAAACAATTCAAATTAGATTTTTATTGTATTTTGATGGTACTATTATTAATAGAAAAATAAAAGTCATCTAAAAGATCAATGCAGAGTGCCAGACACTTTGCATAGTAGCTTATTTCTGAAAAAGGTCCATTGGCTCCAACGGTATCTTTGTGGGCTCGGATACTACTCATCATGTCTTCCTATGTCAGGATCAATCCCACTCTTTCTAACCATTGCACACACATTTACATGCATTTTGTACAAACTTATACACACACGACAGCTCAACAGCCCACCAATGTTTGAAATTCTTTTGACTTTATTTATAAGGAAGGTTAAGAGTGGGAATTTTCAAGGTTAGGCCCTTTCTGTGTTTACTGTTGTAGTAAAAGGGACACGAGCTGCAGGCAGATGCTTAAGCAGAGAAGTTGACCAAATAAAAATTGCACTCTCAGTCGCTTAAGGGGATATGCTGGATTTTTCTATCCCCATCTGCAGTCAAAGCATTGTCCCCTCGCAGTAACGCCGACCTGGCTCGAGGCTCCCCAGCAGTGTGAGCCAGGCTGCATTTTTGCCATCCCCAATGATGAGGGCTGCGGGCTGCCAGTGCCATCGCTGCTATTCAACCATAAGCCAAACTGCTTTTGGTCTGAAGTCACTGCAGTTACTCATGACGAAAGTGAGCAGAAATGTGGTTTTGCAGCTAAAATTAGGTTGTAATCAATTTTATGCAGCATTAATCACTCTTGTAAATAAGCCCCTCCAGCCATGTTTAAATCAAGCTGTAAGACCTGAACCAGCACAACAAAAGGCTCCATAAAATCAGTCCGAGTTATCCCTCCCATAGTGACTAATTACGTTAATTAATTCAAAGCCTGATTAAGCAAAATTATACTGAGAGAGAATCATCTCCGCAAGTCTTCAGAAATTCTGCTTGTATAAATAAGGAACGAATCATTTAATGCTGTGGAAATTTGGGGTTTGTACTCGTGTTGGGTTTTTTTTGAAATTTCATCTAAAATTTGACTGCCTCACTTCTGATTTCATAACAAAGCCTTTGGCCTCAGGGTTTGCCCCTCACATGAGGTGAGGTTTATTCCTGAAATAGCACATAGCTGCCCTGGCCTCTCCTCGCAGGAGTGACCCAACAGAAATGGCTTGAAATGGTGAGCACCAGAGATGACGCCGAGCAAAAACTTCAAGCCTGAAATTCCCCACAGTTTTGGAAAGCTTGGCGAAGGCATCTTGACCGTCAAGACTTGGTCATCCAAGCTAAAAATAAACACCCTCATCTACCAGGGAGCTACAGAACCATTTTTAACTTGCTCCTGTGGAAATTAAGAAACTTGTTGTTTGGCTGTTGCCAAGGAGGCATCTGCGATGCTCTTCCCGATGCAGGCTAATGCAGCTTTACATTGCTTCCACTGGAAATTTAGAGAGGCCTCACCGACACTGCCAGCGTGAGAAACCGGGGGCCAGGCGCACCCCTCAGCTGGGGCTGATTTCGGCAGCCGAATCCGGATGGAGCGGTGCAGCCTCACAGCAGGGACACTGCTGTCGGGCCTGACCCATGGTGCCGCTGCCGCCAGTTATGGGCCAGAAGAATAAAACTCATGCAAGCCAAGCAAGAAAAGGGAGCAGGCTTGCCAGGGGGGCCCTGGCGCAGCCCACCAGTGGCACCGCTGGCAGCACCGCCGCTGCAGCATGGCTCCTGGGGTTGGTTCGGCACCCCGCCATCCTGTCTGCAGGGAAGCAGCGTGCCTCCTGGCAGGGGTGCCATGCCATTAATTACTGTAATCAACCATTGTTATAAAGAAATAAAATCATCTTCCAGGCAGGTTATGCGGCCTCAACCTACCCACGGCCCAGGAGCCCATGGCAGTCTCCCAGGGCTGTCAGCCCCTGCCCCAGCAATGCTGCAGCAGGGCCGGGCTCCAGCTCCCCACAGTTCTGCCCTGCCTGGCCATGGGCCTCAGCCAGTCCCCATCCCCAGGGACATGCCCGATGCCCAGTGCTGGGGCTGCCCCAGTGCCCCTGGCTGCCTGCTCCTGGCCAGGCCATGGCTGCCAGGCCCTGCCCCAATGGACCCCCACAGGGACAACAACCTCCCCGGCCCCACAGGGCCCTAACAGCCCTAGAGAGAAAACACCCCTCGTTTGAGCATTGCAACATCACACAGGTGTGCCATTAACAGCCTTATTTTGGTAAGTGAGTGGGGTTTGTTCCCTTTGACGAGGGTGGCAAGTTTGTTCCAGCCCACAGGTAATTGGGCATTAGCAGGGGGTATGACCAAAAATGACAGACCTGCATTTTGAGCTCGACTTAACTATTATGGATACTCAAGGTCTTGAGGATACTGCTGAGAGAAATGAAAATACTGAACTGCAGTGTAAAATTATGTAACATTGAACTATTATAATATAGTAAGCAATATTGTAACTAAGTAACAAAAATAATTGAGTGTTACTAATCAGTGGCTGATGTAGTTCATACCTTCTGTAGTTCTGTAAGCAGAATAAGTATTATTTTCAGTCCTGACTCCCTGTGTCTGAATACACTCACATTTTAAAACCCAGAAGATGCTAAGGACCTCAAATGCTGGATCAGAGGTGCGGTGAAAGCAATACATAATAGTATCCTCTTCTCTCTGGTGTGTAAAAAGTGGAAAAAAGAGAGAGAGACTGCAAGAAATAGTAACCATGAGGCATGAAATGTAGGAAACTGCTCAGGGAAGCTAAAAATATCAGGAAAAAAAGAGAATTAAAACCAAAACAGTTTGCTCTTAGAGAAAGAAGAGAGCCTCTGGTGATGGGATATGTGATTAGGTGGGGATGAGGAAATTGTCAGTGATGGGGAAAGGTGGATGCGTTGGATAAATATTTCTGTTTTGCAGTTGGAAACAAATCATTTATATCCTCATTTTAAATGAGGACAGAAAATACTTTCCATTAGTAAGCAGAGTGACTGTTGAATAACCTTTAAGAGAGAGAAAAATATTTATATCCGTACCTCCAGAGCAGTTACAGGCCAGGACTGTAAAGGACCTGGCACCAGGGATCATGAGCCCACCGGTACTAATGCTGAGCAGCTCCTGGATGCTGGAAAATGGGCAAAGGCTAATTTTATACCAGTAATCCCCAAAAAGGGAGCGGATGAGTTGGGTTTCTCCATGCTGGTTAGCCTGCCATCAGTTTGGAATGAAACAATGGAAAAGCTGATACGTGATTTGGCTGATAAGAACAGAGGAAGGAGGGGAGTGTAATTCATACCTCTCAACATATCGGAAACCCAAATGAAAAAGCTTATACTTTCAGTGCCCATGCTTTAAAATTCACGTTGAAAAAATCGGAGTGTGGAGAATGCAGTTACAAAATGATTCACAGGCCAGAGGAAATGCCTTGCAGGGAAAGACTCAGAGGTTAGCTTGTCAGAAGGAGATGGAACGGTGCCTGAATTAAAATTTATAAGTAACTTCACAGGGATAAAATGGCAGACCCTAAAGGGTTACTTAACCTGGCAAAGCAAGACAAAATGAGAAACAATGGCTGCGAATCAAAGCCAAATCAATGCACCTGACAGAAGGCTCACATTTTTAACAGAGAAGATGATTAATGAATGTGATGGATTCTCCATGTTTTGATGGCTCCAGATCAAGCCTGAACTGCCTCTTGAATACATAAGTTCTTG
Source organism: Burhinus bistriatus (assembly GCA_013397275.1). Classification (NCBI taxonomy): domain Eukaryota; kingdom Metazoa; phylum Chordata; class Aves; order Charadriiformes; family Burhinidae; genus Burhinus; species Burhinus bistriatus. The sequence continues at coordinate 85,587 of VYXH01005058.1, read as the reverse complement.
GGTTCGTTGCAGAGAGAAGTGGTTAAAATTAAATGACCTGTGATATATATGCAAGGCGTCAGACTGAACAGTCTGTCTGATCGTCCCTTCTGGCCTTAAATTGTAGGCAATGCAAACCTGAGAGATAAATCTGGTCCCGTATTGTTTTTAAAGATAAGTACCTTAATATTTTCCTTTTTTATTTCCCATGAAAATAAAGATTGCAGGGCTGTGCAGTGTTCCCAGCTGGGTGGGTCACTCACTGGGGGCAGGAAGGTGTGTGCCAAGGCAACTCACTTGATGGTGTGACCCATCACACATGCCACCCGTGTGCAGGAGGGTCGATCTCTGCAGGCACAGGAGGCCTGACACCGCATATTTTGCAGTGTTTATATGCACACAGAAGCCCCTTGCCTAAGCTACCTCCAGGGAGCAATTCATTGACAAAATACTGAATCCACCCCATAATCCCTGTGGGTCTCCTGGGAAGGAAAGGCAGCTAGGGACAGGTTTCAGTTTGATTAAGCTGTCATAGCAGGCCCCTTCACCCCCAAGTAACTCCTTATCCATTGCAATCTCTTGTCTGGATAAGAAATGTTTTGAAGACACCCTACAAGTTGCACTGCTGTATAAGAATCTGCCCCTATATCAAGCCAAAAGCATCTCAGAGACCTTGATGCTGCGGAGACCCATTAGGCATTTCTTTTGGCAGTACAAAAAGGGAAGCAGAAGGAAGAATTACCCCTACACATGCAACCTGTACCAGGCAGAGGGAGAGCAGATGATGGCGGATGACAGCACAGCCCCAACTGGCCAGATTCTGACTCAGGCATTTAGCAGTCTGAAAGATCCCGTTGATTGGAGTGGAGCCGCAGCAAATACAGTATGTAAACTTGGCCCCCTGGATATCAGTTGCTCAGGTGTGCAGGTAGAGTAATGCTCAGTATCCTGTTGTTACAACAGATAGCGTGTTGTCACGATTTGCTCCCACCCAAGAGACTAAAAACAAATGCTTTAATGGCCTTTTCAGACATTCTGCACTGCCAAAAAGAGTGTTTCACTGCGAACTCATATGTTGTCTGTTGCACAGCTCTGTGAAATATGTTGCATGGTAAAAAGTGCCTGAGAGGGAAGGTTATGTGAAATGAGTATTTGAGCAGAGGTGACTAATCCCTTCAATTGACAGTTGATAGGAGTGGTTAACTGCAAAAAGGTTTGATGTATGGAAAGCAAAGTGTTCTGTCCTTTGCAGTTTGCTGTTGCTACTGCAGTTAAAGTAGTACAATTTTTTCCATTGTAATCCTGTGCTCTGTTTTTTTGCTCATGTGTGAGACATTTTCCTCAGCCTGAATTCCCTGCCTTTCCGAATCTCTTTAATACCACTTTACAAATCACATTCAGAGCTTCTTTTGGGTACAGTGTAACAAATATTATTTATTACTATTCTACTGTGCTAGGTACTGTACAAACATGTATTGAACTAGTAGGAATATTGTTATGACATTTTCTCAGTCATATTCCAGCCACAATGCTACAGGCAAGAAGCAGATTTTATGGAGAGAAATAACCTTCTTACAGGGCGTTTTTCATATTCTTCCCCCCAGCTCCACTCTGTTTTGCACGTCTTGCAGTCATTTACACCTGACTGAAGAGAAAGTGAAGTAAGTGTAAAATGCCACCCACTTTGCACAGATGGAAATGACTGCAAAATGGAGAAGACAGTGAAGGAGTCAGGCCACAGGGAGGGAGGTATCACCCATGTATCGTTAACCTAAAGAGCTGCACACCAAGATGTGCAGATGTTAAAGTGCTAGCGAAGGCTTCTGGAAGAACAGCTATTGAGACTGCAGGGCTCAGTCTGTGCTCATGCAATTACGACCTGTCCAGTTTCATCTCTGCGGTACTAGTTTTCACAAGTTTCATAAACTCTTAGCCTGCAAGGGACAACTGTGATTTTATTGTTTTTTAACCATGACATTATTCTTTTTCTCAGCAATTTTGATTTTGAAGATGAAAATTATGTTTGAGGTACACTTTCAGGTTCTGTGTCCTGGAAAGTTCCTCAGTCTTGATCCAAAGATGCAAATAATCTTCTTTTACTTCACGTTGTGATCTTTGCAGTTTCCCAGATTCCAGCAGTCAGATTTTGTTAGGTTTTTGTTGGCTTCATTTAAGAATTATCCCCACTGCAATCTGAGGCATTACTGTAGCCTAAACCTAGTGTAATTCAGTAGTAAATTATGCCTGTGGAGCAAGAAAGGATGTGTCTATCACGCTAGTATTGTTTTCCTCTGTCATTCACATGCCACTTTAATGTTCACATGTTTAGATATCGCCATGTTTTTACACCACCATACTATTAATGCCAGAGGGAAGAATAAGATAGTGCACCCATTTTATAACTTGTTTAATTCCTTGTTGAGGAGCTTGACATAATTGGGAATGACTGCAGATCTGTTGTTATAATTAGAATTTGGTCTTTAGCCCTAGGCTTTTCCCCTTCAAGGGGGTTGATTGGAGGCCTGGGAGGCCTCACATCTCAGCATGCGATTTCCTGAAGCCTCTTTCATCCCTGCTGCTGAGTGTATACTGAGTGACTTGGAGGGTAAAGAATGAAGCTGTACAGGCTCTGCAGAAGCAGAGCAAGTAAGTTGTTTGTGCCGAGGTAGGGACAGACCAAACCATGCTTTCCACAGGCAGTGGAGCAGCCAGGATTTTCTGTCACAAAGCAGCACCAGTATCTTCTGCTGAATGTTGTGATAAACCTCTGGTTAGGATCTACTGGGCAAACACGATGAGAACAAGAGAGGGAGGCAAGGAAAGCAGAAAATACTACGAGGAAGACACAGCCCTCTCGTGTCTGTGGGGAGGAGAATTTTCTGTGTGTACAAAAGATTTCTCAGACTCATTTTTCTAGGGCTGGCCAGAGCAAATCCACGTGGGCCAAAGTGCTGCCAGAATTACCACTGTCAGGGTCAGCTGCACCTGGACTGCAGGAGGGAAGCAGGGGGAAGGCGGCTGTAGCATAGCCATTTTACTGTCTCCTAGGCACACTAGCAGGAGCATCACTTTTGTGAGCCACCAAGTTCATCCCCTCTTATAGGAACAGGGCTTTTTGCACCACAGCTGAACTTGAGAAAACATCTTTTTATAGAGTCTTGGTTTGGGCTGGGTGACACTGAGGCGAATTCTCAGCTGCTGTAAATTAGCACTGTTGCATGGTCTTCCGTTACACCAGCTGGGGGCTAGGCCCTTATCAGAGTTTATTTACAGAAATGGGCACGACCTTTCAGAGCAGTCACACTGCTGGAATAGGCAGTGGAGTAACAAAAGACGTGGCTGGAAATGTGTTATGAGCTCTCTTCTCTGCTGAAGTACACACAGGTGGTGCAGGTATACATCAGTCATCTCTGAATCGTCAGGTATCTCTGCATGCTGTCATCAGAAACATACAGCTGCAAAACCCATTTGTCCCAGGGACTTCAGTGGGTCCAAATACCGTTACATATGTGTGCAACAAGCTCCCCACAGTGTGACATGCATGCCTTTGTGCTAGCAACACAGGCTTGTGCACATGTGTGTCCAGTTTCATATACCCACCCAACCTGGATCTGCAAAGCCTCTCAACTTCACAGAAGTATAGTTCCACTGAAATTAGAAAGCAGAAGCATTTACAATGGGCTCTCTAGGATGTCTTGATCCAGAATAAAACTTCTTCAGGCTCTTCAAAACATTTTCTGGCTGAATACATCACCCCTTCTCTGCTCCTCTCCTTTCCCTCTTGCACACACACATAACTTTTTGGCGACTTTGCTATAAAAGTCCCGCCACCCCTCCCCGGGAAGTCTAGACTCTGCAGAGTTGGAATGCGTCTTATTGATCTGACAAGCCATTATATCTGGCCATTAGATTCACATGTACTCTTCTGAGATTAGCTAAATCGCTCTGCAAACTGTTAATAGGCAATTTCACAGACCCAGCTGTCCAAAGATAACAAGAAAAGTTCAGAAAACAGAGTTTAGGTAACTGATCTGTAACTGTGGAGGGCTTGTAAAGCTTTCAAAACGGGATGTGAGTGAAGGCAATTGGCGAGGAGCAGAGGCAGCCCAGATCTCTCAGGATATAGTCCTTACACCTATTCTGTTGATTATGTGTCACTCACAGCAACAACCTGGTATTATTTGCTTGACCTTTGTTCTTTGGCCAAAGGCAGGGGGTAAGTCCGGCAGGAATTGCCCTGTACCTCCACGTGAAATTGCTGGATAAAGATGCAGGAGGAGCTGCAGGGCTGAGCAAAATAACTTCACTTCCTGTGGTGAAGCCTGGAGGCTGAATTTCAGGGAATGACTGACATTTCCAGCAGCTCTCTGGGATCTCTGGGGATCCCTAGAAGCAAAAGTGTGCCGAGCCATATGCTTCTCCAGGAAGTGGCCCAGGTCATGGTCTGTTAAAGAGAGAAGCATTGTCCATTGTGATCACCTACGCTCTCAGCTGCACTTCGGAAACCGGCAGGAGTGAAAATGTCAAACCTGAGCACTGATGGGGAAACAGATGCCTCTCCCCATTTAAATATGAGTTCATGGTCCCTTTGGGAGAGCAATACCTGAATCTCTGAGCAACACATGCATCCAGAGATGGACCCTGAACGAGGTAGGATCTTGCTCTCTGCAGAGAGCTCTGAGCGTGACCTCCTGAAGATGGCAAGGAACAGCAGAAATCCCAGCCTGCCTGGGTTAGGCACCCCGTGAACGCTACCAGGCCAGGATGACTGTCAGGTGGTGTACGCAGTCAGCAACCTGTGCCTGTGCTACAGCGCAAAGGTGTGCCCACAGCTCATGCAGACGCAGGGAGGTTACATATGAGCTACCTGGTAGTCACAGCAATGAGTTCAGTGATAGCCAAGCACCTAAGAGTCTCCGCATGGGTTTTGCAGCTGGCTTGGAGCCATGCTGCCAGGGATGGGAGTGCCTGAGCTACCTAATTTCACTCCAGCTGAGAATGCGTGTACAAAATACAGTGATGCCTTTCAGACATACCCCATTACATGCCTGGGTGCTGCAGTGCCCATGCTGCTAATTTCTCCTCTGGGGTCAAACGGGTAGCAAACACCCTTGCTTACGACACAGATTCATAGATCTGAAGAATTTGCCAAGCCTAAACTGAAGTCCAGGGTCACATAGCTCCATCTACCCTTTTATTCTCCAAGGAAGTCTGTTCGCCTCTGTCACTGCCTTTGGAGAGATGCCAAAACATATTTCTTGGCAAGTCTTGAATCTTCCCACCAAACGGTTGTTATCTTTTTGTAAGAATAAAGGGAGGTGCAAAACTGCACAATTCCTTGGCAAATAAACAGGCCTCCCTCAGAGACTTACTCATCCTAAGGCCAGAAAGGAAGTCAAGGAAAAAGCTGTGAATGATTTTTTCCCCCAACTTATAGGACAATTTGGCTCCCAGGTCTCCCTTCCCCATCAGCAGAAGCTCAGAAGAGTGGCTAAAGCTAAGGAGAAGGTTGTTTTAGTGGCAGGACAGCCTCTATGTTGTCCTGTCTTGTGTATCTTGTTAATGCTCCTGGGGTCAAGCTGACCTCTGCAATTGCCCCTTTAGGTCAAATGGGGAGGTACCACTGGATGTTGGATTTCTCCCCATTCCCTTTGTAATGTGAGGCCTGGCCAATTTCGAAAGCTCATCTAGGAGTTTTACAGCAGGGACTGAGGATGCTGTGGGTCCCTGCGATTGCTACTGCTCTCTTCCTGGGGCACGCAAAAACTGTGGCTTTTGTTCTCTGCTGTTGGTCTCAAGCTTGTTACAGAGCCCCGGGGAGCATTTTGTGGCCACAGGCTTGGGGGTGGATGCTCTTGGAGATCTGTCTGAACTAACCATCTGCCTGTGGTTGTGGTGGCCTGAGCTTGTCCCGGGACCCTTCTAATTCCAGCTTTGCTGTCTGGCATAACTCCTGGTGTAATGCAGACCACAGTATTTCACCCAGTAATTCCCACCAGAAGGAACTACTTTTCTTTGCATGAGCAATGATCATACAGAGCCCCAGCATGAAGACTGCGAGTGCTTCCTTGCACTAAGTATTTTTGCTCCTTCCCTTATTCATTAAGGGAATGAGAAATGTAGAGTGATGGAAATCAGCCTCTCTCCCACTGTCTGGAGAAAAGCAAGGTAGAAGGGAAGCCCTCCTGGGGCAAAGGGAGAGGCTAGGCTATGCCAAGGGGTGCAGGGAACTGGTGGGGCTCTTCAGTCCGCTCACCCTAAATATTGTGTGTGGGATCCCAGATAGGTTATTTACACCATCACTGCATGCAAGTTTCCAGAAACTTGGTGGGCCAAGTGTTCAGGCCATTTTCCCACCTGCTGGGAGCTCTGCAGAGTCACTGACTTCTGCATGGGGCACAGGAGTTTGTGGTAGGTGGTGTAAATTTTGCTCCCACCAGTTCAGCTGTACTTCCTCCAGCCTCCTCATATCTAGCCTTCCCCAGGAACTGAGGGCTTAGAAAAAGGGGCAGGTGAATCTCTGCCAAGCAGAGATCCAGCGAGTGCTATTTAATGCCTCACTATACCCTCTCTAGCCTCCCTTCATCCTCTGCTCTTCAGTTCCTGCTCCCTGTGAAGACGCAGAGGCTATGCAGATTGCCCATCCCACACAGCTCATCCCTGCGTCCCTCTTGCATGTATTGGCAGGATCTGACATCCGCCCTCTGGGGGCTTTCCTCTGTGGGCAGCAGAAGGGTAGAGGAGCAGTACGTGGTGGTGTTCAGACAGGAACTGGCAACAACAAAACACAGGGGAATTCAGAATTAGGGGGTGCAACACCGATCTTAACTCTTTCGAGCAGGTGTCACTGCGTTAGCTGGAACCTATTTTTAGAGCTGCTTTTTCATTTCCTGTGTTGAGTTCCAGCCTAGCTCTGCCCCTAAGAAGTAAGACCACAGGCTGGGGCTGCTCCTGAAAATCAGGAATTGTTCTCAGAGCAGCCATTAACTGTATCTTCAGCTAACATAAATCACTGACTTGTCGCAGTCACACCAGCTGTGAGTCTTGCCCAGCAGCCTGGGTCTGAACCCACGATATGGGGCTGGGAGTTAAGGGTTGCCCATTTCCTTGAAGAGACAACTGAGACTGCAGCCAGAACTTACTCCTACATACCCAGGCACTTGGGGAAAGGTGATGGCAGCAAAAGGACACCCTTGTTCCAGCCAGCTCTGGTCCTGTTGTTGGCTGAGGCTTGACTGAGTGTGAGGATCAAAACCAGCTGAGTAACATTGGTATAAAATAGTAGACTCTGCATGGGAGGTTGGGAAACTTTGCCCGCTGTTGTGTGAACAGAGGATAGGTAAGAATAGGGAGGAAGGGCAGAAGAGAAAGGCTGAATACTTTTTTTGGCAGATTTTACCCCTCAGATGTCTGTCTGACTCTAATCGTCTTTGGTGGGAATGGCAGGTGTGGTTTTGTCAGAAAAATTTGCGGAAATAGCCTGGCAAAGTAAAGGCTGGTAAAAGCTAACCGTTGTCCAGATAAACAATAAAAAGCCTAGACCCTTGAGGAGAGACATGTGCTTATACAGATTTGAGGATGCGGCCTTATTGTGCAGAAGCAAGTTCTGTTCCTACTTAATCCCCTTAGGTATTTGGGAGTCAGAGTGCTACTCCACATATCTGCTTTTGTAAGAACAGATAATTTCACTATCTGCCCTTTCAGGGAAGGCGCTGGAGGTACAGGGATCAGTTCTGCTCTCTCTCATGGTGATCTTTGTCATCTCCGTTGGAGTTGGAGATATCAATGACACTGACACAGGCTGAGAACCAAGGGCACACTGGCTTATCTACACAGTTTTGGTCAGGAAAAAATTGTGGAAAGCACATTTGTGGAAAGGATCTTGGGTCTTGCTAGACCAGCTAATGAGAAATTGTGAGACAAGACAATTTGGACACAAGAGCCTGGCCCCCTGCCAGCACCTCATTGCTCTTACAGGGATGTGGATGCTCCATAGACCCTACACCTCCATTCCTGCATCAACAGAAAGGACAGCTAGCCACGTGGCCAGACATACCTGCTTGGACTCTGTCTCCATGTGTGTGGCCGCTGGTAGTCAGGAAACCATACTCCTTATTCCCTCTGCAGACATCTGCGTTGCCTCTTCTAGGACCATTCTCTGGCAAAAGCCCTCCAGAAAATGGAGATTCCAAAATGGAGAGGCATGTACCTTTGTGTTGCCGAAGTCCAAACGACATCCTAGTGCCACACCATACTTTTGCTGATTTTCTTTCTGGAGTGGTTGCAGATGCTGGAAAACAGAAAAGTGCTTTCTTTGGGGAGCTGCCTACAGACATCCCACAAAGCAACCATTGGGAAGTGGAGCAGGAGGCAGGATGCTGTGCAATCAACCCTTGATACCAGCCCACAGTGCACCTAGACATAAACACTGGATGTGTCCTCTGGTTAATTCAACAAAAACACCATTGTGTGCTTACATGTGATCCACATCAAATCCTGTAGAGCTGGCAGGGCACGGATCTGGAATTAATAATTGCAGATCCCCCACTTCGGAAGGCTGCGTAATAATGGTAGCTCAGAGACCCTGACAGCTTTGAGGAATTGTTGTGTGATGGCTGTGTTCTCAGTAAAAGGATTAGCTATAATTAAATGACACTAGATTTATTAATTAAATGTCTCTGTTCATATGATCCTTTCACTGCTTTGGGGCAGGATTTTCAAAAGTGCTCAGCCTTGCTCTAACTCTTCTCTCACAAAGGGTAGTCTGGAGTTGCACCAGCATCTTCAAGCAGAGCAAAAGCCTTTTGAGAGCTTACCTTCGGTCTGAAACACTTTAGCTGCTATGATGGGAAAATGCAATGGATCTTGGATCCCAATGCAACTCCTGGGATATTTGCAGCTGCACAGAGTCTATCTGTTCTCCCTGCATGAAGCAAAGTCAGCTTCAGGGCACAGCTAGACAGGAGAGCTCTAGGAAACAGCAGAGGTCTATGGGAGGATGGAGGGTTCTGTAGCTGGGTGCTCCCCAGGGAGCCAGTGCTCCAGGAAGGGGGCATGGGAGGGATGCAACAGCTTTAAGATGTGCTGCATGAAAGTGTGCCAGACTATGTATGACATTAATGATCTCTTCATGCCTGCATCCTGTCCCTCTTGCCGTTTGCTTAATCCTGTCCTGCCTTTTTGAAATGTCACCTGCCATCTCAGTCGATGCACAGTCTTTCCTCACTTCCTATCCCAAATTGTTCCAGAGTTTTGCCTTTCCCCGGTAAAGTGACACTGCAGTTTGTCCCAAAGATGTGGAGGACCTTTCTTCCCTATCATTTCTTCCATGAGCAAAAGGTCAAAGCTATCACTTCTGTGCCTGGGTAGGAGGGACAGCTGTGAGTTGAGTCATCCCGCAGGCGCGTACGGCGCAGGGTGTCCTATAGATCCGCTATTGTCTTGGGAGGGCAGTGAAATCCAGCCCAGCACCTCGGGCTTGACGCAGCTTTTCCAGTGGTGTTGATATTTAAGACAAGTGATTATTATTTCAATAAAAAGGAGGTGATTTCTACTCCCTCTGTTTATCAGGAAGGCTGACATTAAAAAGCCAGAGGTGACTGGTGATTGGGAGCAGTCTTTCAAAATTATGACTGAATTATTCTCTGTCCTGCCTGCCATGTCATGGCACCCCATTGAATTCACTATTTTTTGGGGCTGAATCTAGCCCAACAGCCTTCCCACAAAGGCTACGGAGAAAACAGATCTGTCCTTTTTTTAAGACTCTCTCACAACATAGGCTCTTGATGAAGTTAACAGCTGGCAAATGCAGAACGTGGAAAAGGAAATACTGCTTCAGGCAGTACTGTCATTGTAACCCTTGGAATTCAGGGCTGCAGGAGGCTCTCGCAGCTAGCTGCTTTTTCAAGGACAGCAGAGCAACAAATGTGACAATCGGTAACAAAAGCTCAGAGAGGAAAGCAAGAGCCAGCAGGGGACAGGGAGGAGCTGCCTTCCAAGCATGGCACTGAGTGACTGACTGATTTGAGAGGTTATCTTTTACTAAAGTATTCAGGAATCCTCTGAGAATGGGAGGCAACACAAAATCATCAATTTATAGTTTTGTATTATGTATCTGGTCAAAACCCGGAGAGTTTATCTCTCCAGAGCCAAAAAGAGAACACGGGCAAATTTCTGATCCTTTTAATGTTCTGATAGACATTTTCATCATACATGCAACTAATCCTACAGGGTCACACCCTCTGATAATGTACGTCCTGATACTTTGGGTTATATCAGCTAAATATGCAGCTTTTTTATTTTTGCCTGCTTCCCTAATGAAGCAAAGCTTATGTGATTGCATTTCTTTCCATGCATTTGTTTCTCAAACTTCCCCCCTTCTCCCAAGAAACTTTGAGCCCATTGATTAGCGTAGTCAAATTTGACATAGGAATAGAGATCAAAAAGGCATTACACTCCTACGAGTTTCATGGAAACTGATGGTTATTCAGAAGGCACTGATTATCCTATGGTATACATAAAATCGGTGCCTCTGGTGAAGAAAAAGCTGCAGTGTGATTTCAGTGTTATCTGTTCTGTTCTGCCTGCTGAGTGAATGTGCTCAGGGTCTGTCAGGTCAACACGCAGCACTGGGATCGACAAAACCACATGTTGCCCCATGGCCTCTCAGTGGTTGGGGTACACACAAGATACTGCAGAGGGGCTTGGACTAGGATGCGTGAGTGTGGAGGGGGAATGGAAGCATTCTGGAGGTGGGAAAGATCAAACAGAACCTGACAGAGGAGTCCAGAGGTTACTGCAGTGAAAAACTATGGCCACAAGGCATTAATCCGTAAGAAAGTGCGTTGTGTCAGTTCTGCTGCTCACAGAGCAACTTGCTTTGTTTTCTGGATAACACAGCCCACAGAAAAATGTTCCCTCCACAGAGTAGCTGGTTTGTTTCCTAACATGTACACAACTCTGGATACCAAAGGAACATTTGTATGAATACCATAATCTTTGTCCTTTGCAGGGTTGTATTTAATCACAAAGACCTGATGTAAATGGCAGATGCATGGAATGAATGGGACATCATTTCGGCACACTGCTAATTTAAGCTGCTATTGCTTCTGCCTATTTGAGTGCCATTCTGACATACAGTTTAATTCTGATTTTAAGTTTGTTTCCTATTTATGTAACGCACTGATTTCAGTGAAATTATCCCTGTATTACACCAGGGACTTGGGCTTAGTATTCAGACCTTTCATTTAATCTCTTCTCAGGAAAAAACGTGTATAAATTCAGCTGAGTCTGTGGGCTGTTGCCTTGGGTCACTCGTTGTTGCCTACACACAAAGTAAGCAGGAGGCATTCACTTTCTGAGTAGGGAGCATTTTGTGTTCACCACAGGCAGATGCAAATAATAGGTCATGGCAGGCTGAGAGCAGCATCAGGTCTGGTATCTCTAAAACACGATTGCCATTTTACAGGAGGCATCACAAAGCGTTATACCAAGACCAAGAAACATGCATTAAGTGTCCAGCACCTTAGATCAGCTATTTGTTGGAACTCAGTCACCAAATTCAGTCCTTGTCTCTTGAGAAGGCGGATGACTGGGCATTTCCAGAAGTGCTTCAGGATCACCGATGTCATTGGGATATGTGCATAACTAAGCTAGGTGTGTGACCCCCTTGAAGGTCTTGGAAGGCTTTGTAGGTACACAGGAAGCCACAGCTCACTTGGGCTGTGCTGTTTCTCAGAAATTGCAGAACAGGTTGAACTTGCAAGCTTAAAGAAAGGATGTTTCAGTTGTTGCTCCCACTGCAAAATCCACAAATACTTTGTATTTCTTAAAGAAGGCTATTTCTTGCCTAAAAATGGAGAACTGAGTTGGATTTTGGACGCGCCACTGTCATGTAACACAGTGGGGCACAGAGAAAGGCTAGTTAGTGCATGTACATGGCACAGCGCAGCACAGCAGTCAGGGTCCTGGGAGCAGTGTAGTCCAGTGGCCTTCCATTTTGTTATACCTTGCTTTGCAACAGGAATATTTTGATCCAAGTACAGGTCTCCACTGACATAGCCATACTGCTTGGTCAGCAACCTGGCGTGGCTTTCCTGAGAGCATGAGAGAGAGGGAGGGAAGGGAGGAAGAAGGCAGCTCTTCCAGCCCTTAAGCTGTCACTGTACACTGCAGATCGCACCACTTGTCTGAGAGACAACAAAAAGTAATATACACAGCACTTAACTGCCTGAAACATGGCTTGTGTTGAGCGCTCTGTTGTGCATCCCAGCAGCATAAGGGTTGCCAGGTAGCCTGTAATTGTATAAAATTTAGGTTTTTGTAGGAACCAGAGAGAAATGGGTAATTACTCACAGAAGGTGGTCATAATTGCCTTCGCTAACAAGTAAGGGCAGAAACTGTTGCCTCTAGCCCCACTTTAAAAGGACAAAGCAAAGAGCAGTTGGCAGGAGGAAGAGGTGGAGCTTGCCAGAGGAATTTCCCATAAAGAAGAGGTGTTTGGTATTTGACAGGGTAATTGAATGTTTGGAGGAACAGGCTGACATGAAAATACATTTTCTTTTGTGTGGCACAGGAAGGCTGGTCTTTGAAAACAGCAGAAGAGGCAGGATGGAGGACTGGCAGGAGCCAGCCCAGGGATATGGTTTAGCCAAAGCTGTCATTTGGATTTTGTGTGCCACCTCTTTCCAAGGAGCTGAGATGTCCACCCAGAGCTCCCTGATAAAGATGTCCAGGGCTCAGGACGGGTGACTTTTTATATCTTAATTATAAAATGAACATTGATGACCCTTCGCATAATGTTCTTTCCCAGCCTGCCTCCATCATGCCCCATCCAATGGTCTTTGTTTTGAGTGGTTTATAGAATCATAAAATCATAGAATCATAGAATTGTTTAGGTTGGAAAACACCTTTAAGATCATCCAGTCCAACCATTGACCCTACTCTACCAGGTCTGCCACTAAACCATGTCTCCAAGCACCACATCTACACGATGTTTAGTGTCTTTGAATCCCACAGTCCTGTTGAGCAATGAGATTTTCTGAGTCCTTTCCTTCACATTGTCTCTAAAGAGCCTTGCAATTCAGTGTGCAGCCATCCTCACTGTTAGTAGAGCCCAGCGTGAAAGAAGCATGTGTGAGAGGAGACGGGGAGCTTTGCATGCAAGAAAGACGTGGAACTGGCAGAGGTGGCCTCGCTCAGGCCACCTGGGGAATGGTGGAGCCGGCTTCCTTTGGACACTTCCCTTCACGCAGGAAGGAAAGTTTTGCATTTGAAGCTCCCCATAACAGGATGTTTTTACATCATGGTCTTGCCCCACTTCCTGCTCCCCTCCTCTCTTGGTACCCCCTTATCTCATGTCTAGTGGATTAAGGGATATCACTAAGTCCTCTTCCTGGCATTTAGGTAAAATGCTCCAAATTTATCTCTTTGCACCAGGTCTTTCAAATGCTCCATCACCTCACAGATGAGGCAGTGCAGGATATTTACATAACGTGCCCACTACCCTTGGAGAGAGGTTATTTTTTGCCAGACTGCTCTTGTTTTGAATTTTGGATAGAGGGGGATTGTACTGTCAACCCATTAATTGTCACAAAGTTAATGGCTTTGGATCTAGAGGCCATGGGCTTAAATTTCTGGGAATGGGATTTACTGCAGACTGTCACATGAGGATTCTGTGACAATCTGGTTGAGGCACAAGAAGAGCAATCCTATTAGCTCGAATTGCCAATAGGGATCAAAGATCTCTTCCCTCTTACACAAATGCCTTGGAAGCAAACTGATCACTGTCCAGGTCTATCAGACCATGAAACTAGATTAGCAAACTGGTGCCTCTGTGGCCAAATGACAGAGCAGCTGAGGGGCTGCTGTACCTGTAGGAAGAGAGAGGGAGGGGAGGTTATGTAAATGTGTGGCAACTAACTCACTTTACAGAATACACTTAGATAAGACTGAGGTGCAGCAGCACTACCAGGTGAATGCAATACAGCTCTCTCTCCACTGTAGCAAAGGACATATTCAATGTCGTGGCCAGGAGAACGCACCTCAGGGACGAAAATTTGTTTTCACAGCTACAGGCTTGTGTACAGTGCTGAGGCACTTTCTTTTAGTGTACAAGAAGGAGAATTTAAACCCTTTTCTGCCAGGTATGTGCCATATGCACTTTGAAACAGATAGCTTTTTATTAGAGTTTAGGAAATAAAGTGAGCTGGAGAGAGGAGAAAGAACGGTGATTGATGGGTTATAGGGTTGGTGCTAGCCGCATCATTAATATGACCCTGTAGTGGTCTGAATTATTGTTAGGGCTATGGGAGCAGGGTTTTCTGGTGCTAGGTGCTCTGCAAGAAAAATAAACCATGGGCTCTGTGCCAACAAATGTTCTGGTTTAATCCCATAAACCCTGAAGGATGCTTCAAGCTGATAGCTGGCTGGTGGCTTATGTGGAAGAAATTACAACTTGCATCCCCTTGGAGGTGGACAGGTATCTAGCATTCAGCTCTCCTGCCCCTGAATTAACACTGGTTTACAGAAAAGGCCAAGACAAAATTTAATCCTGTGGCATATTAAACATATTGTAAGGAGCCAGAGCCCTGTATGTCCTCTCAGATGAAAAGGCCGGGGCAAACTGTCCTGCTGGCCCCCTACCTACTGGGATTGCAGTAGGTCAGCAAGGGGCAAGGACTGAACAGACTTCAACAGTCAACTAGCTCCACTTTGGTCCATCTGTGGATCAGGCTAGGTCTAGAAACATGGCCTAGTTAACGAACTAATGTAGCCAAGTAACACAGTTGACATTTTTTGCTAACTCTCCAAGTTGACAGGTAGTGTTTGGGTAGCTATGTATAATTAGCCAAGTAATATGGAATTCATTTGTTGGGTATATGCTCTAAGGTTGAAATCGACCTTGCCCAGGTTGCATTGATAAGTAGGATATTCCTGGTGAATATGCGCAGAGTATTCACAAGAGGTCCATACTTCACTCTGCAAGGTAGAATTTTGCCCTGTGGTCCTTATTATTTCTTCTTGCAAATTTACCATAGAGCCTGGGTTTTGATAAAAACTTTAGCTCTTCTTATCCTTTCAAATGCACTGTCTTTGCATTGAAGTGTACAGAATGTACCTTAAGCTAGGTGAAAAGTCTTCAATAGTTTTAGTCCCTTAAATCAGCCGAGCAGTATGATTGGCAGATCACAGGCATTTCTCCTTGGCAAGACAGTTTACTTACTTGATAATTCACTGGGGCTGGAATTTCCTTCCCTTCCAGGTCTCACCCACAGCCCAACCTTGCAGCCACAGCATGTGCCTTTAGCAAAGGGAACTTTGCTCCTCATTTTGCTTCTGCCTTTTGATGTTTCTTAGTATGAGCCAAGAATATGAACTCTTTGGTACACACAGAAATGAGGGAGGTACTCAGAGAAAACTATACGTAAAAGTTAGTGGCCAAGACAACCGTGTGTAGAATTACTAGTCAATACCCTCTACAGAACAACTACGACCAACATAGTATTTATTGATTACATCTTATATGACAAGTCCCTAAGTAGTAGCAGTAGTAAGATTTTCCAGCACAGTAGTTATTAGCCTGTCTTTCTTTTTCCTTTTTTGTTTTGATTTGTTTCTGATCTGATCCTGACTTGAAGTAAGCCTATTCACAGCTCTGGCAGCAATTCCTGCCCACAGGATTTGGGAAATTCACAGTGTAATCTCAATATGGATTTGCCATTGATGATTTTGCCTTAAAATGGATCTGAATTGGAATCCAAAATTTGAATGCCACATTACTCTGGGTAAATGCAGGTTCTGATTTTAATGCTAATCCAAATCTGTATTTCAGGATTTGACAAGAAAAAACAGTAGTAGTAAATAGTATCTGAAACAACAGGAACAATAATAACATCAATAAAAGCAATAAAAACAATCATATCCATGCATTAGAGCTCCTATGCTCATAAAGAATGCATTTATGAGTGCTTTTAAAACTCTACATACAAAGATCTTTCATCTACAGTTGTAGCGCTTACACTTTTGGTGTGCAACACAGCAACAGCAGGATTCCAGCACAATCTTGTGGAGGGGAAGCAAAAAATATCATCAAATACTGTCACAATTGAAACAGAGGGGAACATTCAGGCAACCTATAATTAATCCAGCTGGAATTTGGTCAAGATGTCCAGGTTAACACCTCACCCAGTTAGTGGGCTCTGTAGTAAATTGTTGAATATTGTTGTTTAAAAGTCAAATAATTTACTGAGCTCTTTTCATGTGTGGAATATACAAGAAGGTCAACCGCCTTTTTAACATCTGGTAGCAGAACCCTGGTGATTTACCTGCACGCTGGTGATTGTAGATAGCCAAGTGATGGATGACTTTGCTAGAAAGCTCTTTTCTGTTAACTCATACAAGCCCACAAGGAGCCTGATAACTCTGCTTTGTGGAAACATTAAAGGCTTTATCTGCAGCTTGAGTAGGTTGACAAAGCACCATAGAAGTCAGTGGGACTCTGCTGATTTATACATGCTTTGGATATATCTCTAAATCAGAAGACCATTCATTATTCTTTCTTGAAAAAAAGGGGAAAATAAGAAAAATAGAAAGTATTTTTACTAATTACTTACTTATTAGAAAACATTTTACTCTGACTTTAAAATTACCTTTCAAATCAAATCTAGGATTTGTGCGTAGCCTGGATGGAAAGAAGCCTGGATGGAAAGAAGCCTGGATGGGACGATGCCACGCTTACCCTAATTGCTTTGCTGCCTGACACTGGTGGCTGTATGAAAGCCAAGAGGAGAATTACAGAAACAGCAAGCAGAGTAGTAGATGGTCTTAAGGAGGATCAGAACACCGATTTGGGGCTAAATCTTCCCTTAGCCTAATGAACCATGCACAGGGGAGACTGCCTGCATCTCCCTATCCCTTTCTGGCTTCCTACAGCTCATGTGAGCTTAAGCACAGCCAAACCACACCAATTCTGCTGATCCTGTAGAGCTGACCTTCCTCTCTTATAGAGCATCTCTTTGATCAGTGTATCTGTACTCTGAGAGACTCTGAGTGCTTTGCATTGACTGACAAAAACTAGTTTTCATCTTGCTGGCAAGAGGAAGCTAATATGGTTAGGGAAAAGCAAGGTGAGTTCACTCTGTTTTCTGCCTTATCAGCAAAACTGTCAGTCTGCAGTCACAGCGTTGCAGCTGCTGGAAACTGAAGAGGCAGGAAGGGAATAGCACCGCTTAATTTCTTCCCTCTCCCTGGGTTGAATTTGTAGGACTGGCAATTAGAAAATTCATCTTATGGCTTGAAACCTTTGCTTCAGTTTCATCCCAGAGTTTAACAGGCATGGCGCTCAGCTGGGCTTCTCCACTGGGGCTGACTTGGAGGCAGTGTGGAGAGGATGAGTGTTAGGCATACCAAGGGCAGTAGTTTCATAGCACAGTTCCCCTCCAGGTTGCTCTTGGTTTCCACAGATCTCCAGATCACTGGGAGATGCTCTGCCTCCACTGATTTACTGTCCTGGCAAATATCATGTGGAGCACAATCTATGCTGTATGTTGCAATGAGGCTAACGGCGGCTGAATGAGGGCAATGTTTGCAGTCAGGACTTTCCTTTACAAACACTGAATCATGCTGTTGTGAAACGAGGACGGAGTGATGAATGACTCACTGTTGGCAGCACACACTGCCCTATCAGTAGGCTCCGCTCAGGGGAAGGGGGGCTGGTGTTTGATATCATCTCTGCGCTCCCAGCTCCCAGCATGCTAATGAGTAATGCACACTGTGGCCTGTATTGATCTGTGATTTGCTTATTCACGAGGCTCTGCACAAAGACACCTGGATTGCTGGAAGTCCTGTTATTCACCAACACAAAGATGTTGCTTTGGGGATGTTTAAAAACATCTCTCTTGCTTGGCTGTGATGTTTTCAGCTTGGATTGGTCTTTTTATTTTGTTTTGAATGCTTTGCAGCACTGAAATGCAAAACTTCATTAGTAAGGGACATAAGAAGCATACTTGGAAGATTCAAAGAAATGATAGTAAGGTACAGACCCTTGGGCCTGTGGTTCAATGTCAGCCCCAGCTGGTTATGAGATAAGGGGCACATCCCCATTTTGGGTCCAGGTGATTATATCGTATGACCCAATGCAGAGGTGGGAGTGGACCTGGCTGTTGGTACAGTGCTGGAAATGGGTAAATTGCCAGGCTGTGGCTCAAGAAAGAGGAGAAAATGCTGTCCTCAGTGAAAGGGCATCAAGCTGTTTGTTCTGCAGACTGTTTCTAAGATATGGCACAGATTATCTTCCCAAAGAATCCCTTCAGGATGTGGGGAAAGGGTCTGCATCCTGGGATACCCAGCGTTGAGAATGGTATTACAGGAGGTCTCCATACTTAACCTGAGATGATAAATACCCCTACTGCCTAAACCAGCACTGCAGCCACTCTTTACTGAGACTCTTAGCACAAGGGCTGCAGTCCCAGAAAGTTTACAGATCTGTCCTCTCAACATGAAAGAAGGTGTTTACAGATCACCAGTGAGGCATATGGAAGGTTGGCCTGCCCCTGTCAACTGCTTGCGATTAAACAGGAGACTTCAGTCACCAGTTGCTGCTGCTGGGTCTGTAAGCACCAGATCCCAAGCTCATTGCGAGGTTCCCACTAACTTAAGCAGACTACAAATCAGGCTGTGAATAAGCACCATGTTCACTCAGAAAGACTGAGTGGAATTTAAAGGATGGGAGATGGCAGCTCTTCCCAGGACAAGGCAGGGGCAGACAGCCTGGTTTCCCTCGCAGACACGTTCTGCACTAATAAGGGTTCAGTACTTGCACCAAGGATGGGCGAAGTGAACACACAGGAGTACCTTTATGCACTGACAGAGGTTGGAGTGTGGTTGCAGACCAAGCCCTAGGGACGTGACAGCCCTGTCTCTCCGTTAAATAGCTGTGAGTTAGTTTAAGAGGGACAAGCCCTCTTTTTCAACAAATAAGGTAGCTAAATTAATCAAGGAGAAGACATATTCATCCAAGCTCTGAAGCTGTTCTTTCTGACAACAGTCCCCTCCCTGTGATTCTCTGCTGTGTGGTGGTATGAGTATGGGCTAAACTACAGTTAAGGCTGAGTGAACAACATGATTTCAAAAGTAATTGAGAAAAGGAGCATGGAAATTGAACAAAGCCCAGAAATATGTTCTGAATCCCCACCCCAATCACACCGTGGGAGGAACTCGACATTGCTGTAAATCAAAATGCATGTTTAAAACCTTTTTATAGTTTCTGTAGAGCATTCTCCCAGGGCCCAAGATGACTGTTGATAGCCAAGAATGCATTACACTGAAGCATCACAGGTCCTGGAAAATCCTATCAAATTTTATGGAAAATGATAACATTCCTGCAAGCTTAATGAACCGTCATTTCAAGGTTCTTAGGAGCGGTACATCCACTACTGAAACGTATGGACAGTGCACGCAACCTTGCAGAAGAGATAAAACCCTCTAACAGTCCTGTGGTGTTAGCCAGGCTAAACTCCCTTTCATCTCCAACAACCATGCACCAATATTCATTCCTAACATGGTCCTATAAATAATCTGAGACTCTACAGAAACCTACTGGCTTCAGCCCCAGCCTGCTCTGTTGGGCTTTCCTGAAAGGCTTTATGGCTTTACTAATAAGGTAGACCCCAGATTAACCCCCATTCTCAGATTTTTCCTTTAAAAAAGCCCCGACAGTCAGCTTGGGAAAGCAGGCAGCTAGATAATGACTAGCTCAAAACCTCCACCCTGCACAGAGATCTCTGCCCAAACCACAGGCTCATTTGTTTTCCTCAGGAGTGTGCGGGCTCTGGGAAGGGGAGCTTTGGCGCAGAGCTGTTTTGGGAAGAGGTGAGTGTGGGTGTGAAGCCAGGCAGCTCAGAAGGAGAAGTGTGGAGCAGGCGCAGAACCAGACAAAGGCAGACGCCTGAGCAAGCACAGTGTGTGGCCCTGGGAAAAGCCCAGAAAGAAGGGGCTTTTGGGTCAGGGGCTTGGCCAAAACAGCTGGGGAAGTTGGGAACAGAGAAACCCTCTCCTGTGGCTTGACTCCTGCTGTGTGACACAGGAGTTTGTCCCTCCTTTGTAAATAAACAAAGCTGCTTCCAAAAAACTACCTAAGCCCTGCACTGACTTTTCTTCCTGACTGGAACAACCTACCAGACTGTGAATTTTAGATAGCCCCATGGGTGGAAGAGGAACAGCAGGAGTTTTGTGCAGACAGACAACCTAGCAATACATGCAAAGACACATTTAAACGGACGTGCAGCAGAAGTGAGCAGAAGAGACAGATAGGAGAGCAGGTAATATTCAGTAGGCTTCATGAGATCCTCTCCCTTCTTGAAGAAATGGTGTTTGATGTAGATAAATTCACTTAGGACATTTCCCAGTTTCAATTCCTGACTGTAAGTACAGGCAAATTCCTATCCTGTCTCATTTTCTTCTGTGCATGCACCAAGTTAATGGGGAAGTGTTTGTGTTTCTTTAAGCAGTTAGGCGGTGGGTTACCACTAGCTTCCTTAATCCAGGTACCTTGTTATCTTAATTAAAAACCAAATTCAGCTTTGATCTCCTACAACTTCATTGCATAACCAGTTTCATTTACTATTGTTTAAGCTCAGTTAGCTTTCCATGATGAAAAGAATTTGTATTTCACACTGGGCAGGAAGTCCTACTTAAATGTTTCCTGGTTTTGATCTCCTTAAAGGGAATTAAATTATGTTCCTGCTTCAAAAAATGCATGGCAAACAGATTACCGAGTCACTAGACTTGCCATATTGTGAGCCAACGGAGCAGCAGGCTGGGCACAAGGAGGCTGAAGTTGCTCCGTTCTCTTGCTTTAAATGCAAAAGGGGCTGTGGAGATGGTTCAAAGCTGGTTTTTGACCCCCTTTTGTTGCAGTCCTTGCCGGCTGTCCAGTCTGGCCTCTCATGTCAACTAGAGGCAAGTTCAAGTGGACCTTTATCCCTTCTCACCCTGCTCCCTTGTGCTGGGAACACAAGCAGGGCTAGTGGCAATGACTCCGGTCACAAGGTAAGGCCTGGGAGACTGCAACTACCCCTTCCTTCTGCCTGACAAAATGAGTCTCAGGGGGCTCTTTTGACTGCTTTGGTTGCTGTAACACAGAAGATGATGGGAACTACCACGCTGGAGCAGCCCGAGGGCTGTTGTTGGTTCCTGCATCCCCTGCTCTTCTCCGAGCAGCTCTGGCGCTGTGCCACAGAGCTCTGATCTGACCACCACCTTGCCATCCTCCTGCCTGGGCAGAGCACGGCACTCTGCTGGCTGCCATGCCTTGGTGGCACAGCCGGGCTCCTGCCAGAAAGGAACCAAAATCTGTGTTAAGCCAATCTGCTGCTTTCCCCAGGAGACTGAAAGGAGCAAGTGAGTTTGCTCCTGATGACCCAGGAAAAAGCTTTCTAGGTTGCTGAATGGGATTTTAAATCATTTAAGAACAATTCTCTTTGCCCTGCTCTCCAAACATGCTCCGGACGGTATCCCAGAACTTATGTTTCGTTTCAGGTGCGATCTGGGGAGGTTTACTTTTTGCCAGGTAGTCTCACTCACAGCATGGCAAAGCCCAGCAAAGCAAATAGGACTAACATATTTTCTCACTATGCATACCATATAAATCCAAGGAACGGGCTGCCACATAAAGCACTCAGCTGCCTGTCTCAGACGGCAGAGGGGATTGAATTGCTTTATTTCTCTTCCCTCTTTGCCCTGAGGCAGGTAAGGACCAGCTTTTGTGACTCTGGGCAATGCCTCTGGTTTCCTGCAGCTGCCTAGCAAGAGCTTTTGGCATTTGTGGGGGTGACCCAGGCACCCCTGGTGCAGGGGGATGGGAAGCTGAGCTCTCAGGGTCTGAAGTGTTCTTGCTTCTCATTTTACCACTCAACGAAATCGCGAAAGAAAATGGTGACACATTTTCCCCAGCAGTTGTGCTACATAAAACCAGAGTTATCTGCTTAAATGGTTACAGAGTGGCCGAAGTTTGCAACGGGTTGTCTGCAAGTTAATCCTCTGTGTCTCCATCAATCGGTGTCACGGGAGTTTAAGAGAAGCCAGAAAGAGACAACGGTTAAAATCTAGCCACTTAAAGTGGAAGTCAAACAAATGTCTATTTTGAGTGTTATAATTTTACAGGTTTTGCTTCCTTTATACCCTCCCCTGCTTAGTAAGTGATAGTCTTTGCCTGCTGTTCCCCTCCTCTTTCATCCTATCAGCAGCTTGGCCCTCACAATTTTCCCCAAAAGGGCTTTCTTTGCACACATAGATTTTATTCTTTCTTTCTTCCCTGCAAAACGTCCCATTCCCATGCTGTTTTACATGCAGTTAGGATATCAGCACTCCCGAAGTAGTTCTGGCATGTCAGAGCCCCTGGAGATGCTCTGGGTTGCACAGCAAGCCTCCTGTACAAGTTCATGGCTGAACTTTAGTGGGTTAACAAAGCCCAAGACCCATTTATGGAGCAAGTTCTTTCCTAAATCACTGCCTGATATTGCAGGTTGTTTGACGTTGCGGCAATTAATGGGGGGTAACAAGGGGCAAGCAGTGCCTCGGGTGACCCTGGGCAGGGTCCAAGCCATGGGCTAGTCCTGTCTTAGCCCTCATTTTGGCTGGTTTGGCCTGCTCCTTGCCTTACTCTAATGAGACCCTGCAAGTCTCAAGGCCCTGTGCAATTGCCCTGAGTGCTCATCCTTGAAACCAGCCCTAAGCACAATTCGGAGAAGAGCTGGGCCCTTAGGGGCAAATATTTGGCTACCGTCTCCCTGCTGTGATGAATTTAGATGATGTGACTGCATGCTTTAATCCCATGAAAGAAGTACAGTCCAGTATGCCTGCAAGAGTGAACTTTTGGCTAAACGGAGCAGGAAAAGCAAGAGCATATACAGCAATTATGTCTGCCTGTACAGCCTACGCAAATGCTATGGGCCAGCTGGACAAGACTGCACGCAAATGAGAAATGTACACACTTATCTACCTGGCTCGCAGACTCAGACAAGTATCTGCACGTACGAGTTCATGAGCATGCAGCAGACTGAGCCCAAGCCAAACACGAATTATTCCACTCCGTCCAATGGGACAAGATTTGTTTGTGCAATTTCAGAGGCCGGTCTGAAAACTTGGAAAGAATATTTTCCAGGCATTTGACCAGTTTCTGGGTAATCTGGAAAACAGTATCTTTTACAGAGAATTATATAGCTATAGGCACACTCTCGCATACGTACATTCATGTATTTGATAGCTTTTTGCTTGCTTTTTTAGTCGTTTTACTCCAATACTACTCTAATTGTAAATGTACCCTGGAATGTGAAAGGAAAGTTAACCTAAGTTTTTCAGAGAAGTTTTTGGGCCACAAAATGAGTAGGAGGGTTTTTTGGGGAAGGGAGGACATATTTTGCTTCCTCCATATATTTAGCATCAGCAGTCTTTAATTCTACTTAAATGTAAAGGAAATACATTAGCAAGGAGGGAAGTGCCTTGCATTTTTTGAAGTCTATTATTAAAGTATAACAAAAATCAGACAAAATTTGCTTTGCGATCCACTGAAAGATCCGTGTCTTTTGGACTGCTGCTTTTGGACTGAAAAAGTAATTTCTACCATATGGTTGAGGTAGCTCCATTGTGCTAGGGCTCCTGAAGTGGTGGCTTTCATTCTTTATGTTTGTTTTCTTGTGGGATGGCAAATTGCCCAGCACCTGAAGGCAGCTTGCTGCAGCACCATCACCTGTGGGCTGGAGCGTGTGGCTGTTGCCAGTAGCAATCCTGTTGCCACCAACATAAGAAGGATATGGACCTGTTGGAGCAGGTCCAGAGGAGGGCCACGAAGATGATCAGAGGGCTGGAGCACCTTTTCTATGAAGACAGGCTGAGAGAGTTGGGGTTGTTCAATCTGGAGAAGAGAAGACTCCAGGAAGACCTTATAGCAGCTTTCTGAAGGGGGCCTACAAGAAAGCTGGAGAGGGACTTTTTACAAAGGCAGGTAGTAATAGGACAAGGGGTAATGGCTTCAAAGTGGAAGAGGGTAGATTTAGACATTAGAAAGAAATTTTTCACTCTGAGGGTGGTGAAGCATTGGAACAGGTTGCTTAGGGAAGATGTGGAGGCCTCATCCCTGGAAGTGTTCAAGGCCAGGCTGAATGGGGCTTTGAGAAACCAGGTCTAGTGGGAGGTGTCCCTGCCTATAGCAGGAGGGTTGGAACTAGATGATCTTCCTTCCAACCTAAACCATTCTATGATTCTATGACCTGAATGATGGATTGAAAAAGCATTCAAGTTGCTGCTTGGAGGATGGAAGGCGGGCATCCTCCCTTCCCACAAAGCTCCTGTGGCCTTGGGTTGGCAACATGTGTGTGCCTGGATAGGATACCCTCTGTGTTGTGGGTGTCAGGATTTATCTCCTCACCCTAATCTGGCTAGCCAGTTCTCTCGGCTAATGGAAAACAGCAGAGGTCCTTTGAAGTAAGGCAGATTTTCATCAGTAAGGAAGTTGCCCTCCCAAGGTAATGTCGTATTATCCCAGCCATTGAAGGGTCCATGCATATGCCTGGTTTAGCTTTCTCACCTCACCTCCAGTTCTCAAAGAAAGCAGGATGTGACAGTACCGTGCACTCCTGTTGGAAATACCAGAGTGAAATCAAGGCTTCTGGAGACAGCTCCTCAAGAGGGAGATTTGAAAGAGCTTCTATGCTCCCTTCCAGATGCTTTTATCTCTGACTCACCACATGAAAATGCAAGATACCATCGGAAAGAATCCTTCCATCTTTCCATGTGTTGTTTGCTTATTTGTTTCTATGTAAATGGGGTTAGGTTAAGCAGGCTGGGTAACAGAGGGTGTCCATCCACTGTGCTCCACTCCTCTTCTTGCCTAAGTGCGTGGAAAGGGTAAATGTAGCTCCTTGCTCATTCTGCTATTTATGTCTTAGACCTAATGCAGTCATCTTGACTCCAAAGCTGAGATATTAAAAAATTGATTGTAGGAGGAAAGCACAGCTTAATGGATTGACCAGCGACTTACAGGTCAGGGGTTGAACTCCAGCTGTGGTTACTCATGACTGACAGTTACCACCATCTGACATAGCTTTTGGGAGCTGAAAAAGCCCCACTGAGCATGGCAACACCTGGGGCCAAGGCGGCTCCTGGGCACGATGTTGAACACTGGGCAGTCTGCTGGCCTCAGCGCTGCTCCCGAGCTGATGAGCCACAGCCAGAGCCCAGCAAAGCTGAATGTCAGCGCACGTCAGTTGTTTGAGCTAAAGCAGCAAAAGTAGGAAGGGAAAAGGCTATAAGCAATAGCTTAAAAAACATGAGTAATACAGCTTACTGGGGTTTTAATTAAGAAAAATCAGTAAATATATTAGGTGATTTCAAAACAATAAAAATGCTGGGGAGGGTGCTTTCTTTTCCCCCTTGCTTCTGTGTTTATTTCCCTCTTTTTTCTTCCCTCAGCTCCATCTGTCAGAGTGGAAAAATAGATGGGTGACACGAAGAGAAAAAGAAGGCACAAGGGATGCAAAATCAGAATTTTTTAAGGAGAGAAAGTACCTGAAAGCTGGGGAGAGGGAACTTACCCAGAAATTCTTGTTTTAAAATAAGAACCATTTGTTATGGAAAAAAAAAAAAAAAAAAGAAAAAGAAAAAACCATTTATAACTAATAGTTGCAGCCACAAGATGAGATAGCAGAGCTGTGGTTTGGCTTTGCTTAGTGTCTTTTGTGCCCAGAAGCACATTCTTGGGGGTGACTAGGAGGAATGCTTGGCCTGGAGGTATTTGAACCTACCTGAGAAAGTCAGAGCTGGTGGGTGGATTGTCGCTGGATTAACGTGCAGTTGTGAACACTCAGTCTTTTGTACCTGCACCGAGGGCTTTAGACGTGCACTCAGCAAGACTGCAGGAACTCATGGGATGCTCTTCTTGCTGCAGTGTCATAATATAAGCACTGATTTTCAGGCAGCATTTGCAGGTGAATGATGGGGTAGGTCTGTGACCCCTCTCCTGGGAGGTAACACAAGTAGTGCTATATGCCTGCATCCACTTGGAGGATGGAGAGGATTTGGTGACCTCCTCCGGGCAGAATGACTGATAACCTCCTTCAGCTAGAGAAGAGCCACCGCTAAGTCTCACTGTCACAGCATGCCATCGAGCCATTGGCAGCCCATCCTGCTGACAGCAAAGCTACACAATGGACAGTTCATTACTGTAGCAAAAGCATCCTACAAAAGCTAGAGCAAAATAAATTAAAGCATTAGGGTCTCATTTTATACAGCATTAGCGCTATGATGAATGTGAAATCTAATCCCTGCTGGCATCACCAATACCAAAGAGGACAATGCTATGTGTTAAGAGGATGTTGTCAGAGCCCCTCAGGAATTGTATGCAGTGATCAGAAAATCTTGTGTCTCTCTCCCCCTCCTCACCAGCTGTCTCTGCTTACAGGTCACCTCATTTCCCATTGCTGATGGACCAGAGGTACGATGTCAGGCATGTACTGAAGAATCAAGCAAAGATTTTTCTTCAGAATTGTTTTGGGAGTGAGTAGTTACTTGAAAGTCTCTGACTCTGGAGACATTCAAAACCCGTCTGGACGCCGTCCTGTGCAACCTGCTCTAGGTGAACCTTCTCTGGCAGGGGGGTTGGACTAGATGATCTCCCGAGGTCCCTTCCAACCCCTGTGATTCTGTGATTCTGTGAAAGCAAAGTAAGAAGCTTGTGCTAGAATAGCTGCTCCCAGAACAGCCGTTCTGCTCAGATGGATTTATAATAGCCACTTTAACCAGTGCCAGCAAGACACTGAACTTCTAATGAATCATTTTTCCACAGCTGTGAATAGGTTAGGATGAACTTCAGGTATGCGTTTTTGGGGTTTTTTTGAGATATCACAGCCACAGCAAAGCCTTGAACCCCTCTAGTTTTACTCACAGGGAGTGGCTATGCCCACTGTTCTTGGATGAATTTACTTGAAACTTCTGCACAAGAAAGGCTAAGAGATGTTATCTGGAACCACTGGGTTTGGGTTTTCTGTCTCTGCACACCTCCATACCCAAATTCAACTTTGCTATTAGGAAAAGCATTGCTATTGACAAGGGTAGCGGCACTGGACAGCTTCAAGCAGAAGTAACTTGCAGGACTGTATGTGCTACTGAGGCTAACAGCCAAGCTTGCTGTCTATACCAAAGCCTTCTTGCAATCCTTTTTTCTACCTATAATTTCTCCCATATACGTGTACATGGGCTCTCTGTGGCTCCAGTTCTTCCCCTGTCTCTATGCCTTCCCCCACGTGCTTCCTTCAGCTAAAAGTTACCCTTTTCTCCATGTCAAGGAGAAACTTGTCCCAGGGTACACTGCAATTTCCTCTACCTCTTCCCTCTTTTGAGCCTTTCTAATTTTTATTTTTCTTTTCTCATTCTTCTTTTCTTTCTCCTTCAGGGAGACAAGGTTTCAGGCAATGCTTGATTTGATGGATATTGTCTGAGATGCTTGGGCCACCATCACCTGATAGCTATGGAGGTTGCTATGCCTGTTTGCTCTTATGGCTCTATTATACCCACAGGGATTTGCTAATTTTCACCAAAACCAATGGGGGTGGGTAGAACAGCCCCTGGAACTTTGGAAGCAGTGTGTCACAGTGTGTTGAAGCTGTGCTTTAATATCCAAACAGCACTGCCTAACTGAGAGCAATGTTTTGCAAACTCTGACAAGTAGACTTTTAAGGTTGTAAAAAAAGCACGGCTTTTGCTGAAGCTAGGAGGTCTCTTTTCACGTCAGGCCTTCTTGCCGTGCGCTCAAAGAAATGACAACAGGCTAACTATTTAGCTAAAGCAAGATCTACTTTTAAACTGTCACTGAAGCTTTATTGTGGCCCAAAGATTTTTTCCAATTAGCTTTGGAAAAGCTGCTGTTAACTTTCATTGTTTTTTCTGGTTTCATACACCTGCGGCTTATCCTGAAGGGTAAGGATCAGATTATCATCAGCAGCGTGCTGCTTGTTATAGTTTAGGCCTGCCCCAACACAGGTAAGGAGGAAGCCTTTTGATAGAGTCACTTTTTTGGTGTAGTACTTGTGCCTGTGGTTTAGCTTTTGGGCTTGGGGGTGACCCTCTGGGTGGAGATCCCAGACTATCTGGGGTCACTATAGTGGTGCACACCAGGAACTGGAGACCGTCAGCACTAGGAAGCAAGGATGAAGATATAAACCTCCCTGTTTCTGCCCTGGTTTGCCCATATTTCATGGCCTATCTCCTTCTGATCTATACATTCCTGGTAGCATACCTCGCTGAAAAAGTATACCTTTGTTTTGTGCTGCACTTTTGAGGAGGATCCTCCTTACTTACCGAGAGCAGTGGCTGCAGCCTGGCAGAGGGGAGACACACGCTGTGCTTTCCCTGCCATCCAGCTTGGGCCATTCCTGGGTTTCTGCCATTGCCCAGAAGGAAAGGGCATGCTTTGCTCTGCCAGCATGGGGGCCAGGCTGCTGGCAGCCAGAACCGGCAGCCAAAGAGGAGGCGTCACACCGTCCCAGTGACTGTAAATACACCACGCATCTTTTTATTGTTGTGTCATAATCACAATGTTCCTTTAATGTAGTTTGTTTAACTGGATGACTTCAGCGCTAAAAATAAGTGGATCTTGCTGTTTCCAGGACAACCGCTATCCCAACGGCTTATCTCGGCGCCTCTCCTCTGTCAAAAGGATGTTCTAAACAGAGCTGGTCATGAATATTAAAAATGAAGCATGCACACAATAAAGCATTCCCTGGGAAGAGCCCCATGTTTTAATGCTATACGTTATGCTAATAGGACAATTGCCTCTCAGAGAGGTGCTTATTTCAAAGCCTGCACAGTGTGGGATCCGATTGAAAGTAAGCAGGAATGTAATATGTGTTTCTTTCTTCTTTTTTTTTTTTAATTCAATCTCTTTCTGGTGGTTGGAGTGACTTGCTATGCAGCACTTTCTGCCTCTAGGCCAGAAATCCATAAATTGAAACCTTGCACGTGTGTCCTCAGCCCACACAATGGGATGGCTGCAGGGGGATGGAGAGCTGCTGCCTGGCAGGTGGCACCCGGTGGCATGGGACAGCCTGGCTGCCTCTGTCAGCACTGGAGTGCTGATGCCTCTCTTATTGAGCTGGGGAAAAGGCAGCTTGCTACAAATGATGATGGGTTTTTCTGAAACCTTGGCTGAGTGAGATTCAGCCACTCTTCCCAACCGGAGTAGAGATGGATTACTCATTTGGAGGAGTCAAGGAGATTTAAAAAATCCTCCTAGCAAGGAAATGGTTGCATTAATAGATGTCTGCATTCCTCCAGCTTTTTATTCCCTATCCCCTTTTTTCTCTCCTTCCCCCTCAAACAAACAAAAAAATCCTTCAAGAAAAAAATCAGAGGAAGCCTTAGGAGATGAAAGGGATAGTTTTTAACCTCTGTAACTGGACAAAAAGGAGGAAGTAATTTAGCCAGTAGGATTGGTTTTCCAGTACAGGTTGAGCAGAGGCAGACTGGTCTCACAAGAGCTGGTGAGGCCCACGTCCAGCTCATATGTTTGAATGAAGCAATTAGTTCACTATTAATCAAACTGTTTGATTCCATGATTACAAAGAAATGTTTAGTGTTACTAATGCAGGATAACAAGGTCTTGCACAAAAACAGCAACCTCACCAAAAGCAGCCTCACCTCCTCTAATAATATTTACTGAAAGAAAATATTAAATGAGTTTAAACATATTACCCATTTATTTCTGTCTCTGCAGTTATATTTTTAACAAAACTTTCTACTTAATTGAAGGCACATTTATGTAATAATTGGCATGAGTGCAGTGAGCAAGACCCTCAGATGTTACAAACTGGCTAGGTTTCATTGTCCAGAATTTAATTTTAATCAGATGAGGATCAGGCCCATTGTTAGGAGACCTTCTGAAAGCCGTTGGTTGTTTATGAGAGCTGACAGCAAATGTAACTGTTCAACCCTTATGCACTGAACCTAGAAATTTTCAAGGTGACTGGCTTGGCTGTAGGACAGCTGCAATTTTGCGAAGCTGGTACGGGAGGCTTTAGAAAAGAAGTGGATCCTGAGCTCCCACTGAGACTTATTGTCTACTTCTTAATATTTTGTTGTTCTTGGTTTTTTGTCTCAAAACTGATTCTGACTCCCCATAGATATTTAATTTTCTTTATGAAAATAATGTAGCAGAAATACCTGCCCCGCTTTGGTCTGAAAATTTGGACTGTGAATCCCATATAAACAAAGAGACTGGCTTTTCCTAATGTATTTCAGCACTTGCATTTCTAGCCCCAGCCAGAGCTCAAAAAGCCAAGATACATGAAAAATAATGTTACCTGGATGCTTTGAAATCTCAGAAATGGCTCTATTGTAGTAGTGTTTAGAGTATGAAATTCCAGGGAGGTGCAAAGTCCTCTGGAGGTAATGCATATCTCACCTCACTGAAAATACCTTATCTTGGCAGGCTGTGGCATGTCAGAGTAAATAATGCTGAAATGCATTAAAGAATCTGGGGACGGGATCTGTCTTCAGTGTGGAAGATCTGTATCACACCACTATTCCCATTCATCTGCATTGCTGCATTACACGGTAATTCTTCTGAAAGCCTCAGAAATGCATGCCTGGGGACTCTAAAAGAGGCAGTTGTGGGGAGAGGGTCTCAAGGGGAGATGGTTGATACAGCCCAGGCTGAGCGGGAGCTCACTTCCACTCGCTGAAATGCCATTCCAGGTGGTTCGGGGAGAGGAGGGGATAGGGGAGGGAGAGGTATTGACACATCGTGGGTGACGGTCGTAGGAGGGTACAACTCTGTGGGCACAAACCTGTTTTTTAACATGAAGGCAAAAATTTCTGGTGCAATTTCTATCACTTTCAGTGAACTTCTGTCACCTCAAAATAAGGGGGAGTTTGACCATCTGGTTCTAGTGCAGTAGCAGGACCACAAAAGGTGTGTGCACAGGCACACACATACACGCACACGTATACAACTATATATATGAATATTTCTATGTGCATACAGAGGGAGTCCTAGCAAGGCTGTAAGAGCCAGTCAGTTTCACGACAGACCCAGTGAGTCAGAAAAAAGAAGGAAGGAGAAGACAGAGGAGGAGACAACATTACAGCTCTTTCTGCCCCTTCTGCCCCTTGCTGGGATTCAGACAGACTCGAGGCAGCCCACGTTGCCCCCTCACTGAGCAAACACCCTGTTCCCTCAGCTGAGGTATGCAAAAAGCCAACTTGCTTTGTCGGAATTAAGGAAAGAAAAGCAGATGTTGAGTTGAACTGACAGCCCTTCAGGAAGTCTTAAAATCCCCCAAAATTTTTTAAAGAGGAAACAAGGTTTGCAATTAGTGAACTGCAGCAGGTTAAACGGTCCAATTGCTATTAATGCAATTATAGTCAAAGTTGTGATAGCTCTAGTGTCTTCTTAAAAACTCAGATCTTCATTTCATTAAGCCATTCAGTGCTTTTTTAATGCTGCTTCTGGCATTTAGCAAAAGGAAATGTAAATGATGGATCAAAAACCCTGCAGGGATGGCCCATATATGTAAGTGTAAGTGTACATGCGTCTGGGGTGGGACAGGTGTTTGAGGAACCTTTTGGTATGTCCTGGAGAGCACATAGCTTGGTGCAACAGAGCAGCAGCTTCAGCAAAGTCACTGTAGTGACTCCGCTGGGCAACTCAGTGCCTACACATAGATGCTTGGTTACTGCACCTGACAGGCATAGTGCACCTTAACATTAGTGTCTCCACTGCTTGTGCTGCAAGAATGCACGTTGTCCCTCTGCACCTTCCATATGGCAGCCACTTTAAAAATCCAGTGATTTAACAGGTTCGGCTGTTTCCATCTAAATTCCCCTTCTCGAGGTAAGGGGTGAACCTTTGAATCTTTCAGTTGCAAATAGCAAAGAGCAAATCGATGTCCGCCTCATGCTGCAGCCTTACGCTCTAGCAAAGCAGCACTTTAAGTCCTTTCCATCCACCCACCTGTTTCCACCAAACACGTAGGAGCTTAAGTTCTCTATGACCTGGGTCCAGCTGGGCTCAAGTGAGTCTATGGGTTCAACGCTTACAGGCAGAAAGACAGATGGACAGAAAATGGTGAGCTTTGCCATCAATTCCAAGAACTATTGGCATACAACAGCCTTATTTCTCAGCCTTTGCCAGTAAGTATTAGGGTGCTTTGCTCCTTGTGATGTGTAGGCCAGGACCACCATCCATTATTTCTTCACACCCACTGTCCTTTACAGCAAATTAAGCTCAGAGAAGTACTGTCAATGGGTGGCTAATATTTGGGCCCAGGGGTCCAGTGCATTTGGGGTTTGGATCCCGGCTGTGTTGCTGACATGATTTATGGTGTTTGTTGTTCGGTCTGAAATGCCAAAGACATCCATCAAGCTGTAAAAAAAAGGCTGTTCCACCCTTTTCTCTCTCCAAAGCATGTCTGAAGAAGTATTTTTGGCTGCTAAGTGTACCAACCAACACACTGCTTATCTAAAAAAACAGGGACTCCATGCACGAAAAAGAGGATCATTGAGATCACAGCACATACATCATAAATAACAAGTTGCTTTTCCTACAAAATGCAAAAGAAATGCCACATAGACTTATTTTGTTTTATTAATCTTGGTTTAATTTTGTAATGAAACTTATCCTGTAGGGACTTCAATCCTTTTTTAATATCTTTATTTGTGCAACATTTTAACTTAGTGCAGTCAGTCAGAGAGGTAGAAAGAATAATTGATTGATTTTTTTTTTTCTTTCTATTTTGACTAGTAAGTAAAGGCATAAATGGACAAAAACATCATTGAAAGAGAGATACAAACAGTATTTCCCAAGCTAAGTGCAAAGAGAAGCCAGCACATCTGCATTTCAAGCATGTCAGGGAAATTACTGGGGAAGGACTGCTCTAATTCTCATTCCTGTGAAAGGGCAAAATGAGAATTGCTGTCTTGCTATTCACGCACATCGCCTAGCACAGCAGGAGCTTGGTCCTGGCTTAGAGATTGTCAAAGGCTACCGAGCAAATAAATATTCTTTGCCATTTCTATTCATTTTCATGAAACATCTTTCATCCAGAGGCTTTTGAGGGTTACATCCAAACCATGTAGCAGAAGCATCCTACAGGGAGGGTGCTCCAGGTGTCCAGTGCCTCAAACATCTGGACTGGGAGGTGGACAAAATGTGGAGTTGCTATCTAACTGATGTGTTTCAGCTAGGTGCCTACGGTGAGGGGTGGTCTGGCCGACCAGACTGCCCCTGTTGTGGCTGTCTAGCCAGGAATGGCAGATGTAAGGGGTGTGCTTTCTGTGTGCTGCTGCAGATCTGGTCACCCAGAAACAATCTGAGGTCATGATTCTGCCCCTTATACTTCTGACTTAAATTTTGGTCTTGATTAGGCCTGTTTTCAAATCCAGAACACCACCACTGATGAAAAAACTTTCTAGGGACAAAATTCATCAGGTTTGCCTATAACTTTGGTGTGCAGTAAGGCATAAGTGTATATAGACACCCCTAAACACCTCCAAATACAGCTGTAAGATTAAAGTGGCAACTTGCTAACAAAATGTTGGTATCACACTGCTAATGAAAAGCAACTTTTTCTTTAAAAGTTGCAAAGCACAGAAACCAATTGCATAATGAAATCTGTGGGCTATGCATTTGAAATGCCAAGGCTTTTTGTCCCCTACATGGCAGCTACCTGGCCATTCTGCCTTAGAAGACAGCACTGTAAACTTCCCAACTGAAATCAAATCATACCCAGCCAGGCAGGATAAGGTAGACACGACGGCACAGCCGTGTCACCACAACAACATCAAGTGGCAAGGGGAAGCATTCCCTTTCCTCCTCCTCCCTGGGTCTGCGATGGTAGAGCAGGATGTGACTGTGGGCACCTGATGCTCCCATGATTCCGGCAGCTGCGTTTAGCTACCAGGGCTGGCATGCTGGAGGAGGGCCATGGGTGACCAGGAGCTGGGAGTCACTCTGAAGACATGCAGGCCTTTAATGGTGTGGTGGGGGAGCAGAGCCAAGAGCTAACAGTGTATTAAAGAGCTGGCATGCTCCTGGTATGCTTGGTCCTGGAGCTGGGAAACCAGAATGTGTGCTCAGGCTGTCGTCACAGCCTACGGAGTAGTGCAGTGAGGTAATGGGAACGTCGGGAAAAACCATCCTTAAGAAACAGCTTAAAAATATGCCCTGATATCAGATGAGAGTCCCTCAGCCTTGCCTGAAAGCCTGGTCTTCTCTTCTGAGGAACATTTATGGGTTTCATATCCAGGGCCGTGGTGGTGATGCCCTATTGCACATGCTGTCTCTACATTAAAAGGGAGACATGAAGCGGAAGGTGAGTGGTGTGCTCTGTCATTCCAAGGGTTGTGTGAGATTTCGCTTACTCACAAGTGACACAGATGAAATCAGAGGGTATAGATGTGCCTGTGGTGTGTTCAGGCCTATTGGCAATCGATTTGGGAAAGTGCACGTTTCCAGATGTCTGCGAGTTCTGGTATGTGTGCTGTAAAACAAAAGCACAATAGTGGATGAGGTGTCTGCTCTTAATGCAAACATTTTTTCCTACTTGTATCAAGCCAGGATGCTTTGCTAGCTTTAATCACCACTAGGTAGAAAGCAGGCGACTAAAGTCTTGTCACTTTATTGGTTTGCCTGAAATTGAAAGAAAACAAAATGTAGCAGACCAAAACCGTTTAATCTGAAATGAAGTTAAGGGGATGAGTTAGCGAAAGAAAGGCAGTTGTTTAAAGGTGTGAAATTGCTGAAGAGAGCCAAGTTACAAGGGGTTATCCACAGATGTGTCCAAATTAAACAAGACAAGCTGGTGACTCAGCAAGGCCCCACCTCCAGTGTCATTCATAAACCCAGCCTGTCCCTGGACAGCCACAGCAGCTTTGATTGTGCCCTGTTTAACATGGCCTTTGGATGACAAACTCTTCCAAAAGTTGCCTCTTTAGGTAGGTATCACACCTTAAAACATCTGACCCTCTTTTATAGATGCAAAATACTCTTTTATTTTATTTCTTTGTGCTGCCAGCCTACATCATTGGGTTTGGGTTGGTCCTATCAGAGGCAGGCATGTTTCTTGCTGGCAGAAGACAGTAGATCCAGCAGTGACTAAGCTGCCAGGCAGACTTGGAGAAAATAACCCAGGAGTCCCAAAGGGTTTATCTCCTCCTTGGTAGCCTGAGGGCTTTAGCTGGAATTTGGAAGAGAGTGGCAGAAGATGATTACCAAAAAAACACATGGAGGACTCCAATTGCAGAACTGAGATCCATGCACCAAGATCTCGAAGCTCGTGTCAACCGATATCCTTGCGGAAGGTTGTTTTGCAACGTTTTGGTGACTGTATAGAACAAGTAGTGTTGAATGTCATCAGCATCTAAGAAGTTGTTTTCACCTGCAAAATTACGTGATGAAAATGAAGATATTTCATTTTCTATGAGATTTTCCATCAATTTTATGAGGAGGGATTGTATTAAAAACAAACTAAAAAGCACTTTCAGGAGCTCAGCACCAGCACTGTGCTACTCCCAGAGCTTGCAGAGAGTCCTGTTTTCAGCTTCCCCAATTTCTTAACCAAGCCGAGAAAAACAAGGATGAACTTTAGAGTAACAAGCTTGAAACTTGCATCAGATGTTGCTGTTTTGGGAACAGTTTATCACCTCCCTAGGGTGGCTGCTCAGGCTCCTGGATATCCTGAGGAAAATCTGCTAGGGCCTCAGACGGAGGGTGCTGAGCCACAGCTCTTGGCACTGGCAGTAGGGTGGACCATGCCATGCCACTGAGAGCTTGGGGCACGGTTGACTGTGACCTGGTTGCCACAGCTCAGTGCTGCCTGTCAGGTAGTACTAACCTAGCATGTAAGTTGTCTTAGCCCTCTACTACATGTCTTAATTTAAATTGCCATGGAAGTGAGAGGAATACTCTTTGATCCACCTGGATTCTGGGTCTAGAAACACCCACTGGCTTGATTTATATCAGCATGGTGGCAGGGCCGAGGAGCGCTTGCGGTGATCTCCAAGGAAGCCCTACCTGCTGAAGACAAGTCCTGTGCAGGCTTCTGCTCCTTCTTCTGCCCTCATGGGGACAACCGTGGGCTGAAAGGTGACTTAGGATCTCCCCATGCAAGATACTCCTTCCTTAGGGGTCCAATGTAGCCTTCCTGGCCAGAGCCAGGTGCAAGCAATCCCCTTTGCTCTGGGACAAAGGGAGCACAGGAGCTGAGAGCCACCACTGCAGAAATGCAACAGTGGGTGAATCACCGCCCGTCACCTCTCAATGCACTTGTGGAGTGAGAAATAATGACAGCCCCTGCACAGCCCCATTCTTCAATGGGGCTGGGAGATTGCCCGCACATAATGCTAGCGTTTTGGGAGGGCCAGCCCCTATTATGCTAGCAGCAGGCGGTGTCCGTCCTCGCTTGCAGCCAAAGCTGCGAAGGGTGACATCATGCAGGAGGCACTTCAACGTGCAACCCGCCGGCAGCACGTGGGGTTAAGCTGATTACTGGAGAGATGCAGCAGGAACAGCGGAGGAGCCCCCAGCGCTGAGTCGATAAGGTGAAGAACACATTCCCCCATGATAAATAGAAAGCCGTCGGTCACCTTCAGCTTGGTGTCACAGAGCTCCATGCTGGAAATGGCACAACAGTGAGATAAACTATAGTCAACCGAATGGCTCTGTCAGAGCCTGCAGACCCCGGTCTGGAGGCTGCTGTCTCCCTGCCCTGGAGCAACCTGGTATTTATGCTAGGAGCAGACAGCCATAGAAAGCACATGAAAACCCAGGACCATGCTGGGGACTGCAGAGGAAACAGTTGCCCCAGGCTGAGCCACCCTTGCTCTGGGGAAGGGTGTGAATGCCCTCAGTCCTGCCCTGAAGCCCAGCTTGCCTGCCCTGGTTCCTGGTTTGGGCCATACTGTGCATGCAACTCCCCTTTTCCACCCTTCTCCCATGATGACTTCCAGATCCCTCTTTCTACAGCTTATCAGCATAGGTGCTGCTCTCGGCTGGGAGGTTCCACCTACTGCAGGGTGTTCCTCTGGCTGGAAAGCTTGAGGAGGGTGTCTCCCTGCAGCCCTTCCCCTGTGTCACCTTCAGATCACCCAGGCCATGCGATTTTCAGAGTCACAGTGCTCAAGAGTCCACTGAGGACCAAGGAGGGCCAAGAGCTCAGCCGCTCTGGAAAGCAAGTCCCCACGGCGCCCATGCTGGTGGCAGCCCTTCGGCAGAGGAGGGACCCGTGCCACGCTGCGGGGGGGCCTGGCGTGGGCACAGGAATGAAAGGACAGCAATATCTCAGGCAGTCTGGAAGGCAGCAGTCCAAAATCCCAAGAATCAAACAAAAGAAAACAAGCAAATAAAAACACATTGCTTCGGCTTCGGCCAGGAACCCAGGACAGTAAACAGCGGAGGCTGGAAAGCCAATATATGCTACCCTGGGGGAATCAGCTTTGCTTGAGCCAAAGAGGGAAGAAATGCATATAAAATAAAGAGCAAAGATGAAAGCCGTATATCCCAAGCACAGACCGTCACGGTCATGATTGGCAGTTTACATATTACATTTTATAGCATTCCTCTTCCCCTCCCTCCATATTTTCTTTCTCCCCATTTCTCTGCTGACAGCTCATCCACAGCCTTGCGCTGCACAAATAAGCGCTCTGCTCCTCCCTCGCATCCTGCTCAGACTTTGAGCCACTCTTTCCCCGGGTTCGCACCCCCCTACCCCGGCTGGAGGAGGAGACGGCAGGTCAAGGTCTGAGTTGTCACACGTCCACCGAAAAGATTTCCTGTCATGTGCAAAAAAAAAAAACCCACCCAGCCCCTCTCCTCTGGCTTATTTGCTTTTTATTGAATCCGGTCAAATCACGATTTCCCCCTCCTCTTTCTTTTCAATAAACAATCAGCCCCGTGTCGACTTGATTACGAGCTGCTGATGCAGCATTGTTGAATCCAAGCCCTGAGTGTATGTTTTGGCAAAAACAGTGCTATTTTCAGCTAGGCGTACGAGGTGGCTTGCCAAGAGGCTCAGCTTTCTCAGCGGACCCGAGGTGGGTTGGAGGCAGGGCTCCTGCTGGCTGCCGGGGCAGCAGGACCAGGTCCCAGCTCTGCCCAGCTCAGCGCCAGCACTCCTGGCAGAGCACGCAGCACCTTGCTGCTCCTCCTATTGCCTGTGCCTCCACTTTGCTTTCCTCTCCCCAGCTGATGGACTAACCCGGGTGGAGAGGTGCCTAGAAAAAGCTGCCTTTCTTTGAGCAGGACCGTGCTGAGAATCTGCTGAGGCTTCTTGGTCCTGATAGTTAAAGTTGCCTTGTTCTAAAAAGATACCGCTGTGGTTTTGCAGCCCGTAAGTACCGCCAGACCATGTTATGAATGCTCATGTGTGTTGAGACACCTCTCCAAAGCAGGGGCTGTGGTCCTTCCACGTTAGGAGCTGAACCGACCCAAAGCAGGGTCTCAGCAGGATCAGACACGCTGAGTAGGGGGAGCGCAAGGAAACCATGTGCCGGTTCTGGCTGCTCTGAGAGCAACTGCTTAGCAAGTCGGCTCCCAACAAGGTTTACTTCACCTTCCTGCGATGCATACAGGCTTCTCGACCCTGTGTATGTTCCTGGCACAGGAGCTCTGTGAGCCCTGAGCTGTGGGGTAGCCGAGGGGCAGAGCTTTCCTCTAGGTCCACACCAAGGCAAGTGCCCTCCAAGTCAGCTTTTTTACACTTGGACAGCACAGCCTTTATATCATCCCTCTGTTTGAAGGGTATTTCCTTCT
Source organism: Burhinus bistriatus (assembly GCA_013397275.1). Lineage (NCBI taxonomy): Eukaryota > Metazoa > Chordata > Aves > Charadriiformes > Burhinidae > Burhinus > Burhinus bistriatus. The sequence continues at coordinate 46,811 of VYXH01005058.1, read as the reverse complement.
TTCCAGCGGAATGGTGTATCCCTAGACCCCATTCTCCTCTTGGGCCGCTTGTGCTTTTGGTGTCTATTTTTCCTCTTGCTGCTTTATTTTGGGTGCCCGGTTTCCCATGGATTCAGTGGGCTTGGGGGCCAGGTGTGGGAAACACAACAGTGAAGGCACAAACGCGCAAATTAAGTGGACTGCAATCTGGGCAAAGTGACTTCCCACTTCTCCCATGACAGCCCTCTTGCAGAAGTCTCTTTTCCCCAGGTGGAATGAAAAACTTGCTCCCTAATGTGTTGATAACACACGGGATTTGCAAACTGGCTGTCTCTACCATTCTTTTTGCTTTCTAACCAAATCCCTTTTTATTTTTTTTCCCCAAAGCGATGCTATAGGGGCAGTGCACTTCAGGTGGTTTGCAGTGGGCAGGGCTGGCAGCTGGAAGGTGTGGGCAATGGCAGACCCCGCTGATGGAGGGGTGCCGCCCTCGGTGGAGCTGTGCAGGGGTGGCCGTGCATGTGCGTGTACCTGCACGCAAGCGCCCGGCTACACCGGAGACCGCCTGTGCCTGTGCCTGTGTCGGCATCTCCTCTTGCTGAATTCCAGAGGCGTTACGTGTCCTGTGGAGAGGAGGAACTATTTATGCCACAGGCATAAATAAATCCACCGAGCATTTGCAATAATACAGGGTGCTTGGGACCTGAGCTCAATCCCGCTCTGGACAGGGACAAAATCTTCTGCTGCCTTTGGTGGGAGTTGGATGGGGGCCTCGGTGGACTGATGCCACAGGGAGGGACCTGAGGGTGAGCAGAGAGAAGCATGGAGGGTGTCATGGGGCTGCTCCCTGTGTGCGCTGCCGGCCCTCAGCAGCCTGGGGCAGGGTAGGCTCTCAGCAGCACTGGGAACAGCCATGCTGGGAGAGCCTGGGAGAGTTGGGCTTGTTGAGCCTGGAGAAGAGAAGACTCCAGGGAGACCTTATAGCAGCCTTCCAGTACTTAAAGAGGGCTTACAAGAAATCTGGAGAGGGACTTTTTACAAGGGCATGTAGTGATAGGACGAGGGGTAATGGCTTCAAGCTGGAAGAGGATAGATTTAGATATTAGAAAGAAATTTTTCACTCTGAGGGTGGTGAGGCACTGAACAGGTTGCCCAGGGAAGTTGCGGAGGCTCCATCCCTGGAAGTGTTCAAGGCCAGGTTGGATTGGGCTTTGGGCAACCAGGTCTAGTGGTACCTGTCCCTGCCAATGGCAAGGGGGTTGGAACTAGATGATCTTTAAGGTCTCTTCCAACCTAAACCATTCTTTGTTTCCATGATTCATTCTGTGCTGGGTGCAAAGGGAGGCATGTGATGAAAAGTGGCAGCACAGACTGCAACCCCTTATGCTCAGCAGCAAATGTCCTGCTCGCAGCACCCTCTTGCAGGGCTGGTTCAGCCAAGAGAGAGACGTTACCTTCCCTGGCACACCCGTGCTTGAGGACAGACAGGCAGATATCGGCGCCCTGGCACAAGCCTGATGGTGCTTGGTTTTTGGCCACTCTCCCCCTCCTTGTCAGCCGTAGCTCAGAGCCCAGCAGATCACCCACCCCCGAGAGGTGCCAGCTGGGAGGAGGACCCCCATGCCCTGTGGGGTGCTACCACACCTGGCGAGAGACCTCGAACCTCTGACCCGCTCATGGCACTGAGGGCGGTAGCCAGGCTGCCTTGCTGTGCTGGGCGCTATCTGGGGTGTCTTCAGTCGGCCATCAGCTCCTTGAGGACAAGCAGCTTTCCTAAGTGTCGGCAGCACGATGACCTGCCTTCAGCATGGATGTGCTGATCAGCCTGCTGTCCCAGCTGCTTCCCCCCCAGGAGGAGCTTGTTCTGATGCCTGCCTCGGCTGTGCTTCATTCCATTTACTGCCGTTCGTCGTACCACAACGGTACTGCGGAAACCCAGGTTTGAAGGCAGTTTCAGCTGAGCTGTGTTTTTCCATCCTGTGGATGCAGCTCTTAATAACATGAGCTCGCTTATTTCTGTGATTTGCTTTCTGATTTTGAATATAGATCTAGGTATGATAGCTTGCAAGGAACACTATTCAGTGAATGCTGTCTCTTTTCCTCTTGCAGATTATTTTAAATAGATGTTGTCTCTTACTATGCGGCACTGAATGGTGTTTCCCTCTGTTTCCCTCTACCGCTTTACTTTACCTACCTGTGCTCCTCGGGTATACACAAAATGTCTGTCATGTCCTTATTAAGTGATAACTTGTGTTATTTGCCGGGGGGTTGTATTTCTGCCTCCTGATCACACAAGAAGCTTGAGCCAGTGCATGTTTGTACCCAACTGAGACAAACACACCGGCACCTCTTCTTGTGGGCAAACTCGACTCAGTAGAAGGCAGTGGGTTACTGGTTCATGGGAGACATGTGGAGCAATTATGATCACTACCAAAATGATTTTTTTAAAAATATAGTTAGTACACATTTAAAAATATAGTTAGTACACATCTAAAAGTATACATTGTTTCCTCTTATTTTAAAGGAAGGGTATGGCATCTCTGCTTTTAACGCAGGCCACAGGGTGCCACTAAGGAACACCTGCACAGAGCTGACGCGGCTTGGTAGCTGGTGTCCTCCTTTAGAAGTACATCCCTGGTGCAATTTACTCATTGACCATAAGATACACGTCATGTAAGTATCCAACAGCTGAGCTACAGTCAGTAGAGGGAAACAGGCATTTCTGTGCACAGCTCACCTCAAACACCTCCAATATTAGGCAGGTGAATTGCGCTTTACTGGTGTCTCCTTCTCTCTCTTGACTCTGAAAGGACCCCTGAGGTCAAGCTCAGACAAAACATTGCCGATCTGAAAATGTGAGTGAAGTGATTTTATTCCTGCTCTTTCCTGGCAGACTTTGATGACCACAAACCTGCAACATTCAAAACCTCCCTCATTTTTCAAATCTGCCCTTTTTTTTCCCTTCTTTGCTGGCTGAGTGACACACTCGTGTTCTGGCTGATTCACCGCTCCCCTGGATATTTCCCAGCATGAAATTGCTCTCAGCGAGTGATGAATGAGTGCTCTGCCTTAACTCTGCCAGAGCAAAGGGCACGGCTACCATACGCACCACAACTTTCAGAGTATGATGGATACGAGCTTTTACAGAAATCTTTATTACCTCGCCTTCTTCGCCCTTGGAACTGAACCTCTCACAAGCAGTTTTCAATTTAATTTACTTTCTTAAGGAGAAATGAAAGGTGGCAAATCAAGCGTGATTCTGTTACAGACATTTTAAGTCGGTGTAAAACCCAGTGGTGGGGTACGATGGGCGGCTCAGCCAGGCAGAGTATCGGAGCATCACACGACAAGCAGGGAAGGGAATGGTGGTCCCGCACTTCTGGCAGCACTGGCCATCAGACCGCTTTAGGTACGGTCGTAGGGCTGCTTCCATGGCAAAGGCTGTTTTGAAAACGAGCTGGTTTTACACCTGCTGTAAGCATCTGCTCTTCACTGGACGCAGGTATACAAAATCTGGCATGATTTTTTAAAAACAAAACAAAATTTAAAATAAAAAAAAAGGAAACTGGTCTTGGGTTTTTTTGTTGTTGTATCAACAACAGAACCTAGTAAAACAAAGGAAACCAAAGTCCTCTGGTGTTTAGTGGCAACAGCTCCTGTACAAACTCTGGGTGAGAGTGTTGCCTTTCAAAGCTGGAAGGCAGGGCTAGGGTGGGAGGAAAGCAAGTGAAGAAGGCAGGTGCAGAGGAAAAGCACAACCAGGCCAAAGCTTTTGAAGATCTTAGACTGGTTCTTGGCTCAGCTGCCAATGTTGTATGTGACCGTGATCCTCATCTGTAAAGGGGAGACAAATTTTTACGTTCTTTAAGATGGCTGACCTGAAGTCAGAGACAGATCTGTGCGTGTTTGCATGGAGGAAGCCTGATCCTGGAGGAAGCTATTGTAATATAACCAATAACTGCAGCTGAGGATGGGCGCACAGGGCTTAAGCCATGACACTGACATCAGCAGAAAGCCGCTCATGTGCTCCAAAATGCATTTACAAGGGCTTTGCATGGGACATGTCTGAAAATACGGGTGCCTTTTCACCTTTTGTCCTCCAAAAATGAACTGCAAGGTTCAGTCATGCGTGGAAGGGGGTTTTAATAGCCACAAGCAGCCAGCATTTGGGTTTACTGCATTAGAAGTGGGAAAGAAGAGGAGGTTGCAGCAGGGGCAAGGAATAACTACGAAGCTGAAGGCAGGTAACATACTAACATGATAACATAATGGTGTTAACAAAGCTCTGAAACCCAGCCTTACCCTGTAACGGGGGCCAGATCAGTAGGACAGGTCGATACTCCTGCCCAGGCTGTATTGCTGATGGTGCACTTGCTTCAGGACCCTTCACGCAGGGATGTGGGGCCGAGGGAGCATGCCAGTGCTGCAGGAGCCAGGGGGTGCCTGAGGACTGCCAACGTGAGCAGGCAGCGGCACGTGAGCCAACGCCGTCTCACTGCGGGGAAGTGTCTCTGCTGCGTGTCTGTGGATCCTCAGTAGAAATTTTGGGTCCGGTACTGGCAAGACAAAATACCACTGATGGGTTAAGTTGTCATGCTGATCATTTATTTTCATATGCACAATGGCGATCTTGAACAAACCCCATCCTGTTTATGCTCAGGGATTACGCTACTCGTTCTCTGCCTTAAAACTAAATAGACTGAGGAAGTCCCCGGCCTTCCAGTTAGCTAAGAGCTGAGCTTCTGGACAATGCGGCAGGTGCTACCTCATCCTCAGCTGCACCAGTGGATTTGCCAAAGCATACATTCAGCAAAGAGTTCAAGAGTTCGCATCAGAGATGGGTGACTTGCAGGAGGCTGGGTGAAGAGTTTGGGGGTGAAACCTCTCTGTACTCCAGAGCTGCAGCAGGGCGGTCAAGACATTACCTTCAGCCTTTATTCAGAGCTGTTCAAAGCTCTTGGTCACAAAATATGGCTCTTCATCATGTGAAAGGACTTTCTGCTTGGATGTCCAGCATTTACAACTTTCAAGAGTCTGGTTATTCTGCAAATAGAATTTCTGTATGAGAACGACACCCTTCAGCTCACAGCTGTGGCTGTCCTCAAGAGTGGCAATGATGGGTTTGGAGAAAGAGTCGAGTGAAGGGTAACCAAAGTAAACTTGGTAAATTAGGTGAATTTAGGTGAGTTAATGCACTACTAATGCACTGTCAGGCCCAGCCACAGTAACACGAAGAGGTTCCTTGAAATATCTTTGGGTGGTTTGCTCTCTCCCTAACCAGTGGTGTGAACAATAAGTGCATCCTCACGCTGAACACCAGCCACCAGGGACAGAGTTGTGGACTGATTTTGTCACCCCTGGCCATCGGCTTCCTAAACAGCTGCTTGCTTTGTAGGGATGGGCCTCTAGGGTTTGGTCGGGAAGGGAAGGGAGCAGAAAAGAGCATCAGTATCTTATGCCAGCTTTGCTACTCGTGCTAACTCAGATCTTTTTGGTTTAATTGGAGCTGAGCTGTGTATAATCAATACCCTTGTTTAGACAAAGGCAGGGGAGGAAAAATTTGTAAAAAGCCCTGTTTAACAAAGAGCGTTGATGGACCAGCTAAGCTTCCTTCTCTTGAAAACAAGTCACCAAATGAGCAAACAAGGCGAGAGCAACAATCTGATTTTCATGCAAATTCCTTCCCTTCAAGAGGACTGCAGGAGCACAAACAGAGATTAGTGGCTAATGTTCATTTGCATATGCTAGACCATCGCAAAGCACTTTTGAAACACTATTGCAAAGCATTTTGCTAACCATGACTTGTCCCTTCCACCCATTCCTGTACAGGTAAGTGCTGTTTGCCCGCAGAAAGGGGAATTGCAGCTTACAGCCTCTATTGAATTAAGTATCACGGCCTCCAGAGGGGAGCGCGGAATGCTCTTATTGCCGCATAGCGCCTGACAGGAGCAAGGAAAGTAGCAATTGACTTGCTAGAGATCGTACAGGGAAACAGCAGAAAGCTTTGAAATATTACCCGATGTCCTGTGCCCCTCTCAAATGCCCCTTAAAGTTGATCTAAGGGCATCTGCTGACGAGCTCACTGGATATATTTGCTTATTCTGAGATGAGAGGGTGGTACAGCTTCACAGCTCCAGAGCTTCAACATTTGGAGGTCGGGTTTGGGATCTGTGTTGTGCCAGGTCCACCCATCTCCACTGTGCATGACTTCAGCTGTGCCTTACCTCCCTTTCCCCCACAGCCTGCAAACTATTTGCTACCATCCCAAAAGCAGCCAAGTCTGGGTGCAATACTTGCTAGACTAGTGAAAATCTGTAACAAACTCCCGGTTAAGTTGCTTGAGGAAGGTGTTGCTTTTCAAGACTCTCAAACTGGTTTCTGCACATCTCGCTGGGAAATGCGAAGGGGTATGCACATTGGAAAAAATCTGAATGAAATTGCTGGCCTTTGCTAGACGTGCTAAACGGTAATAATACCATATTTAAGTCTTACTGAGAAGAGCAGAAAGCCACTCCAAAGAGGTGTTTCCAAGTATCTGGTTAATCTGCTTGATTCCAAATAAAATTTGCTGCCAAACATGTATTCTCCCATTGGTAGAAGAATTTTTACCATGTGCATAATAGAAATGTAATTTAACAGTCACAGGGACAGGCAGACTAGCAATGATGGCTTGAGCCAGTCCCGGATCTGACAGCCCCTCCGTGCCTTGTGCCAACAGAGTGGCAGGGAACAAACTGTTCCCCAAAATGGCACATGGCACCGTGAACTCACTAGGCAGTGTGGGGACAGCATGAAGATGTCATTCATGGGGTACCGCGAGGAGTTTTGTCCTGGAGATCAGTGTTAGGACTGTGGCACTGTCCATGGGCAATCGTGGCAATGGCTTCGATCCACTTGTCCTAGGTTTCAACTGGTGCAACCAGTGGATAAGGAATACCCCATTATATTGCAATGTGCAAGCAGAGGCAGGGTCCTTATAGCCAAAGGCAGCATTTTTTTTGGAAAATAATGCCCTCCTGGAAACTGAGGGCAGCAATTCCTGCCCTTCTCTTCATCTGCAGCTTCAGCTCAGGGGTTGTAAGAAAGTGAGGGTGGCATGCTAAAATCCCAGGCTCTGCTCTGGGCAGGATTTTTAATACGTTTGTTGCTGATGCGGAGCCCTGTGCTTGAATGTTCTCTTCTTCTCCTGCAGATGACATCATTTGGTGTCATGAAGGGGCTTTTCTGTCTTGGGAACAGTGGTGGTGTGCGCTGGCTGTATCCGATTCCAGGGGAAGCTCAGAGCAGCCCATCCCTGAGCCAGGGTGGCTGTGGCCGGTGGCACCGTGCTGCGCTTCCCTCTGAATCTCGGTGAGCACCATGGGATGTCAGGGGCAGGTGGGATGCACCGATTACTTGGATCCTTCCCATTTTGGGGCATGATGAGGAGTTTATTTCCCCCTCTCCTTTCATGTTCACACAATTCTTTACATCGATTTCCCCTGCACAGGTTTATCTGCCAGGCAGGGTAATAGAGTGGCGCCCAAGGAGTCTCTGAGGCTTTTGCAGGGGCTTGATATTGCTGAGCTGTGAACGCAGCGAGAGGCAATGTGTGTAGCTAATCCTGCAATACAATAACCAGTCCTTCATGGTGGATGTCGAATTTGCTAAATGTATGACTGTTTATTGTTTGCCTGTGTAATGATGTGCACAGGGCTTAGGCCCATTTGGAAATATTAAGAAACGCGATAGCATTTCAGTAATGCACCAGGCAAAATCCTCACATCGGTCCCAGGAATATTAACATGATATGTTCATAAATGGAATAAAAGGGAGTTTTCTTCCAGAATTTTAAAAAAGAACTTTCTATTACCTAAGCTACATAGTAGAAGAGCTCATAGGTTATTCACACCGATACACTCTAAGTGCAGGTGGGTTCATAAGCTTCTCTCTGATGTAGCAAAATCAGATCAGTGTAAGCGACAAGAAAAGAGACATTGCCGTGTGCTGTCACAAAATGGACAGCTTTTCTGTGAGGAGGAATGGACGGGTGATGTACAGGCCTTTCCGCATAGACAAAACGGAGCAATCAGTTTTATCTCAGCCTTTTCTCCCCTATGGATCATGATCCTTTTGGCCATGGCTCTTTTATTCCTCTTGGCCCCCCATGTGGTGGTACATCTGCATTACCAGCACTGCAGAGGGGGATATGCAAAAGTAACCATGCGCAAATGTTTGTTTCCCAAAATCAGAATATTTGACCCGCACCAGGCAAGCTCCCTCCCTCCCTTCCAGCTTGTAGTCCATGGCATCAGAGCTTTTTGGTAATGGCCTATTAATCACCTACTGCCTGATCCCGTGAATCCTGCCTGGTTGCCTCCTGGATACTTCATCATCTGCAAGCAGGACTTGGACCAGGCAGCGATGCCTCCGTCCAAGCTCCTCCAGATGCTGGGGCTTCGAGCCTTGCCAGTGATGCGTGATTTCCATGCGTGCCATTAGACTGGGGCGATGCACAGCTCGGCTGCAAGCGCAGGGAATGCAAACCCTGGTGAAAACCTGGCTCCTGGCCCCGATGAGTGAGCATCCTCACTGCCATGCAGAGCTGCCATCTGGCAGGTCGGCCGCTGGTGTCCTCGCTGCTCCAGCTTCTCAAACGAGTGGCTTTTTTTGTTTGTTGTTAAATGAAAACCAGTGTTAACCTCAGCCTGTGGATGATGCAGCCCATGGCTACCAGCAACACCTCTTCGCTTGGGGATTGCTGGGATGAAAGGGTTTAACTGAACACCACACAGTATCCAAAAACAGACCTAGTAGATCAGCAATGCAGGGTCTTTTCAGCCACAAGGGCAAAACCCACCCTGCCTCAGGGAGCAACCAGGCTACTGTTTGCAGTGCAAAGCACATCACAAAGCGCGCTCCGTGTTGGTGGGTGCAGGGTGAGGCAGAGTCTGTATGTACTGGTGGCACTGCCTGCGCCGTGCCGGGGAGCGGTGCGGGACCCCGCTGCTGCTTCCAGCAGGGAAAGGTGCTGCTGTTCTCACTGCTTCCCCACCTATGACATGTGCACTGTGAGGACTTTCATGAGGCATACATAAGATGCAACTAATTTCTTGTTTTAGCTAGCTTCAGGGGGAAAAAAATACAAGGAGAATCCAGTTGGGTACAACTGAACAAAATTTGGACCGGGTTTGTTTAACTGTAGTGACAAGTTTTCCCCAGTGCTGTGTGGTCTGGCCTCATATGTTCCTCCTCCACCCCTTCCTTACAAGCTGGACAAAGCTTGGAGAGGCCACATGTGTCCAGGAGCAGCCCCCAGCCATGTTATGAGGTGGTTACAGCAGAAAATAAGATTTGAGCTTGAACCCAAATTGCTGGTAACAACAGTGACGTCCCCTTCTAGCTCCCCCGTTTCATTTCCCTTCAAGATACGTGGGCTGACCTGGCTGATAGAAATGTAGAAAGACCACAGTTGTTGATTTTGTGTCCAAGCAGTGGAGAACCCAGGCAAAGCTCATGCCTGGGTTTTTGGAGGGACCGCGGAGAAGCGAGGCGGTCCTGAGGGTTGGGGCTGTGCTGCACAGCCTGGGGGCTTCCTTGCAGCGGTGCGGTGAGGTTGAGTAACTTTATCCCCTTCAACTCCTCCTTGAGAAATGCTGGTGATTCGGGGGACATGACAGCTCCTTTTTTTTCACCTTGGCACTGATAAAGCTTTCAGGGAGGCACTTTTCAGGATGGAGACTGCCATTTCTCTCTAGCAGTTTGCTGTAGGAGTTCATCAGCTTTCTGGTTGTCCTAACACAACCACATTTGCCCCTTCAGCACTCTCACCAAGGGCCCCATTAGTCCTTTTCTGGTATCATCATTTCGGAGGCTCACGCTGTGCTGTTTCTCCATGAGGAAGGCAAATTCAGGCTATAGGTCTGTACACAATAGTTACAGCTGTCTTCCTTGCTACTTGCACAACATGTTTTTTTTAATTGCATTGAAGACCATTTTGTCTGAATGACCTCAGCTTCCTAATCATCTTCATGGCCTGGGATGATCAAAACCCCTCAATGCCCTGCCAGTCCCACAGTCACCTGCAAATTCTATCTCTTCTTCCAAATCACTGGAGGAAGATGCTGTAAGGTGTCAGGCCTGGAGGATGTCCCCCTACCAGAAGTACTCCCACATGCGTCACCTCCGTTAGTGCCTGTCAGCCAGCTGGGCCCTCAACCCATTTCACGTGTTGTCTGGAGCTGTTGCAAAACCCTCATTCTCCACCAAAAGTGCTGTGTGGTGCCTAGTGATGCCTCACCCAGGCATCGCCTCCAGGTAGCTACCATTATCAGTCACATTTATAAACTCACTAGAAAATTAAATGAGGCCTGTTTTCCATGAAACTCTGTCAACTGGCACTGATGCTCTCTCTCTTTTATTTTTATCGTACTCGAATCCCGTGTCTTCTTCTCTGCTGTCTGGTCTGGGATTGATGTCAGATATTTCCACCCTGCCTTTTTTTAAACACTGGCACACACTTAGACCTTTTCCAGTCCACTGGAACTTCGCTGGCACCCCTGGGGTTATTAAAAATGAATGCCAACAGGCCAAACATCTCCCAGACAGCTCTTTAAGGACTTCAGGGTACAAGTTATCTGGGCTTTGCAATTTAAAATTATTTATCCCTAACAGCTGCTGTCTGTCATTCTTCTCAGCGATGCACTGGAGAGCACTTTATCATCCTTATGTCATCTCAACATATCATCTTTTTCTTTTCAAGTACAGAACAAAAATATTCATCAAACTCTTCTGCATTATCATTAGCTGCTTCACCAGCTCCATCGAGAACTGAGCTAATACCATTGTAAGGACTCATTTTTCATTTCTTAATGTGTATCTTTATGGCCCATACAGGGACTTATTGAATTTATTTATTGGCATGACAATTATCCGAATGTTTCCTGATGTTTGAATATGTGTAATCAGTGCTGTCTTTTAGATACATCATTCAGATACGTAAATTGCCAAACACAAATTATTCAGGATGTTGCTCAGTTGCACAAATGAAAGTCAGTTTTCTTGTCTGGGTTGTTCATGTCACCCTGATGAGGACTTAGGCACAAGAGACACTGCTTTTTTCATTTTCTAAGCCCCAGTTAATTGAAATGGAAAATATGCATCCCGACCAACAACACTGCCTACAGATGGGGGATGGAGCCTGATCAGAGAGATAAGGGGTCATTCTTGGGTTCGGAAGACATAGATTTTATTGCTAGCTCTGTTAACTCACTAGGTCTCCTCGTGCAAGTCACTCGCCTGTCCATGCCCCAGCTCTCCTGCCTAATAACTGGGACACACCGCTGCTTCGCCTCCTCTAGGAAGTGTTCAGGGTCTGTGGAGGAGAACACCTTCCCTGAGCAAAGCCTTCTGCCGTCAGGGGGCTTTAGAAGAGTCTGAAACATGTTTAGTGTTTGTTTTGTTCTTCTTTGGGTGCCACCTTGCTGTTCACACTTGGAACATCTAATTTAATTTGCGATTTGCTTTTGGCTTGAAATTTATTGAAAAGCTGTCCAAGGCACAGCAAGGACTTTGGGGCAAGAAAACAGAATTGTTGCTTGTTGATCTTTTAATAAACTCCCTCCCCAGAGAGTGGGGTTTAGACCTTCACAATTTCCACTCTCTTCTCCCCAAAAGGTAATGAGTGGAGTAAGCGGAGAGGAAAGCTGAAACCAGGAGGGATCTGGATCCAATATGTGATTTGTTCCTTGTGGAAAGACCAGCTTTAGTTCAGACTGCTCCAGCTGGTAAAACTTTCACTCTGTAAATTCAGTGTGAAACCAAATGTGTTCCTTGAAACAGATCCTTGGAGGACTTTCAAAGACACCGGTAGGTCAGATGTATCCAATTAGTAAGGGCCTGTGACAGCAGGCAAGGGCCCTGAGGGGCAGGGAGGGGAATCTTCCCAGAACATCTTGCCTGCACCAGGTTGCACTTCATTGAGGTCACCCCGTGGCTTAGAGCGCGGGGAGTTCACGGCGGGGCTTTGGTGGCGGAGACTTCTTTGAGCCGGGCTCGCATCGGCAGTATGGGGATAAAGGGCGGCACAGGTTGTACTGTGGTCGTGGCAGCGTGTGCGGGCTCGTCTTCCGATTGTGTTTGCACATATGGTGTCTTCTCTTATCCCCACCTATGCATCTGTGTACGGCTTTGCATGCAATTATGAAATGGAAATGGAGGTACATATCTATTCTTGGCTTTTTAAAGTTTCTGGGTTTGCTTGTTGCTGTTTTGTGAACATGTCTTCTCGCCAAATTTTCAGCTTTACTTCTCCTTAACCATGCTCTGTATGATCTGGGAAGGTTTCACCTTTCATAGCATATCCCACCTCTTTCAGGAGAGCTCAAAAACAGGCTTGTTCCTGTTTGGAGTGCCTACAGGCTACAAGTCCAGGACCCCGTCTTGGCTCTCAGTGCTATAGGAGAAACAGCCCTGATACTTGCCCCTAGGTGCAAAATTTTCTCTAAATCTTGGATCTTTGGGTCAGCTGTCATTATAATGCAAGGACAGTCCCAACTTACTCTGTGAGGGCTGGTCACATCCAGGGGCTTGAAATGTAGCTTTTATTTGTAACTTACAGCTTCCACACTGGAGGTACTCTTTGGGTAAATTAACTAGAAGAAAGTTTCCCATAGAGCAGTAGCACCCAGGGCCTTTCACCTGAGAGGGTCTTGGGGCATCTCACAACTCAGGTGTATACACCACCGCTGTGCAGAGGCGGCGGGCAGCCCAAGGCACTGCACAGGAGAAGGGGATGCTGTTGCAGTGGGCATCGGACACAACTCTTCCTGCTTACATGGCCTGGTAACAGCCACCCAGAAGCAGAGATGGGCTTATTTTGTAAAGCCCCAAACGAGAACTAATGAGGGGGAAGGTGGCCTGGGGTTAGGGGGTGAGACGGAACTCTGAGGCAGCGTTGCTTTCCAATATTGATATGGGTGATTCCCAGGGCAGTCATTTTCCAAGCTGGAAAAGGGGAAAAGTAATACATCCCTACTGACTTCTGAAGGATGCTGATGCTAGGTGTGGTATGAAAGGACCTAGCCTTCTAGAGTGTGGATCAGGCTGAAAACTATGGTAGGAACAAAACGAACAACATTTACCATCTATGTCCCAAGTATCTGATCCTCATCCTCATCAAGCTCCAAATGTTCAATTGCAGGATCGCTGGCCAGGCAGTTCCTCATTCCTGTTCACCAGCAGCACTCGGGTGCCAACGAACAGGGATGTACCTGTGCTGTCAGTGGGACTTCTTAAACAGCGGTATTAATTTTGCAATGGCTGCCAATGACATAGGAAGTACTCCAGATGTCGGGTGTTTATGAGGTGATTTATGAACAAGAGGAGGATCTCAGCAGCTACCTGTGGTGTTGGGAAGTATACAGAGGGTAGTGTCTGCCTCCAGCTTCAGCCCCTGCAGATGCACCACACTTCGCAGCTGTCTGTCAGCGATAGGGAAGAGGAGGAATCAAAGTGCAGGAGCCCTTGAGGAAAAGATGAACAAGGCTTTGCATTTTAGATGGGCTTTAGGTTAGAAAAATAATAAAAGCCAAACATTTTAATAGAAAGATCAGCTCTAGCATCAGTAATCTAGCCAGACAGCAGTGGGATGAGGAGAGACATAGGGAATGTTTGATGTAAAATAAAGGTCGTGCCCTGAAAATCAGACACAGACTTGGAGAGAGGTATGTGAACCATTAAAATGAAAGGAAACCTGAGACGGCTGCTCCGTCAGCTGCCAAAGACACCGCACTCTCTGTTTGTGCACGCTGGAGCCCACTCTCCCCCACATTTGGCAGCGTGGCAGATGCCGCATTGTGGTACCGTCAGAGGAGAGGAAACCCAGAGGATAAATCAGAAGCAAGCTAGGAACATACTTAAAAAATTCCTTTCTACTCATTGATCTAATGTGAGAGAGGGGATCCAAAGCTTTCAGTGGAGGGAAAAGTTTTGGCCCAGGAACCCAGGGGGCTGAAGCCCTCTGCTCGCCCACTAAGCACAGCCCTCATCTGCTTCCTCCTCCCCTAGCCAGAAGCACCGGTGAGCAAGAAGGAGCTACTCCATCCTCAGGCGTGACCAGGCAGCAGCATCTCCGCAGATGCCACAGAAATCTGCAGTGGTTCTTCCTGGGAGCGCCAAGGCGCTGCAGAGAGACCAGCAGACCCTCTACATGCGAGTTTGCACATCTCTGGAGGAGCCTGAAAGCTCTGCTCCTTCTCACTTATTTACACCTAGGCTGCGACTGAGGGACCCTGAAGTTGATAGCCATTTTACTGCTGGTTTCACTGGGCGCTGTGGCTTATACCATCATCCTTGCAACGCCTGTTGCTGCAGCACCGGCTTCCACTGAGCTTTCTGCTTTCAACTCCCAACTCAGGAAACTGGCTCCTCTGGCTCAACACCTCTGCGCATCTTCCCACCACCCCTCACCCGGCACCCATCTCTGCCCTGGCAGATGAGAGTGACAGGCTCCTGACGAGGACAAAGCAGATTCTGAGGAGGGTGCTCTGGGACCCACCAGTCACATTGATTTCTCCCACAGCTCAGGCATTTTACATGCAGGAGCACAAGCTGCATTTTCTGGTGCACCAGTGCTGGAAATCCTCTCTCCTTTCATTCCTGCAGGGCTTGTGTAAAAATCTTAGCTTTGCAGATAAACAGAGCCCTGCACACAGCGCTTTTATCACACCCTGACCTCAACGTAGTTCAAGTCAACATTTTCTTTTGGATCAATATTTTCTGCCCTTTTTTTTTTTTTTTTTTTTTTTCCCAGGGAAGACAACAAATCAATCCAAAATTCCCACTGGAAAGCCCAGCAGAGCTGATTTCAAGGCCCCCAGGGCAGCCGCAGAGCTGGAGACAGCTCACCAGCAGTGTGAGCTGAGACATAATGAGCTCACGACGTGTGTTTGCCTTGGCTGTCACCCACCTGATACGGGCTTGCACCGGCTGCCAGCAACGTGGCAAGCGACTGCAACTGGCAACGGACCCCCCCACCACAAGGACAGTATCAGCCTGGCCAATCTGGGAGAGGGGCACAAGCTACCCACTAAAAGAAAGCCCAAACTGTTTGTGTTTACACCTCTGCAGGGAGGTTTACGTTCTTCACATCCCTCCTGACTGCAGGGATCGCCCGTTGCTGTCTCTAGATTCAAAGCTGCGCAAGGAGCAACAGGGTCGCTGGGTCTGGGTGCTGCCTCGTGCCACTGTCTCACGTAACACGGCACTGGGTGACAGGACAACAGACTGTCACCGCGTCCTAACAACACGTGTGGCTACGAGATCCTGAGCAGTTGGGGTAGAATAGGGTTTCTGTGCCTGACTTCCAGCAGGAGAGCCCAATGCCCTTCAGCTAGAAAAGTGATGGTGAACCCTACAATGAAGCCCTTTCAGATTCAAGGGAGGAACACAGAGGATTTTTGAGCTGTCTGAAAATGAAGATGCTCTTTGAAATCTTTTGCAAACGTTGCATTAAGATGTTTTCAAGAAAATTCCATGCCTACAAGACGAGCTTAAAAAAATTGCAGGAATGTTCAAACAGATCAGCAGAATTTAATAGGTTTAAAACGAAGAGGTTTGAAACCACTCTGAAAATCTGCAGAATCTGATGGGAAAGGAGGATCTTCCCAGCAGGTGTTTTAGTCATGCTGGACAATTCTGTGAAATGGAAGTCACTACTGACAGCGCCATGCAAGAGGCGTTTTTCAAAAATAACCATTTTTCACTAACTGCTGCGGGAGTATTTTATAAAGTCAGCTTTGGTCTATTTAAATGCTCTCATGCCAACACCTTTTTTCTTAACCAAACCCAGTGTTTTCCTGATTGCCGCCTTTTTAGTGAAGCTCTGCAAAAGGTTTGTGATGAAATGCAAATCCTTCTGAAGGCTGCCTGGTTTCGGATTTCGTTATGAGCTCGAAACTCAACCCAGGTTCGTCCAAAAGTTCAGTAAGGGTTCATGAACTTTCCTAGCCCAACTGGATTGATTTATGATTTTGTGTCACAGCTACACAAATCACGTGGCTTCGGCATACGGCAAAACTCGGTGAGCCTGAGCACCGAGCCAAGCAAATCAGAACCACGGCCTCTCCCCTTCCACCCTCGCCTCTTCTCATAAAGGGTGGATGCTGACTGTACATCCCCAGCGGCTTTCTGGGTCGTTGTCTAATAAAAGAATTGATCTTTAGAAAGCTTTAAGGCATCTAGTTGTGCTGACCTGTCAGGAAAATGGTCCAATCTCACAGGGACTCGTCGAAAATTAAAAAAAGAACAAAGCAAAAAACCAGATGCTCAAAGTTAAGTATCTTAATTATTATGTTGTTGACCAAGTATCTGGGCTGGTCTCCACACATGGCTGAGTGGGCAACACCTCCTGGTTTTAATCAGAGCTGTTGTTTTGATGACCAAGTACAAAGAGGAAGAAACCTTATACTGGTGCTCCTTGGAAAATCCTGTCCCTCAGCTGCAAGCAGTGCTCGTGGTCAGCTGCAGATTAGAGGAGACAGCCTGAGGCTGAAGGCAGCCAGCAGCCTTGGTGCACGCGGTGACATGAAGGGACACACGGGGAACCTGGGAAGTTGCGGAGGCACAAGGGCAGTTCGGTGCCTTTCCCACCTCCCACCTTCCTGCCTCCCGGCCCGCAGTACCAAAGGGGCTGGTCCAGCTGAAACACACCGAAGGCAGTGTCTGCGTGGTCCCAGCTGGTGTGGAGCTTCTCTCCACCCCTTATGACACCCTGCGACTTGCTCAGCGTCTCAGGAGTACCTCGGCTGTGTCCAGCGGCACTGCAGTGATGGAAAGTCATCACTCCCACGCTCCTGCTGTACCTCCCAAGGTGACAAACTTCTACAAAGGATTAGTTTGAGTCCAGGTTTTGAATAAGCCTTTGCAGCACTGCTTATTGCATGTGGGTCAGGGCGAATAATCAAGAGATTTTAAGATAGCAAGATTCCAGGTCCTTTTTATTTGTCCCCTTCTATTTGAACCTTCAGGTTTCGTATTTGCAACCTTTTCTTCCCAATGCACAGGAGTCAGGAAGTTGAGATCCTCGAGTCTGTAGAGCCAGCTTCTTAGGAAAACAATAAAAAAGCCACGGCTCTTTCAGAAAAACTCAAGATTCGGCATCTGTGTCTGCAGATGACCAAATGAGCCTCCGACTCCTCCGAGCTTTGTTTTTCACCCATTTACAGTACAAATCAGTAGAAGCTGTACTTCATCTGTTATACTTTACAATTCATATTTAAAATATACATATTACATACTAAGAAACTGCTACGGCTATCCAGCCCAATGTTCTCACTGAATTTAGGACACCTTTTGCCTTTAGACTAAACTGAACCTGGAGCTGCTCCCAAATTAACAAAACCAAAAGAAAAGCATGGGATTTCAGTGATTTTAAACAGCAGAGATACACAATAAATGCTGAAGTTTAAGCAGTATGTTGTAGAGGTCTGTGTCTCTCATGAAGCAACCTCTGCTGATGGAAACAACTGACCTGTGTGGAAAAATACCTCAAAGCTCCAGTGTTCTCCTTATTGACAATGAGATTGTGATGATTTAGAGGAAAGGGCTAAAAAAGGGAGGACGGTGAAGTGCCTTGCTCAGGAAGGAATAACGCAATGCTCAGATTCTGAGCAGTGAATTGTATTTGGCCTGGGCAAAATTCAATTTGGAAGTTTAAGAGAATAATGAGCTGAAAATCTCTCAGCTATGTACAGCTGTCCCAACAAAACCAACGCTCTGGGCCAACTTCTGCTTCCAGGGAGAGGGATACACCTTGTGTAGGCTGCTGGGGGACGGGACCCCCAGGACCAAGAGCAGCATCTCAGGGTGCTCTGGACCTTGCTCGACTACATCTGCATTCTTGAAAATCTTCCCTTCGACAAGAGAGTCCTGTGGGCCCCCCCTTTCTGACCTCCGCCTGGTGCATTTAAGTCCTGAGAGTCCAAGGAAAATCACGCTGGGTTTATAGACTTACGGCTGAGTTTGGAAACTGATTTGTGGCTTTAAAATATGAGGTCTCAAATATGGGAACTATTTTACTCTATGTGTTTGAGCAGTGGATTCAAGTCTGTTTGCCAGAGGGACCCCAGGAGTAAGGCTGGGAAAGAAGGCAGAGAAGGCAGAGGAACAGGCCTGGACTTGGTAGATAATACATGGCAGGAAGACACAGTCACCCCATGAAGAGGACAGGGAACATGTATTCATAATGTCAAGAGGTGGGGGACCAAGAAGGCCCGGAGAAAAAGCGATAGACAGAGGATATTTCAGCTAGATACTAGGAAAAGTTTTCTTACCTAGTCAAGCAAGTTGTAAGTTGCTGAGTGCCATGTAAGTTGCTAAGAGCGTTAAGCGGGCTCAGGAGTGGCATCTAACTGAGAGCCTCACCGGTGTGGTATCACTGCTGCTGGCACCTGATCCAGATTGCTGTGGGTCCCAGCTTGCCATAACTGTGTATAGCACTCTCATATGACCTACAGCCACAATGCCAACTCGAAGGGACTATGTGCTCCATCAAAAAATCTGCAAGCCATTGAAGCACTGGGGATTTGCTGGAGTAGAGATCAAGCTGTTCTGTCCCCAAGGAAACTTTCCAAGGGCTCCCACAGTACCAGTGGTGTCACAGAATTGATCACAGAAGGGTTGAGGTTGGAAGAGACCTCTGAAAGTCATCTTGTTCAACCCCTCTGCTCAAGCAGGGCAACTTAAAGCCAGTTGCTCAGGACCACGTCCAGGTGGCTTTTGAATATCACCAAGGATAGAGACTCCATAACCTCTCTGGGCAACCTGCAAATCAGTGATATAAAATAGGCTTCCTCCCTGCCATATTCCCTGTGCTCACTTTGATCTTGGACAAGCTCTCCATATGCAAGACCAGCGCTTGCTCCAAGCAGGGTTGAAGTGGGTAACTCATTGGCTGTCCCTTTCATTCCAAAACATCCACGCTGTGACATGTTTAAACACTGCTGCGTGGCTAGGAGCTGCCACTGTAATTCACCATTTCCCAGACTTGAGGTCCTCCAAGTGGAGGCAATTATTTAATTTCCTTCTATGCATGAAGGAGTCAGAGCTGTCTTTCAACGTTCAGGTGAGCTTCTCCACTACAGCAGCTGGATAAGGAAGACCATTGCAAAGGTGCTTCCACTGGGAAGAGTTTAATGTGGAGCAAATTGCTCCCAGGAAGCTGGTCGAGCGGGAACTGTGCCATGAGCAGCTGGGTGAAGAGTTGTTCATTTGCTTGGGTAAAATCTTAGAGAAGAGTAAACACCCATTTGTGCTATTACTGATAGCAGCAGCAGCAGGAACAAGCTGAAGGTAAATCCTGCATTTCGTAATCAGAGATTGTCTGCCCCTGAAAATTCAGAGTCCTGTGCACACAGGACTTTCTGAGTGCGTGCGTGTGTGGTCCGCAGGTCTTTGTTATATACTGTGATTTTCCCCACCCCTCTACAGAGATAAGTAGGTAGGAGGCAGCTGTTTGGATAAGTCAGCAGCAGGCGATAAGATTATAACAAAGCCATTGGACTGCAGTGGAAAGTTTCTATGCCACACGCAGGCCTTTTATCAGGGGTCTACAAATTGTCTTTGTTTCATTTCAAGGGCTTAACTTAGCTCATCCTCAAAGCAAAATGGCCTCATCCTTCCTGTCATCTTCCAAGATAGAGGAAGTGGCGAGATGCGTATGTGTTCCCTGTCACTGGATATCACCTTACAGCAGAGCTTGGAAAGAGGTTTATTAATGAGCATTTTGGGTTTCCTTTCCTTGTTTCCTCCTGGTTTTGGTTACGTTGGCAAAGGACCCTCCATTTCCTCCTTTGCTCTGCCTAGACAAACTGGAGAATTCAGAGATGGTGTGAAATGAGTCTGCCTGAGCTAAACCAAGCCTGCTGGGAGCCGGGCACAGCCCTTCCCCTCCCTGCACCCCCCCGGTGCAGGCAGCGCCCACGTCCCCTGCCCTGATACTGGGGCAATCACACGCGTATACTCCGTGTATACCCTAAGAAGCCTGCGGTTCCCTGGGCAGCTACTGAGTTGGTAACTCAGCCGAGGCTCGTGAACTGGCTTGCGGCTCTTCAGCTGTCAGCCACTGTCAAAGGGGAGAGGCTTTCGGCATGGCTGTGTTAAATCATCGGAGAGGGTGAATCAAGACAAACACTGTCCGAAAACTGATTGGTGAAAGAAAACTTTTAGCTGGGCCTTTCAAACGCTGGAGACGTGCATGAAGGGATTGGCTTGGTAAATTCAGGGAGTTTACCGATCACCTTTCTGCAGCCAGTGCCTTCTTGTGACATCTCCAGTGGCTTGCACCAGGCACCAGAGGTGGGTGCAGGCAGGTCTGGAAATCCCACACACTGCTCTGTGTGTGAAGAGTGCATCTGTCCCGTCACTGAGAGGGTCATATGGCAACTAGCCACACAGTGTGTAGCATTTCCTTAAAAAAATTGAAAGCAGCATCAAAACAAAGCAGCATTTTCTTGGAGTTGCCCACCGCTCCTCTGGCCGTAGGGACCAACACATGCTCAGAGTTCAAAGCCCCCTTACAAGGCCAGTCTCTGCCCCAGAAGAATTTGCAGTGTATACGGACAAGACACACAAAGAATGGGAGAAAAAGGGGTCGTTATTATCCTATTTATTGGCCAAGGGAACTGAAGAAGCAGAGAAACTTAGAGGTGTTCCTGATTTACTTTGCGTGTGTCCCTCTTTTTTGCCAGCCAGAGGGCTTTCCAGCCACCTGCTTAGCTAACGCCAGACACAGGCTCTTCGTCTGCCACCAGGATGGTCAGATATGAGGTCCTTCAGGAACACTACTACATGTTAAATCCTCAGCCTGTCTTAGCCCACATGACATTGCAAGCTTAGACAGGCTCTTTTAATCTGATTTAATCATGCCAAAGAGGAACTGTGTAGCAGAGCAACCTTGTTCCCTGCCCACCTAAGTGACAGGCCAGTGTTTAACCACAGTGTGATCCTGCAAGTCTCATGCTTACAGCTTACTGAAAACCATCTGTTAAAAGAGTTATACGAAGCAAAACCTACCCAACACTAAATGCAAAGTGTGAGCAAAAAGTAGATGAAATAATCGAAAAAGTTGGGGAAATGTCTAGACCGCTTATATGCATTTATGTGTTTAAGAAAGAGTTGGCTTATGTGTTTGCTAACAACTCATCAACCTCAGAAGAAAGTACTTTAAATCTTCTGCCTGATACCATTTTTGGCTGGGAATGAAGAGATGAAATAAAGAGAGCATCTCATTAAAAACCCCAATCCCAAGCCCTGAACAGCCCAGTAATAGTCTACAGACCGCTTTAAAATTTTTAAGAACATTTCTGCCTGGGATTTACTCATGCTTATTAGACACGTAATGAGAAAGATGATTTATAACACAATCCTTATACACACAACCTTTCTTCTAGAAAACAATCCTCATTTGTGAAGTGCTGGGAGAAGCATGTGAGTCGTGAAGTGGTTTTAACTGCAGGGGAGTGAGAGGCTGACTTACTTAAAAACATTTCAACGTCATTATTTTACTTTCCTAGCAAAAGCTCACTAAAGACACACTGAACAAAGGCAGGAGAAGAGACTCCTTTTCCTCCTGTCGATGGCCTTCGAGCTCTTGAGCAGGCATGTGCTGGTGGAGAGGAAAGATGCTCTAAGTTGCCCAAGTGGAGGAAGGCGCCCTCACCGACGCCAAGGCAAGTGGCCTGCATCCCCATGGAAGCCCCACACCAGATTCACTGGCACACAAGGCTTTGTCCTTGCATTTTGGTGGAGAAAGTGGTCCTAATTCATCCTAACAAGCCAGAAGGGGAGTATGTAGGACAACCTTCAGGGATTACTGAAGAGGTCTGGGAGTTCCAGCAGGGCATGGGAGTAGGAAAAAAGGCAGGGAGAGAGTGTCAGGACACTCGTGACCTCCAGTCTTCTTGCTCCCTATCTCTGCCCCTCTGAGACGGCAAGTCTGGGCCAGCCCAGGGCCTCCCTGGACATACCTGCAGAGTCCTCACCCGGTGGCTGACTCATGTTAATCAGGAAAATTGCACTGCACAAATCCCCTGGGAGAAGGGAGTGCTGAGGATGGGCTGAGTTCTCGCTGCGGTCAAAAAGACCCTACATGGGACCTTCTGCAGAATATGTATATACGTACATATATATATATTAAAATAGATCTAAAGCTGCTTACAGATCAGTCTAATTGTCAAGACATTTCTGTGCCTAAAAGCAGTGTTCTGAGAGTGTGGGAAGGGTACAGTTTTAGTTTTAAAAAGAGGGAGGTTCTTATCTTGCTTTTAGCTCACCTTTTTTTTTTTTGCATTTGCGACTATCAGTTACCGTGAATGGTAGCATTTTTCTTCTGAATGGGCTTTGGCCAAACAACTCTGGGTGCAGATGTCAATATTTTTAATTATGAAGCAGAGACATTGTGGTATTCACATTCTTTAGATCTCCTGTTGCTGAGGTATAGCTATTGAGACTCTATTAGATCCTGTTGAAATAAGCACAACACTACCATTACTTTCAGTAAGGTCAAGGCTGGGCCCATTGCAGACAGAGATCCATTAAACCCGTTATGTACCGGCCAGCCCTTCCAAAATTGGCCTGAAGCTCTTGTTCATTCCTCCTGGCTGCTGTTAATCAATTAATATGTGAATTTGCAGACTCAAATGGAGACAGGATATTAATATAGACTGTGCACTGTTTCCCTACAGGAATTCATGTAAAAGCTGTCATTAACATAATGCATATACATGAGTCCAACAGAAAGCTATTAACTTATGTATTCATCCAAGCAGGCTCAGTAAGTACTTTACCATCAACAATCTTGCTGCACTTGAAATTAAATATGTGTGTCAAGGTTAGCGCTTCCTGGGCTGAGAAACTGAACCAGAAGAATATTAACAGATGTTAGCAATATGTTTGTGTGGGTGGGGAAGATCACACCTGAATCTAGTCAGTACCAAGCAGTATTTGGAGCCTGGAGCTAATCATCTAGGAAAAAAACACTTTTAATGAGGACAGACCGCGTTAGTGTTCTCCGCTGATGCCTTTCCCTTCTCAATACCCCCAGATGGACTTTTTGACACAGAGCAGTAGTTAAACACAGTCCAATCTTGGGCATCTAGGAACCAGCGTGGCCTTTTGCAGCAGGACAGAGCTATCCAAAGAAATGTCTCTGGCTGATACAGAATTACTTGTGGCCTCCGGCTCCCTGCAGCATCCCATTGTCCCAGGGATGGAACAACAATTACTGCTCCCTGTCCCCCAGACAACCCCCTGGTTGGAGGTAGGAGTGTTGAAACAGTGTTCAAGGAAGGTGGTTTAAGTTGGCTTTACTTTCCAAAGACATACTGATTTAAAAAAAAAACAACAACCCAATCATTAGCTATTTCACAAAATTATTAAAAGACAGGTAACTGGTGTCAGGGAAACGCAGGCTTTAAACTCTGTTGGAGAAAAGAGCCTGCTTACGTCTGAGATCCGACTTCCAGGTGTAAAAGAGAAAGCTCTGTCCAGAAGTGCTCCCAGGACTTGCCAAGTGGCAGAAATCCACCATGATCCCACATCACACACCCCGTGGTGTCTGAGGGAGTCTGCACAGGAATCAAGGAAGCAGTCATGTTTGCAAAAAGTCCAAGGAGGGGGAAATGCTATGTGAGAAATGAGAATTGGCAAAGATGATGATTGTTTAAGAAAATAAAATAAAGTAGACTAATGAGACAATCTGGGAAACAAAACGGCCAGTGAGTTGGACATCTGTTCTGGGGAAAAGGCTTGGGAGCCATTTCAAGGGATGTGGTAAGAGAAGGGCAACCAAACCCCAGCTTGATTAGAGGAAGCCGGCATAGGCTGAGGCACAGGAGGATCATGTCATGCTTAACTACTCTTCAGGAATTCTTTGAAGATACCACTGCCACAACAGATAAGGGCAATTTAGTGGGTAGCAGAATATTTTGATTTTCTAGAAGCATTTGACAGTTTTCCATACAGAAGATTAATGGCTTTTGTACAAAGACATTAAAGGGAAGATAAAACAGCGACTGGAATGGAAAAATAGCTTAAAAATAGGAGACAAAGGTTGGCAAAGGATGGAAGGAAGCATTTCTGACTGTTTCTAAAACTGACACCACTTCTATTTATAGTGGACCGAACGATATTTATGTTGAAGCCAGTGGTAGTTTGCCACTGACATGAGCTTTGCCGGAAGACAATGAAAATGGGTGGTGTCCTGCTTTGATATACGTACCTGTTCAAAACAGCCTAAAAATGGGAAGGCAAAGCACCTTACTGCATGAGCTGCAGGCAGGCAGCAGTTGGAAGCGCTGCTGGCTTTACTTGGAGGGTCCGGCACAGGGACACCCTGGGCCAAGCTCCCCCACTAACGCATGCAGAGGGGGCTGGAGGGGTCTTAGCCAGCGGTGCTGCCTCCCATCCAAACCCCTGCCTTGCTCTTTGGGCCAAAAGTATTTTTCTGACAAGTGCTATGGGAAGACCTGGAAGCAAGGCTGAAACAACATGTTTGAAGAAGGAAAGGGGCTTTCCATAACATGTCCAAAGCTACATAATGTGTCCATAATGCTGCAGGCTTGTGCAGCAGCATCCTTAGCGCCTACCTGCAGCAGGATCAGGCCTCCTCCCCCTGTGAGCATTTTAGCACTGGGTCCTGGTGGGCAAAACATCAGTGCTGGCCCCATGGACCAAGCGCTGATGGGATCTGCTGGAGGCCAGCCAGGTCAGAGGAAGTTTAGGAGACTCCTGGGGGCTGCAAGTCCCCAAAAGCCCTGCGCATGCATTTGTTCAGTGATGGCAACTTCCCAAATCAGTCATTCTAGTTCCTAAACTAGAACGAGGTGGCAGCCTCCAGCCACCTCTCGTTAAACCATAGCATACTCTTTACCAGGTAAACCGGTGACTAGCCCCGAGTCAAATCCTTTGGTAACCAGTGCACTGTAATGCCTAGAAGGAGTGAAGGATGAGGAGCAGGGGAAAGCTGAGGTTCTTGCTCCTGGCTCCATCAGCCCCAAAACTCAGCGTGGTCTCAAAGGAAACAGGATGTAGCTGAAGTGTCTGAACTCTTACCTAGTCACTCCAGCCAGCTGACGTACGTATCACTGTCCCTGTTTCAAGCACTGGAACTGCCCTGGCTGATATGCATTGGCATTGGGAATTAAAGGAGAGTTTATGAGCAAGTATCTGATGACACAGAAAGTCACAACTAACATGCCAGAGGAAACTTGCATCCAAGTTAGGACCACATGAAGGTTGTCCTAGTCCTGCTGGTTGATCAATCACAGTGCCTCTGAAATAGGTGAATGGGTCATTAAAGTGAAATCCCATGAGTTCAAAATTGGCACGTGTCAGTAGAGGCATGTTGTCTGTTCACCAGAAGGACATACAGATGTATCCTGTTTTTCAAGTCTGACTATGGGCTCTGAAGTTGTGTGCCAGCCTTCCTCTTGGGCAGAAGTGTCTTTCACATAGCCTGATGCTCTTCTGCTTTCACAGGTATTTTCTTGGTCAGATCCATAGATCTAGGCCTCTGTAAGAGATCCTAAAGGTGTTCAACTCGTCTCCACTGAGTATCTCTATATTTGCACTCAAGTTATGTTGATTGTTGGACACAGGGCACATCAGGCAGTAAGTCACTACACAAAATTTTTCCCACAAGCCTTCATTATCTCTCAGTCCTAAAGGAAGCAGTCTGCAAAATAGAAAAGCTTTGAGCTGATTTTGCCTGAATACTCTTTCTATTCCTTTTCAGTTTTGTCTATAGCACTTTATCCTGGCTTTCAGAGTGGGGGAAAAAAAGACAGGAAAAAAATATATCATGTTCAAATGCCTGTGGGGAAAACAAACAGCATTTGAAACATGTTGTTTTAAAATATAACTTCCTACCTGTAGTCTTTGTTTTTTCTGGAAGTGGCTAGAATCCTTGATGGCACTTGAGTTCTTAAAAACTCCTTTAAAAACTTACTCAGCAAAAGTAAATCAAGATAAGGAATACATATGGTAACAATACTGTCTCCTGCTTGGTTTCGACTTGTTCCAGCTGTTTGCACGGTGGTGAGTTGCAGGGCCAGGAACACTGTGTCCATAGCCATGTTACTGGAACTGACAGACAGGCCACTTGGGCAGCCCGCTACATCTGTGTGAGCAGGTAAGGTAACAGATAAGGTAGCAGTCACCTTGCTGCAATCAGCAGAGTCACTTCAGTGTAACAGAGGAAAATCTAGCTCCTCAAACTCCTCGAGGCTGCCATAAGAAAAGGTCATGATGAGCAAACAAAAAGAAAATAATATCTGAGTGTTCAAAGTCCGCCTGGAGTTTAATTTCTCTGCCAGAAAACCCAGCACTAAAGTTTAAGATAACATTTGGAGGGAAACAGATGTACTTGGGTGGTTTATTTGAAGTAACTTCTCATATCTCATAGCCTGACTTTTTAAAGTCTTTCTCTTACTTGAATATTTAATGTGATTACCCCTTCCAGCAGAGCTATCATTAGTGATGCACAAAGAAGCATCCCAAGGGAGATGCACTTTACGCTCCTGTTTGTAATCAACGTTAAAAAAAGTTGTATACCTGTCCTGGTTTGAGCGACACAGGACTAATTTCTTTTCTAATGCTTGGGAGAACTGTACTTTTAGAAGACTCTAGTGTCTGGATTTGTGAAAATATTTACTTTAGAGCCAGCTATGGTGTGTGGGGGTCAAAGTTTCAGTGTTTGCGATGATAAAATAATTGTCTAAATGACAATAAATTTTTGTGGGTTTCTCAAACCATAACAATACCTGAATGCAAAAGTGTATGAACTTAAATTTGAATTCCTTATTCAGTGATAATGTTGAGCCCTTACACAATGTTTGCTCTTGTTGCTGGATCTCTGGGAAACATGGTATCTTTTAGTTTAGTTCTTTCTTCGCTGGCATAGCAAGAAAGATGCTAATGTAATTTGCCACAAGTTACCTGCCATAAAATGACAGGCTTGGGAACCGAATCCCAGCATCCTGTCACCCACCCTGGCACCTCTGACCAGCATCTCCTGTGTGCCACGTTGCCTGTTACGCTGCAGGGGAGTTTGGCGTGGGTCACATCATGCATGGCTTTGACCCATGTAATGTAATTATATCATGCAGTGTTCCTGTTTTCTCCTATCCCTTTCTCTATACAAAACAGAAATGTCACCTGCCATGTAATGCATATAAACATAATGGCACCATAAGCAATAACCGAAGCTTAAATAAATGGCCAAGGATAGGACTTATCCTTCCTTCCCTGATTTCTCTGCAAAACTGTCATCGGGGGAGGAAAGGAGCATGTGTGGCACTCAGATGTAGTGGGTGCTTTCATCAGCGGAGCAGAATGTTTGGCATCCAAGGTTATCACCTGCTATATGTCTTTCTGGGATTGCCCAGGTATGAAAAACTATATTTAAACATGCCTTTAAACACCCCCACCCACCGCCTCATACTTCCTATCTCAGAAGTCCTTCAGGCTGCAAGAAAGTTAAAACCAGGGTTAACTCTGATTACTGAAATAAATTAATTGTGAGCTTAACAGAAGCAAGGCCTAGGGTGGAGCAGTTTTGTGTTACAAAACCAGGACTCAGCGCACAGCTAACATCACAGTCTGCCTGGGAACGGCGGAGCAGGCAAGGGTTCAACGCCACCAACTCCAAAAGAGCCAGCGGGCTGTATGCTGGCACCTAAATTTCACACCGTCTCCCTTGTTCCTGCAAAGCAAGGAAATACTGTTTCCAGAGCCCCTCTTCCCAGTACTTCCATATTGCTGCAGCAGCCAAGGCCCTGATCTTTGCAGTCTGGCACTTCTGCAATGTGGATGCTGCGTTGGATCCTCAGGATTTTTATTCCTCTCTGGGCACAACCGCTGCATTCACACTTAAAAAACACAATTAAAAAAGTATTGCAAATGTTTAAAGCTGCCCTTGTAATCTTCCTGCAAATTTCTCAGGGTAGAAGAAATAAATATTAAAAATATGTTAATAGTAAAAAAACTTAGGAAAGTCGTGATTCTTTATCTGCTACTGAGTATTAGGGATTGTGGAAGAAGAACTTGCATCAATTAATATTTGTCAATTTTGTGGGAATTAAGCACAATGAAATCCAGCTGCAAAAACACAATTTAGTCAAAGGATTATGAAAAGCTCTATTACTGTAGGAACAGGTGCTGCAGTGGAGCTGGCAATGAAGGGAAAGGTCAGTCTCCTCTTGGCTGGCAGTATTCAGGAGCAGACTCACCTGTGGGGTCTGGGCACACTGGAGTGAACCTTGTCCCTGTGTGGTGGGGTGAGAGAGTGAGTCTACAGGGTTGGTGTCATTACACAAGCTTCAGATGGAAAAATCGAGGTCAGGTATCGTTGTGCAGAGAGCTCTGTACCCCCTCCGTGTTTCTAGATTTTTTGAATAAAAATTTCAGACGACAAAAAAAGGCTTTGGGGGGGCTATAACCATGGGACGTAACCCTGGATTGCTTTTCCATGTACACAGCACACAGTGGCTAATGGTTTAAACAGAGCTGGCCAACCCACTAAGCTAAATCTCTGATTCCAGGTAAGAATAACATTTGCCAGATCTGAGTAATAGAAAAAGCCACAGGGATGGGAAACAATGCTGCTTATTTCTGCTTTTAAGGGAAACTTGATGGGTCAATGGGAGAGACGGAGTACTCTGCACGCAGCTGGGCTTCCCACCCGCAGCGCTAATGCTCACTAATACAGTCTCGGCGTGGAGCTGTGATGGCATCGTCAGAGCAGCCCAGTTAGAGGCATCACCAAACAGAGGCCTGGAGCAGCCCTGCTGCAGCTGCAGGACAAGCCCCTGTGCGCACTCTGTGCCCAAGCCCACAGATCAGTGTAAATTAACATGATCCTCAGCAAGGAGAATAAGGATCTCCCAAACATAGACTTGTCCATGTGCTTGTTTCTGTGACCCTCTTTATCAGATTTCTTCCTTATCAGTTGGCTTCTGAAGTTTCAAGAGACACTGTATCTTTCCTTTTCTCTGCAACTGTGAACTATGACTATGACCACAATAGAGTGATGACATTAGAGCTAGGTCCTGTGGAAAACCAGCATTTTTCCTCAGATTTATAGTAGAATTGTAAGAGACAGCAAAAATGCATGATCCTTCCTGATATGAGCTACTGCAGCTTGAGAGCATCCGCTCGAGTAGTCTCTGTCCTCACTGGGCAATTGCAGGAATGCTGCTTCTTACACCCCAGAACACCGGCATACACAGATGTTCTTACACCCTCTGAAACAAAGAGGTATAAAAGTACATAGAAAGCAGCCTGAGGAAGCTGGTCAAGAGCTGTGAGTAAGAAGGACCTTTGAACAGTGCCGTAACTGAAGCAAGGTCTCCATCTTCTTCAAGGAAAGGGGTCTCCGAGCTGCCCGACCAAGGAGACAGGCACTCGGTGGTGCACAGCAGCACTCAGCGAGCAGCCCTGCCCTGTTCCTCACACCCTGGTGATCGTGTAGCCAGGGAGAGGTTGCCAGAGCTGCCTCATTATCTCATTTCAAGAGTAAAATCTGATTAGATTTAAAAACCAATCAGTAAAATTGAAAACATTCAGATTTTCCACATCCCGGTGAGCAAACCCTTGGGTTTGGCTGTTATCATATGAAGAACACAACTGCAGCCAGCTGGGTTTTGACCAGTTGCATTTTTCCCCACCTGACAGGACAGGAGCAGGCTGTGAACCTTCCCCAGAGCTTGCCTGGGCACTCCCGCAGCAAGCCTGGATTTACAGGCAGGTTTTGTCCGCAGTGACCGTGAGGTAGCCAGTGACCCATCGCAACTAACCCCCTGAAGGCTTTTGGCCATGCTGTAATGCTACTGAAGTCAGCAAGAAGATTCCCACCGGTTCAAGCAGGATCAGGATTTGACCTGGCGGAAGCAAGCTGAAAGGCTGAGACAACGACCTCTCTCGATTGCTCAGAATAATCTCCCAGGTGACAGGCATAAAACAGTGTTTACAAAAAAAGCCAAGCCAATTTTACATAGCTCTCCTGTGAGGCAGCCCTCTTTCCACTGCTTGTCTTATAAAAGCAGAGAAGCCGGCATTCGCAGCGCTGCTAATATCTAATAAATCAACACATTGAAGGCATCTTTCCAAATAGACAACTGTGTTTATTAGTACAAGACACTAGTAAAAGCATTCTGTAATGAAGATTTCCTCTTTTTTTTTGTTTTATGTTTATTATAGACTCTCCTCTGTGCAACAAATAAAACTGACATGATGGTTATTAGAGTCATAGGCACATTTTGATGATTTTTTTTTTTTAATGTGTCTGGGGTAACTAGCACAACACAGCAATGTAGCAGGAGCTGCAAAGGGAGTAGATGTTGTTTCATGTTACAAGGCAGACCAACACAAATTGATGTCGGTGGTTTCCTGGGAACTGATCCAAAGAGGACCTTAGATGTCACCATCCCCAGCACCGCAATGCCAAAGTTTCAATGTCTACTCCCAGGGTGTAATCTCCAGCCCCAAATTAGGCACTTCTCGTGGACAGAAGGAGGATGCAAAATGGGATGCCACAACTCAATATTGAGCTCTGCAAATGATCAGCTTCAATGGAAACGAGCCGCCGAAAGTCTCCATTTAGGCACCAAAAATGGAGACTACAGCATTTGTGAACACATTAGATATATATGAATAAATGTTTAAAAATTGTTTCCTTATCAAGCTGATCAACCTTGTACTTCTGGAAAAGTGATTGGGGGAATATGAGAAAGATATTCTGTGCAACTTTTTGACATCATTAAAGGGCTAAAGTATATAAGCCTTTTCCAGGGATTTAGCAATCAGCTCAGGTTAACAGCCTGAAGCAAAATAACTCATCTGGTTGTTATTCTATGGGAAATACCCTGGGGCAGCATGTATTGGTTTGTTAAAAAGCAGTAGAAGTGCAGGATCAGAAAGCTGATTTTAAAAATTCCCCTTTCTGATTAACCAGGACATCTTGTTAATTACATGCTATGCAAAAACAGGAGCTTGGATATAGGGAAAATAAAGACCTCCAAGAGGCATATTTATCCTCCACAAGAAACAAAGTATGAAGAACTGCCAATACTGAATCTCAGCCTTGTTTGCATATTGCAGTGCTGCCAAAGGCAACAGTGTGAAAATTTGCAAGACCCAAATTCATCCCTGGTGTTATTCACCTCACTCTGGTGGAGATAAAGCCGGGATAAGTTTGTCTTGACAGAGATAAACAAACCAAGGCATTAGACAGAGCCGCCTGCCAGGAGCAGAGATCAGCATACTGCTCCTGGGAGAAGCGAGCAGATACCACTACCAGGGGTGGGTTTAACCCAGCCCGCAGCACAGGAGTTAGTAATGCTCTCTGTTTCTTCCATGTGGAAGTGCAAGCTGTTCCCTACAGCTGGCGGCTGACCCATGCAGCTCCAAATCCAGCTGTGGGACGGTTTCCAGCCTTAACGCTAGCTGACTGCATTTATCCACCTGCAAAACACAAATAAGGACTTATGTGACCAACCAGGAGCCCAGAAAGAGTATGAGAACAGGGCAAATGTGGTGGTACTTCCCCTGAACACACTCTCCCCTCCTCCTCGCGCCTTTGTGGTTCAGTTTCCTCAGATAAGACTGGTCTTTGCATTTAATGGTCCTCAGTGGATTTTTAAAGAAAAGCAAATTCTTCATGAAAGCACATCACTTACAGTGTGTTCTCCTTGCACAGACTGTTATGGCTCCTGCCTGATGGTCCCTGCTCCCTAGCAACAGATGCAAGATGCCAGTTTTATCCCTTCTCCAGGTTTCATGGAGATTTAAGCTCTTGGTCCCACACACTTACATGCATTTGACTGCTGGACTTTTCTGCTGTGTCCTAACAACCCTTGCCTGTTGCCTCCATGGGAACAATGATGAACTACCTGGAACAAAGTCTCAGAGCCACATTGCATCAATACATCTTCATAGTTTCTTCAACGTTTGGTTAATTTAACCAGAGAGACAGTGAACAGCTGAGTGACTTTATGCTGTGCAGACCTATGCTGGCAAATGCTTTCAGCCTTGAAGTCGCCCACCCCAGATTCCTACTATAGCACAGCTAAATTGGTCTATGCATTTCTAATGTACCTGTCATGCAGCCCGGAGATACCACGACGTTTGTGTCGGCGAAAGACATCGAAACTTTGCAACGGGTCTGTGCTGTGTTCTGCATTGGGATGAACTAGCAAATGCCAGAGCTAGGACTAGTGCTGTTGTGGAGTTGCAAGCATGCATTGCTTGTAGTACTGCGTTTTGCAGGGTACCCTGATAATTAATGTGATGTGCTGCCATAGGAGTCTGTCGTGGTTTGGGCACAGAGTCCCTGGCAGAGAGGCAGCAGGAGCAAGAAGGCATATCTGAAGGGAAGCCAGATCCTACACAGCCCAATAGGCTAATATTAATTGTGATTGTCTTCGTCAAAGTTTCTCAGAAACATTAAAATACATGCGTTGTTGCTTATCTGATTGCCATCTTGTTGTTTAAAAAAAAGAGAGAGAGAGTGAAAAAGACAGAAGTGTGCGGGAAAGAAAACAGGGTTGGTTTCAGACATTTAGTATGAGAGCCAGCTCTGTACTTGACTAACTTCATCTGTGTGCTGCTGGGAGTTTGGGTAAAGCTGACATGGATTTGAATGAAGAAATTTGGACAAGGGGATGAAATTAAGTGCAAGAGAAATATAGGCTGAATATCAGGACCTAATGTTTAAGTGTGAGGGAGTTTTTTAAACTAAAGAAGTCAAAAAGGACTAAAGATCCTGATATTTCCAGCATCTCCAGGCAGAGTAATGCAACCTACTAGGGAAGGGACTTCTTCTCCCTGCCCTGTTCATGTCCATAAGCACCCCAGGGTCAAATCTCAGGGAGCAGCGAGTCAGCACGCATGAGCACAGTGGATGCATACAGTCACACAACATGGATGGAGACAGATGGATGGGAAGGCTGAGGCTTCACTGGGTGAAGACTGGGCCAGCTCGCTGGAAGTGAGCAGATCCATGCTGCCTTGCATTGGGACACAACCTTTGTGATCAGTGCTTGCAGTGCAAAAGGGACCTAAGTCTGAGGAATTTTGGTCACCATCACCTACAGCAAGACATTGCCCGAACGTCACATCCTTTTCCTCCATCAGGAGCTCATCTTCTACAAGCGGCATTGCATCTGAAATCAAAGGTGGATCTGAACGCAAGGAGGCAGGTGCCAGCTCTACATGTCTGTGCCACTCAGGCAATTAACTGACAAATATAAACCATATCTCCACGTTTCAAAGCTCATTTGCATTGCTCCTGAGACAGTCTGTCGGAAAAGGATGCAATTAGGTTGAAGCTGACAAGATTTATGCACAGGGAAAAAAAAAGAAAGAACAAAAAGTGAATCCATTGAACACCCAGGCAAGTGGCAGTTCTGGCACGAGCATCCTTTGGAGGACGGCAGTCAGCAGGGCTTCAGCAGCTGCGAGGGAGGCACAGAGCTACTCCCCCCGCCAAAGTCAGCAGAGAAGGGTTGCTCACGGCCACAAGCACTGGAGTGTTGCTGGCAGCCTTGGTGGGAGGCTGCTGCTAGCAGTTGAGCTGCTACCTCGCCAGCCCAAGCTGCCATCCGCCCTTGGCAACACGAGCCAGACCGTGCCCGCAGCTCAGCTGACCCTCTGCCGCCTGCAGAGTTCAACTTCTGCTCTTCATGGACCATGCATGTGGGCATGAGGGTCCGGAAGATGCAGCCCTCCATTCACCAGATATGTTCCTGCTCTAAATAGGAGGGTTGTCATTTCAGGACCATGTGCAAGCTCAGCAGTCACCACAATAAATGGACCTGCAGATCAGGCAGCTGGGGTGTACCTCTCACTTAACTAGGTTACGTGGGCAAGGTGCCAAGATCTATATGACTGGCTTCCCTCAAAAGCAGGAAAACTACATTAGAATCCATTCAAAGTGGATGGCATACCTGCTATTTAGGAGTAAAATCACTACAGTAAAATCACCTGTTTGGCATTCAGCACTAAGAAGACTTGGAGTTATTTTCCACTTGTGAAATTCAAACTTGTGAAGAGAAAAAATAAAGCTTTGACTTGCAAACCATACTTAATTCTGCTCTGCGGTAAAACGATTGCAATAATTAAATGATTAGAGCATTTTAATGATCATTGGCGATTGTTCAATTGGCATGGAAAAATGCATTCCCTCCTTCCACTTTTTTCTTTTGGCTCCACTATGACAGGAGCTAATGGTGTCTGAGGAGCTCACTTGTGAGTCTGGTCCTTTATTTGCCACTGGGCAGTCATTTCACCAGGCTGTTAATAAAAAGCACTCCTGTTTCCATTCTCCAGCCCTGCAAGCACTGCCCTTCTGCCACAGGCAAGCCCAAAGCTAGACCCTACAGCTGTATTTTCACCCAGATGGGTAAAATATGTCAGAGTCCCATCGAACAACTGAGTCTCGACAGCCAATATATTTGCATGTGAATTAGCAGCAGACAAAGAGAAGTGATCGGCTCTGTTGCCTTTGTCTCACTGGTTCCACTCAACAGTGGCTGCATGGCCCTAGGACTCGCAGGAGGAGAGACGGTGAGCTGTTGATTCCTAGCCATCTCCCCCATGACACTCACAACTTTCTAATTCTCTGTTATATTCTCTTAAAGGCTACCTTTTTGAGGTTTGATAGTCCTAACCAACTCAGTAATTCCTTGTATGAATACCATTCGCTGTGCTACTTACCTTTCTCTGAAGCTGTTTGCAGAGAGGGGTCCAGAGCTGCACAGGGGTGAGGTGGAACCCCTACCCTGGCAGCAGCACTGGGGTTCCTGTTTCATTATCTCTTCATTTCCCAGTAATTCTCAATATTTAATCGGCTTTTGATTGCTGCTGTGGCAGGAGCTGATCTTTCTGTGGACCTGTCTGCTCAGAGCCCATCGCCAGACACACAAAATGGGGGTTGTCCCCCCACTCATACACACCACTTCACACAGTGAAGTGCTTGGTTCACACAATATAGATCATTTATCTACAATAATTTGCTTTTTTATTGCCAGTCAGTCTCATTAGGTCCTCTTGCAATTCCTAACACTCTGCCTTTGTTTCAATACATTGAATAACTCTGTGTCACCAACAAATATTAACTCACGTCTCCCTTCCCTCTCCAGATCATTTATCAACACATCGAACAATCCAGAAATAGCACAGATTACTGGCACAGGTTACTAGCACAGACAAGAGACCTGCACAACTCACTTGGTGATTTCCCTCCACTGTGGAAAATGACCATTTACT
This sequence comes from Burhinus bistriatus, assembly GCA_013397275.1. Taxonomy (NCBI): domain Eukaryota; kingdom Metazoa; phylum Chordata; class Aves; order Charadriiformes; family Burhinidae; genus Burhinus; species Burhinus bistriatus. The sequence continues at coordinate 11,531 of VYXH01005058.1, read as the reverse complement.
TCCATCTGTAGTTTTCTATCATTTAGCCAATTACTTGTGTGAATTAGAACCTTACCTCTTGCACCCCAGTTACTCAGTTTCCATAAAAACCTTCATGACAAGACTGTTGGAAAACCAAGGAGACCATGTCTCCAGCATCACATATTAGTTGACCTCACTGAAACACCCCTAGAGGTTTGTTTGGCAGAACATCCCTTTCAGAAGCCAGGTTGATTCTTCATCACTTGCCCGTTTTTGTCCAGGTGTCCACTAACTCTATCCTGTATCACATTCTGAGTTAATTTGTCTGGCATAGATGTCAGACTTGTCATTTCCTAGATTCCTCCCCAGTCCCCCTCCCTTTTACATGTGATCACAGTCACATTTGCCTCTCTCCAGTCTTCAGATGCCAGTCAATGAGTGTTAATTACTAGCTAATTTCTTGACTACAACTTGTATGTTAGATTTCATTTAGTATTAATTACATATAGAATTTCAGATGTCTGAATCATTCTACTGTTAAGATTTTTCAGGACAAAGAGGAGACTTATACAGGTGCTGAATTTCATGAAGGACTCAGTTTTATCCAGAAACATGAATTAATTACAAATTCACAAGGTAAGCATACATATGGCTTATTTGCCTAGCCATACAAGTTGTTAGGCATCCAATTTACATACAGCAGGACTTCGGTTGCACAGATGCTACAGAGCATGAGCTAATGCATTCATTTACTGAAAAATCCATCCTGCTATGTTTCATTGTTAAGTACATAGTGTTTTATGCATAGTTTATTTTGTACTTTCTTTTTATTTATGTCTCTCATCCTCACTACTCTTTTCTTCAAAAAAATCTGTGTTTGGAACAGTTATGTCGATGATGTGTTGAAGTCTTGAAAGTAAAATTGACTGGTCCCCGCTGAAATCAGTGGAATATTTGCCAGAGATTTCAACATGGTGCTAGTACTTCATGAAGATCTGGTCATTCCTCCTGCTAGTAGTAAAAGTAGAGAAATACCTTCCCTTGCAACCATGCTCCACGAATAAGCACTGCCAGTCCCAAAGAGCTTACTGGGGATCAGCGAGGGAGAGGTGAAACAAAAGGGAGGTAGACACCCTTGGCAAAAGAAACCAATTCCTGAGAAGCATGTCTCAGATTTGAGCTTCTAATATTAAAAAAGCCTATACAGCGTTTTTCAAAAAGACTACCTCAGAAGATATTAGCAGTGCATTTAGGGATGTAACCATGAAACTGGACGCAGAACAACATAAGCATTAGCCTACAATGGCCAGAAACTGATCTGCTGGAGGATATTTCCTCACAAGGTAAGAAGGCATCTCTAGAGCTTTAGAGTGCCCTGTACACACCTATAGCAGGGTTTTAATTGCATCAAGACAGCACACCAGCCCTGAGCTAGGATGCTGAAAGCAGTGGCAAGAACCTGTATAGGTGACAGAAATGGTGTTCAAAATCCAGAAACAAAAGAAAGAACTTTTAAAACAGTATGAGGTCTTTGGGCAAAGCTATATAAAAACCAGAAGGTAACTCAGGGGGGTGGCAAACTCAACAGGTTGACTACTGTCCTGGTTTGAGCGACACAGGACTAATTTGTCTTCTAATGCTTGGGAAAACTGCACTTTTAGAAGACTCTCATGTCTGAATGCGTGAAAATATTTACTTTATAGCCAGCTATGATATGCGGGTTTTAAGGTCTCAGTGGTTTTGAGTTAGCCTGGTGCAGGGATAAGAAGGAGCAAGACCTGGGCACTTGACCCAAACTGGGTAACAAGATTTTTTCATACCATGAACGTCACATTCAATATCAATTAGAAAGTTTGCTGAGAACTTCCCTCTCTTCTATGATGGCTGAAATCCAGAGAACTCCTTGCCCCGGTGCCAGACCCCTGAGGCCTTCCCTTCCTCGTGAAGCCGTAGCGCTCACAGTGTCCGACATTTGCTGTCCACTGCTGGGAGTGCACAGCTTCCTACTGATAGAGTTGGCTGAGTATAATCCTTGTATATTTTATATTGGAATTGGGTTCAATATTGGTTCTTTAGTGTTACTAATGTTAATTACCTAGTCTTATTCTATTAAAAATGTTTATATTTCAACCCCTGGGTTTCCTTGTTTTTTTCCCGATTCCCCTTCCCAGGTGGGGAGGGGTCATCGGGTGATAGAATAATCATCTGAACGACAATAAATTGTTGTGGGTTTCTCAAATCGTAACAACTAGCAAGCCTAAATCAGCACTACTAAAATATTAATACTTACCGATTGGATCTTGACATACCTTTAGGGGAATATCCAGTTCTGATCAAGACAATGTTGTGATACTACAGATGTAAACAGGTGCCAGATCTGTATTCTCAGTAATGTCTGTCTAGAAAGGGTCTCCAGACATAAGATCCCAAGAAGTACTACAAAATGTCTGAGCAACCTGTAAAACCCTGTTAATAGCATTGCAGAGTAGGGACCAAAAATCTATTTTTTATCCTCTGCCCTTGTGCACCTTCCACCCACTATTTCTGCCAAAAATTTTGTTTTTCGTGCATGACCAGTACAGCAAGCCTTTGCTGGATATTGCTTACTGCAAATCAGCCAGGATGTGCTCATGATTTCCAGAGATATCTAACAACTTACACCACCAATCACTCAAACATACTCAACAGTGAAGAAATCCAGCCCTTCTTTAGTTAATGGTGTTCTTTCCCCTCCCCTTTAAGATAGAGAAGAATCATTTTTTAAAGCACGGAAAATGTACTTTTTCCACTTCAGTTTAGATGCTTAGCCGCTTAAGATTACCTTTAGATGGAACTGACTTTCATGCTAGACTTGACGAGGAAAAGTAAGCGTTTGAGAACAGGAGGAAGAAAAAAAAGAGCCCATAACTATGCCTTTTCTGTAAGCTGAAGTATAGAACGTTTACCAAAATCGAACATGAAGCAACCATAGCTAAAGGCCCAGGTGCAAGTGAGTTTTAGGAGGAATCAGGTGTCTACTTAAGTTCCCCTATTAAAAACAAAGACCCAACCTTCCTGAAACAGAAGATTTTCACGTCTGCTTTATATGCGTCCCAGACAACCAAATGAAAGGGCGTATGTGGGATATTGTGAAATAACTCTGGAATTCTGCATACAAGTGAGTTTATTTTTATTAGCCGTTCTCCATGTAAGCTGTTTGCCTCTCAGGCACCTCACCTCAGACGTTCCTGGCATGCATGGCTCACAGCACTTGCCTTTACTTTATTCATGAAATCCATTTCGTGATAGCAGGAATACATTCCCTGGGGGATTGTCAGGGTTCTGGAGGCTGGGATAGAGGGCTCTGAAATGCCACCTGAGGCATCATCAGTGCCCAGCAGTGGGCTGCAGCCCAGTCACGTTGTCCAAAGAGGAATTACATACACGCTGTAACATCCAAAGCAAATTTACCTGGAGTGTAACTCCATAGCTACCAATCGAGTTGATCCAAGCCAAAGGTCTGGTCCCGTATTTCAATGAATGTGGCCAGTTAACATTCATTTCTCACAGTTTGATTAATTCTAAAACTTTCTTTCCACATGAGTTCACAGTTAATTAAGTGGTGACAAGTCCTGCTGTGACCTCCCTCAGGAAGAGCTCGGTTCTGTGGGCCGATGGAGAAGAGGCAGCTGTGATACTAAAAACCTACCTTGTACACAGCCAGTGTGAAGGCATGCCCAGCACATTTAACATCCTCAAATATTTTGCCAGATTCGCTTAGGAAAAAGAGGACATTTCCGTGAGAAGCAGGTACTTATTTAGGCCTGCTTTGACCCAAATGGGCACCTGAAGGAAGGACATGACCATAAGCGGAGAGAACATATTTGCTGACGGCGTCTGGTGCAAATGTCTCTGTCTCCCGTAAAAGCTCATTTAGCTGCCATAGGCTAACTATTTCTAATCAAATGCTCCCAGGCATAGCCACTTAATTAGTTTAATTGCAGAAAGATTTTGGAGTTTTAGAAGGTTCAGGGTCCATTTAGTTTCTTCCCGCTTACGTTTCACTTGCACACATCTGCTTGCCAAGGTCCAGCCAGGATCTTGAGCAGAGTGCCAGACCAGCATGTGTGTGCACACGTAGAGGAGATCACGCTCAGAAACTTTTGATTAGCTAGACAGCTATTTCATTTACAGACAGCAGTTGAGCATCATCCAGGAAAATGAGTTAACTGAAACATGATTAACTACATGTCAGCAGAGCAAGTTGAATTAGTCTGTTGAGGAAATTAACAGGCATTCAGATACAATAGGGCTTCCAAAGAGCCTATAGAAACAGAATAAAGGGACACGGCAACCAACTCACATTTCTAATTAGAGAAGAAAGTATGAATGAAATAACACGTTTCCCCCACATCTCGCTCACCTTTCACATGCCCTTTCACAGAGGGATTTCTACATGCGGGAACATTTCAGGCACATCTAGAACTTGTTTAATCCAAAAGTTAAACCATGTTGGCAAGTTACTTCAAGTCACTTTAGGCAGAGGGAGGCCAGTTACTGAGGCAGTCAGTCATGCACTGAAGTAATGCCGCGTGAGTTAGGAAATCAGCCATGCAGAAAAGCCAGCGAGCTCTGCACAGCAGCTCATCAAAGGATATTCAGTGGGAACACTCAGCAGTCAATCCTGATGCTGAAATCCAGGCTCAAGTTTCAGTTTCAAGTAAATTCAAAGTTCACAAGTGGGGATGTTTTCTCACAGGTAGCTGCAAGCCTCTTTATTCTGCTTTCATGCTCCCAGGTCAATTCTTTGCCTCAAATAATTAAACCCAGTGTGGTGCTAAGGGGCTGTACAATAGGGCACACCCGGGAAAACACCCCAGGACCTCGGCATGGCCGCTGGAGCCCCTCTCCCCCCCCAGCCTCCCACCTGCATACAATCCAAATCCCCAGAGCTGCAGCCCTACTTTGGGCATTTCTGCAGTCTGGGCTCTACTGACCCAGGACCCCTTTGCCGCCAGGGCTGCCAGCCCTCCTTCGGCAGGGAGGGGACACAGGGGAGCCCCAACCCTACAGCTCCCTCACCCAGGGGTGAGCACTGCATGTGTTTTCCTAGGGACTGAATCGCTTTCCAGCTTCAAAGTTAAATGCAGGAATACTCATTCCACCAGCTCTGGTGGATGCTGGAGTTGTCTTCAGGGCCAGACTCTTTCCTCAGATAAAAGCGTGTCATTCCCAATATCTTCAAAGTGCTTCAAGCCCTTCGCATGTGCCTGTCCTCGCTTTCCTACAGCTTATTCCTCACAAATACAAGCAAAGACCCAAAACCTACCAGCTGCTTACCCAGAGCCCTCCCTGGCTGTAGAACTCTGACTTCCCAGCAAGTGCGAATGGGCGGGTAAATTTAAGTTCCCCTCCTCACTTTTATTCATAGAATCATGTTTGCTGTTACTCCTGATGCGAAAAAAACCTCCCGACTTTCCAAACAGAAACGGAAAGCAGCAGTCTTCTTTTTTTCTGACACGTTTTGCCACAGTCTCAGGTTTAAACCAGACCCAAATGGCCACGCTTATTATTCTCCTGTGGGCAATGAGGAAGCAGTTTCTCAAGCTAGAGATGTAAACTGGAGTGATTCATTGTGCTTTACATGCCTCGTGTGCTTTTCCTAGCCAATTTAGGTAAATACGGTATTGGAAATCAGATTCTGTATGCACAATTGCTAACAATTACTGCTAAGAGCCCCATCACTTTTTGCTTCATTTAATATTCTCTGTAATTATGCTAGTCATAAAGAAAGTCATTCGGTATTAATGTGGATGTCACACGCCCTTCCACGGAAACCTCAGCAATAATTAATGCTCCATTAACACCTTAAGTGTCTTGTTATTATTTATTCATTTAGCATTAAAATTGATGAGGCTGTTTTAGCGAGCAAAGAGTCAAGATATATTGTACAAAATTAATTTTTTTTGCGTATGTCCACACGGTCCCTGCAAGAGCCACGAGACATTGGTTTAGTGGGGAATGCCAGTGCATCTGTAGCCTCAGCTATATTCTCCTCTCTGCCTGCTGCTGTGCTATAAATAGCTCTAACTCAAACAGGGAGATACGTAAGACACTTCAAGAGAACATCAGAGGAAAATCAGGAGATGATGTCTGGCATGCCTTTTGGTGGTGACACCTAAGACCCAGGAAAATTTCATTCTGTTCCCGTCTCTATCACACTTCCGGATGTCCATGAACAAGCCATGTGGAGTAAGTCCTCACCCTGTCAGATGGTCAGGCTCTTGGTTCAAAAGAGGGCACGGGGTGTCTTTTGTTTTGGTTTGTCTTGGTTTTTTATGACCAGAAAGCCAACATGAAATACTTTGTTCAAGCAAAATACAACTTTTTTTTCACTTCTTTTGATCCACCAAGAAAAAAAAATTCTGGGATCAGTAGGATCTTGTCTGTGATTTGATTTTCACTTTTGCTGCTGGAAAAAGTCAACCATTGTCTGGGTCCAAACTTCAGTACTGCCTTTTAATTAAGCATCTCAGGGTGTCCTCCAGACCTCAGTGAATTACCCTTGCCAGGTGGGTAGGTGTGATCTGCTCAGGGTCACAGAAAAGGAAATCTGTGGCTGCTGGCAGAAAAACTCCCACTGGGAACCTCTGGTATAGCTAGGATGACGACTCAGGTCTCCCACATCCCACCCCTGTGTTTCACCACTCATCCCTCCTGCCCTGCTGTCTTGAACCCGAGGGCTGCTTTCGGCACTGCATTTGGAGCAGTTTCTCTGTGTTTCCCTACCGGTATATTGGCGGTAATTGATTTTCCAGCTATTACCGTCATCAACAACCCTACTAACAAGAGACACTAAGGCAAAAGGCAAACCCCCTATGGCTGAGTTTAACAAGGGCTGGAGTTCCCCAGTCAGGTCTGGACTGAATGTAGCCTTCTCACACCACAACTTGGAAGAGCTTTTTTTTTCTTCCAAAAGCAACAGGGAGCTCTTCTTGCTGCACAGCCCCCAGTCCTCAATTAAGCTATCCCACAGCTGTTACTGACTTCTAAAAGTGGATCAGTCGTAAGTGTGGCCTTTGTGTTGAGATTTACCACCAGAGAAAAGAAAAGAAAACCTGCCTGTGCCTGAGGAGACAGTTAGACTTTACCTTGATAATAATGTCTTCTCACTCGTTGCAAAGCCTCTGTTATATTAGCCACAGCCATATGTTTTTTGCACATGCTGGAATGTCATATACTTACACTGCTTTTACAGTTTTCCTTCCTTGCAGGAAGGCTTCATGTGGAACAGGATGTGCTGCCTTCTTTTTCCCCTACATTTTGTTTTCCTTCCCCTCCATGCCATCTGCTACAGCTTCTCTAAAAGAAGCAATTTAAATAAAAGGAGCGCTCCTCGCACTGCCACGGAGATAAGCTGCTCAGCCTTCAGCTGCAAGGGCACTTCTAAAAGGGACCGAGGGCTCACCTCGTGCAGTTCTCCATCAAAAGTGGACATCTGACACTCAACCTGTGCCCAGGCTACCTGACCATGGCACTCGACTTCTGCAGCTTAGCAGGGGGTACTTTGGCAGATAGGCCAGGCAGTTCATCGTGTCCCACCATGGGGACCCTCTCTGCATGCTGCTTTTCCTCCCATCCTAGATATTGCACTGCGATTGCTACTACGAAAATAGCAAGTGCAGCAAGGTGCATACAAATCGCAGATAAAAAGTTAATGGTTGCATCCTCCAGCGCTCCATGGAGAGTAAAGGGCCATTAGCTTCATTAAAGCAAGGAAAAGCATTCTTTTGTGCTCCCATTTTCCTCTTTACTGCAGCGAGTCTTCATGAGCACACACACGTATCTGTGCATTGGAAACCTTGCTTTGAATTATAGCTTCTCATTACAAGGAAGAGGCTTCAGCTTCAGTTTCAGCTTTCATTGAAAAGCGTTTTGCTGCCTTTCCTCCACAAAAGCCCCCTTGCTAATTCATCCTGAACCTATACAACCAGAGGTGACAGTCCAAGGAACGTGAATCCGAACTCCTCACCTCTGGGTCTGACCCCCATGGTCGCTCCCCAGGGTTGCAAAGACCTCTATAATTCTCTACTCACAGTCAGTAACTCCTTCCCCTCCATTTCCACTCCTGAGCTGTACCAACCCACGGCACAGTAAAAATGCCTGGTTTGGCTTCCCCATTGCTGCATGAATTTCTGTGGAGCTGAGCGCTTTCATTTTGTGGCTTCCTTCTTTCCTCACAGGCCTTAGTCCCATCTGTACTAGAGAGCAGTGGAAGGATTAGGTAGCCCAGACACGGGCAGCTTAACTTTAAGAAGGCTGCCTTCTCATGTATCACTAAACCCTCTGAAAATAGCAGGCTGGATTTTCTCCTCAGTCATTTACTTGTAGTAAAATCCAAGATATGTCACTAAATCGTGTGGACCTGGTTTTCACTGACTCCATGGGCTGGTTCCCAATCTGTGTCAGTGCAATAGAGATTAAAAGCAGGCGTGGATGGCCAGTGACTGTGGACACTCATGCTCCTGCACTGGGTCGTGGTAGGGTCAGGACAGTCATTATCTTTCTGCTTTGATGTCAGGCACCGAGGATACACACGAGTTACCCCAGTTTGGGTCTGGATTCGGATCTGAATCCGAATTTTCTGTCAGAAAATCAGGATCAGACCTAGGTGAGGTTCTAGCATGACGAATCAGTTGCAAGGAGCAAATCATGAAATGTGTAGAAACTGGACACAAATCAAGTAGGGGAATTGAATTGCTGAAGCAATTTTACATTTAAACGCATGGGCTTAGTGATGATTTAAGATTGCTGAACACCTGGCTGGTGAGTATTTCATTGACTGAAGACCCATAATTGACCAAATTTGTTTCATTTTTACGAAGCAGCTTACGAGCCTCATAAAGGATTTTGCAAACTGTCTGCCCCATTCCTGATTCAGCAAGCATTTAAGCACATACTGGATTGAATTTTCTCAAGTAAAACCCAATTTTGCTGATATCTTGCCCCTCTCCCCNTCTCCCCCCCCCCCCCCCCCCCCCAAAAAAAAAAAAGAGAGATTCTGAGAGATACCTAGTCTACTTGCAAGCCAGGAATAAATACAATTGTGCCATTGATCTGATTTCCCCATCCTCTTCCCGAGGAATCAGTCCACCTGTAGAAGTCAGTGGATAATGGCTATGCATTTCTCAACAAAGCTTCCTACCTGTGAAAAGCAGCTGCCAACAAAGACAGAGTTTGACTGTCAGGAGGCCAGCACACAGATGCTTTGGGTAAGGAGTCATGACATGAAAGACGAAAGGATCACTGCTGAGGGCATCTGTTACTGATCTCAAAGAAAGGAAGAAGGAAACATTCCTGAACCATTTATACAGGAGCTCAGGATACTGTGCCCATGGGGACTTTAGTTACTTAGACATCTGCTGGGTATGATGTTCCTCAATCCTAAACCAAAATAATTTTTTTATTCCAGGTAGGACCACTTTATGACATAGAAAGGATAGATAATAAATCAAAAGAAGTAAAGCTATTCTAGATTGAATGATCCAGAGGGAGGAAAGAACTACAGGTTTGAAGACAATAGGAGAGTTTGTAATATTGACCACAGCTTTCTTGAATTTGGCCTATCTAAACAAACAGCTGGTTCTGGGAGGGCGCAACCCCACAAAAGGGTTGGAGAGTGAAAGTGCACATGGATGACAGCTAACAGGCTAAATGAGAAAATCATGTCATTCATTCCTAATGTTTATGCTTCCTCCATCTTATATCATAAATTGTCCTCAAACAGGTTGCAATCTTTTTTTTTTAATTTTATAAAAATCTATTTGCTACCTGAAGTCACTGAAATAAACTGATACTGAAAGCAGTATCACTCGATACGTAACTCTGTGCTTTGCTGTTCCTTGATCCAGTGAGTGTAATGCCACAGAAGTGGTGTTTAAACCCATATTAGCAGAAATGTAACTTTTCTTTTCTGAAAATGCTCTGTAAGAGTTGCTTAAAATGCACTTTTTGGATCTTTTTTTCCCTGCTATTACTTAGGTCCACTTTAGCATATTTACAGATGGGTGCCCCAAATGAGCTCTAAACTTAGATCTACCTCTAAATATAGGCATAGCCTCTGTGCCACGTGGCAAAGGAGAGAGCTATGAGCTCTGGTACGCAGCATCTTTCTAGGGAGTTGCCAAGCATGGTGTTGTGTGTGTCAATACAATAAGCAGGCAAGATTTCTTAACTGCTCACTCAAACATGTGCCTTCTCTCAGCTCTGCTGATGACTGCACTACAAATAGGAGCAGCCAAAGCTGGGGGCGGGGGGGTGTCCTCCATGAGGACTTTAGGCAGGGAAAGCTAAATGAATGCCCTACTCAGGGAAAAGAGAGAGATAGAATCAACTTCAGGATGAATCAGAGCAGAAGTCCAAATTAAGCTAAGGGATACTAGCCTCAAGCTGGGGTCTAATGGCAAAGGAGCTGTGTACTAAAATTGTTCGGAGGAACAACTGAAGATATCAGGCACACTGTGGAAGACGAAAGGATGAGTAGAGCAAAAAAGGGTATTGAAAAGGGTTAAGAAAAATAAGACCAGGCTTTACAGATACTGCGGAAAACAAAGTACTAGAAGAAACAGGTGAAGGAGAAGATTCTATGGGAATACAGACTGACTGGGAACAGTGAGCTGCTTCGTTAAAAGGGTCAGGAAGAAAAACCACAGAGACTTTGTCAAACCTGTGTCTGAGGAATCTCTCTCAGAGATGCTGAATCCTCTTTTGAACCCATCTCAAAGCTTATGTGTGTTTTATTTGTGTTTCTGGTCCATTAGACTCCTACTGTGAAACCTTCAATCTGTGGAGAGCTCAGCTAATACTTCACCTTACCAAGGCAAGCAGAGCTGAAAAGTCATGGAAGGAGAATTAGGCATGTACCAATGCTTAATTTCACTACAAAGACTATAGCTCAATTATTTCTGTTAATTAGATCCCCTCTCCGTGCATAATAAATCCTCACTTGCGTGGAAAGGTGCTGAAGGCCACGAGCTGACAGACACCATCAGGTGAGTATGTCTGTTAGCCGCCTTGCAAGCCATGAGGCAAATCACTTGTGGAAATGTTACTGAACTCACACAGAAATGAAAGGTACAAATGCACTGCCGAGCATCGAGCATCATCTGTATCTCATCTACAAACTCAGAGGAGTATTCAGGGGCTAGTAAAAGTCTGCTGCTTAACAAAGTGCTCTTCTAACAAAATGGGGCAGGCTGTATTAACACCTCTGGGCATATCTGGTGTAGCCTCCTCAGAGGAGGACATGGCAATGGGTGGTCTCGGGCATGGCTTTCCTTGTGCCTGACTTGCATGAAGCTTTTATATTTATTTGTAATGTTCTTTACGTATTTATTCAAAAGTCTAATGACATTTAAATGAAAAATCTCATGCTGATTAAAAGCAGGTAGGGGAATAGCTGGGAAAATGAAATGCGCCATACCTAATCAGATCCAGATGACATGCAGCCCAGGGTTTTGAGGGAACGAAGCTAATGAATATAGTGAACCTCTGGTAATTAGATTTGAACAGCCATGGCAAAGGGAAAGCGG
>VYXH01005057.1:190278-212310 GCA_013397275.1 Burhinus bistriatus | reverse complement strand
TTCTATGATTCTATGAAAGGTGCATCTACAAAAGCCAATTTTGGTGTTGAACACAGTAGCTTAGATATCTGCACATGTGATTACAGATTTACTGCTTCCAGGCAGAGGGGAGGCCGTTAATCACAAGATCATAGAATGATTTAGGTTAGATGGTGCTTCTGGAGGTCATCTGATCCAACTCCTGCCCAAACCAAGGACTGCTTCAAAGTCAGAGCGGGTTGCCCAGTAGCAGGATGACAATGTGACAACATTTTTCCTTGGCAGGGAATGGCACACAGGGATGAGTAGCGTAACAGTAGAGTAGTGACTTGGACACTGAGAATTACAGTGGATGATGGCTATGAAGGATGGTCCTATATTTCTCTGCCCTACATCGTTTGACACTCTATCTCCATCTTCAAACTCTAGAAGGAAGCTAGCACTAATTTATTTGCATTTTCTTTAAACACAAACAAATTTGTTTGGCATGTTGCCCTAAGAGGTCAGCTTCATTATTTCAGGAGTAGAGCATCCCAGGTAAAAACAGGGACAATAGTTGCTAAAGGATGAATTTTAAATCAACAAATCATTTCAACCCTGTAAATAACCCATAAACCAGTACTGTGGTTGATTTCTGAATAATAAATCTAATATTTTCATCAGGAAAAAAAATTAGATAATATGCACCTGTGTTTTACAGATTACTTGAATCAACTTTTATGTTATGAAAATAGAAACTATTTGCAAAAGAGGTTTTAGGTCTTCTATGAGTTTGTGCAGCACCTAGCACAACAGAGCTGCTCCCGAAAACAAAAGCAGGAAATAAACAAACTCTGGAGTTTTCGCAGTTATTTTGTCCCATGTATTCGCTCATCTTTATATTTCAGTAAAAAAAATAGCTACCACAGGCTATTTTCAAATCACTTAACTGCCTTCGAAGCCTGCTCAGGCCTCAAGGAGACAATGGCAAGGTGAGCTGCCATGGCACCGCTGAGTCCCTGAGCACTTCCAGAGAAAAGCAGCGATAAATGAGACCAGCCCTGTGGCTGCTGCTGTTCGAGTGCAGTTTGGTGCAATGCCCCCATGGCCATGCAAACTCAGTGATGGGGAAACTGAGTCTGGGAGCACCGATGCCCTGGTTGATGGCAGCTTCTGCAGCCAGCATGGCAGGAGGGCATCCATGAGCAGTGGCTTCTGGTCAGTGGCAAAGAGACAGCAGGGGCTGCTGCTATGGTGGTTTCTCTGTATGAAAGCACATGTCCCTCTGTATAGGCAGTCCATTTTGGTTGTGTTCTGCCTTCATTTATAATGTTAGCTGAAGCATATTTAAGATGCCGCTGTTGCTCAAAGATGGAAATCTGCAATTAGGTTTGTATAATGACAATTATTACCACAGATCACGGTGACAATGTGGATAGAAGTCCTTACCATTGCTATGGCTTCACCAAATGACTCACATTTATTCCTCTGTTATGGCAGCAGAAATGGCAAAAAAAGTAAATGTCTGTACATTTTAATGGGCTTGGCGTAGATAGCAATATATTTGCACTTGCATCTAGCTAATATGCACTTGCTAGACTGCACACTTTATAATCTGCAACAGAAGCTGGCAGCCTCTCCCCACCTCTCAGCTAAGATTTAATGGAAGGTACTGCAGTCTTCTATTAATAGCATCGTTTCTCCTAGCTACAGCACATGGGCTAGCTAGCATACCATGAAGAATTGCCTTAGTACAGCAGATAGAAAACATAGCATTGTCATAAATAGCAAATCAGGGATGACAACATAAATGAGCTGATCACACCTTTTGACTGATTGCATGTTTCCATTTGCTTATCTACTTGTTAATTTGCAAATTTAATTATTTTCAAAAGAGTTTCTAATCATTACTTCAAATTAGTGAGCTACTGTTGCATTGTACATTGTTAGACCACTCTTGACTAGTAGGAGCAGAATTAAATAGCAGAAAATAGTAGAAAATTAAAATGAAAAAAGAAATAGAAGTTCTTATAACAAGTGTAAGATTACTGCACCTTTTCTCATCATTCAAAAATAACAAATGGCAGGGACAGCCTACACTTTAAGATCTCCTCTGAAGGGATGGATGCCCATTTGATAAATATTTGCCACCCACCCTTGCCTTTGCCCCCCCAAAAAGTAGGGAATAATACATACTGCGGTGAATGTCAATGCTGACATAATCTGTAGCACTTCTTAGGTTAGAAACCACCTCTTGGATCCTGTCTTCCTTGGTTATCTAGCTTGTGGTCATCTGTCAGTGATGTCACACCAGGTTTTTAAGGAAACATTGCTCAAATCAAAAGCCTTGTCAAGAGCAAGTGATTCTTGTTAATACATCATCCAGGCTGTAAAAAGTCTGGTAGTGTTTTGCAAGAGAAATAATGTCACATCAGGAGGGTCGGCTCCGAGGCATGAGTTAAGTCCCAAGCCCCTTTGACCAAACCAAGAGACGAGCAGCTCTGCTGAGTTCACAGGGAGGTGAGGAGGGCAGGCAGCCGCCGTTCTGTGTGCACCGAGTTGCGGCTCACCACAGTGCTCATGACACCCTGTAATCCCGGTGCGCTGGTTTGAGTGGGTCAGGTGCCAAGTCAGGATCATCATCAGCCAGAGGTGAACCAGGCGGCCACTCCGAATTGCCAAGATAAACCATGCTGCTGCGCATACTTCAGGCTGCCACCACAGCCGGTACCCTGTGGTAGGCACTTTTTTCAAAGGCTTTTATAAAGTGCCCAAAGGAAAATTAGTACATTTTCCTCTCTTTTGTCGTTTTGAACTGAGTTTTCAGACAAGCATAAGTCACAGAAAGGAGAACAAGCTTTCACACCAAATTCAGCAGATGATTCATAAAATTAATTTTGAAAGTTACAAAAATAGACTTAAAGTGTCTTAAAACTAGAAGCGCTGGCTGTCCTTTTGCTCTTTTTTGATCTCCTCTGTTTGACTGGATCAATAACGAAAACATCTAAAGAAAGGCTATCCAGGAAGGAAATTTTTAATAAAATGCTTGTTCTTATGGTGAGTGCTAATAGGGCGGAGGTGAGGATCATTGAAGTTAGCAGCCACATTCTACACAGTGGAGAGAAACTGCTGAACACACCTGAGGCTCGGTCCACAGTCCGATCTGCATTATATTTAAAAGGCATTCCCACCATGTCCTACCCTGGCTGTGTCCTGACTTGGTCGTGAGACAGTCCGTGAAAACAAATGTGGTCTTTGAACCAGGGAATCATGCTCTGTTCTCACAAGGATTTTATCAGGGAAGAGGTGGGGAGAACCTGGTTTACGCTGCCGCGTTTTCTTCCTGCCAGTCAAGGAGGAAGGAGCCTCACCAAGGCAAACTGCTGGTTTAGTCATCTGCCACCAGGTTTGTGTTGAGGAGGCTCCACTGGTGGCCTAAGACTGCTGGAGCTGAAGGGGATCCTCTTGGTAGAAAATGCCTTGATAACTAAATACCAGTAAAAGGCTTGTCTAGAAGCAGATCATGATTTCTCCATTTTGCAGAAAACAGAGCTAAACTGAATTTAATTTCATCTGTGAAAAAGGGATTAAGTATTGGGGTTTGCAGGTGACTGGACTCTCTGAGGCTGCAGGCATGCTGCACAGGAAATATTTCTTAGTGGTTTCACTTAATTTTAACCTGATCCTTCTATCAGATTCCCTGGGATTATCTTGGATTTCCTCTTTCAGGGGAAGAGGCAGGTCAGCCTGGCTCCAGGTGCAGGTTGTTTCTGAGCCCCAGAGCCATTTCCAGCTGGGGGACTCAGACTTGCATTCCCTTTCCTGCACATCACTGTTATGTTTCCTCTTCTGCTTATTCCACCAGATTAAAGAAACAGGCTAGTGCTGCAGGCTTTCCTGATGCAGTTACTCCGGCCAGGGCACAAACAGTACCAAGTCTGGAGTGTAAAACTGTGCCTGAAAATTTCTCTTGTTTTTGTGCTATTGTTGGGGGTACTCTGATGCCTAAATTTCAGCAAATAATACAAGTGACTGAGAAAGAAGCCCAGTCTCCTCTAATTCATGATACAGTTAATAGAGGGCTATAGGTACAAATTAGATGTCCTGACTAACCTATATCTTTCTGCAGAACATACAAAAGGCCATAGAAGTTGATGACTTAGTTGTTCACATCTAACATGTTAACACTAACACTGTTCTAATCTCGTGCTGAGACCCCGTATCATTCCTGACAGACTTTTATTTAATTTAGTTTTTAAGGCATGCTCTGATAGACAATCTGTATCTCCCTAAAAAGCATACTCTTTAGCATGACTGTTAGAATACTTTTTTTTTTTTCTAAAATCAATCTCCTCTGCTGGTGTTTAACCCAATTCTTTTTTGTCCTGTCCACAGTTACATCTTTCATTTTTTGCAGCTGCATTCACATGGTTGGAGGCTGTTTCGGCATCCCCATTCAGTCTTCCTTAGACTGACAAACACTTCTGTTCCTTCAGTCTTTCTCGCACACCACACACATCACTTGTTTGACCTGATTGTTCTTGTCTTCTTCTAAATGATTTTTAATTTTTACCCTCAGTTTTCCTGAGAAGCCATACAAAAACAGGAGGCAGTCTGCTTTCTGAGACAGCTCCTCTGACTGGAACAATGGGAAAAATCACCTCACTTGTTTTACATCTAGCATTGCCTGCTTATACACCCAGAAGAAGGTTTGCATTTTCTACAGCAGTGTGATGCTGGATAGAAGTACACCCAGATACCAGCATTTCATTGAAATCACATGTCCTTTCCCACAGCTGGCTGTGCCTTCTGTTTTGGCAGTTAGTTGATTATTCCTATGGAGGTGCAGAACTTTTCACCTTTCCTTATTAAGTAGCACCCCATTTATTTCACACCAGTTTGTTGCATTGCTCCATCCACCATGAGCACTCTGAGGTACGGTCCCAACTTCCAAGATGTTTGGTCTCCCCCTTCCCTACTGGCCTGCCGCCCCCTGACGGGGTGGTGTCTGCCAGCTTACTTTCTCTTGCTCACATCTTTTAAAAAATTAGGGGAAATATTAAAAAAGATCAGCTCCAGGGCAGACCTCATCCCGGGTACCACCCCAGTACTTAAAGGACTAAATCTTAGACAGCCACATCATATGGCCTCAGCAAAGTGAGCTTTTTCAGAGAGGGTTTCACCTGGCCTGTCCCCAGCACTTCTCTCCAGACCCATCAATCCTTCCAGGGGTGCATGCTGCTTCCCTGTGACTTCAGGGGCAGCCAAGTGAAGGAATTAGCTTGGACTGAAAGCTCTGCTTGCGATCATGTGACTGTGGCATAGGGCTTCCACCTTCAGGAACAATAAATTACAGCCCACTCACCACCACCTCACCCGACATAACCCCACCAAGGGGCATGTGTCCTCAACCCACGACTGCCTGTGGAGGTGCCTCTCCAGGGGCTCTTGGGAAGGTGGACATCGGGACCATGTGCCACAGCAGGTCACGCAGCCTCCAAATTACAGCTGCAGCCATAGGCTATGGGCCAGGATAAATGATACAGCCTGCAGGTTCTGCCATTGCACGTAAGAAATTCAAGTGACCACCAAAAGCCCTAACAGAGTCAAGATACATGATCGATCACCATCTCCCTTCCCTGTGGCCTATAACCCTGCCACAGGGGAAAACCTGTAAAGGCTGTATCCAGGAGCTCCAGTCAGTACGAAGCTACAACCCCCTCCCTAGAGCTTTGCTTTGCAATTTCTAATGTATTTTACTCTGGCTTTTCTTTTTCTCCTTTCATGCCTTTCAAGTGATCTGCTTCAGCACTGGCTTGTAGCA
Source organism: Burhinus bistriatus (assembly GCA_013397275.1). NCBI lineage: Eukaryota > Metazoa > Chordata > Aves > Charadriiformes > Burhinidae > Burhinus > Burhinus bistriatus. The sequence continues at coordinate 206,528 of VYXH01005057.1, read as the reverse complement.
CATCAGTACTGCTGTTAGATAACTGTGTCTAATGAATCTCAAAAGCCTAAAAAAGCATCCAAGGGGCCTCATTTTGTTTACAAAGATGAAGGGGCTGATCAGCTTTTCTGGAAAAATAAGATTTTGGGGAAAAAGGACTCTCTCAAAGTTACTTTACAACTTCTTTGCTTTTAAACAAAAATAAACCTTTAACCTTGTACATTGACACAGTGTGCTGCTTTCAGAGATGTTTCTTTTCTCAATATTTTTACAAAAGTGGACAAAATTGCTGTTTTTTTCCTTAGCAAAAGAAGTTGCTTTTCCTAAAAATGTAGATATATTCTTGCACAAAGACGTAATTCTGAATCTAAAAAATAATGTGCAGGCAAGTAATAAAAAATATAAATCATAATACAAGAAGAACCAAGAGATTAGTTACTTCTGTAATCCACATTTCTGATGAAAATGATTTGTACCTTTCTGAGTGACTATAGCTGTCTTTTTCCCTGGTAATCGTGGCATAATGCAAGCCTCTCCATCTAATAACAGAGATTAATAGAACACTTCTTTCAATTAAGCATATGAAAAATGCATTTCAAAACCAAGCCACCACATGGAGTTCAGCTTTTAGAGCTGGAGAGTGTGTGATCTTAATTCTTCTCTCCTTTGCTAATTCAGTTTACATACATTCAGTTTATATACTTGTTAATCCTGGTCACTCCACTGCTCCTCCCTGAAAGGATTTTCAGCAGAAGTATCACACACAACAGAAGAGTAGGAAGGGAGCATGAATTAACACGGTTTTCCTAACAAGGGTGGATTTGCAGTGCTGCAAATGAATCCCTGGGTCTCATTCCCACATTGAGCAGCCTCTCCTATCGAAAACAGGAACTTTCCACAGCATCACCTCAACAGATGGGTGAGATGCAGCAAGCTGGTTTTGTCCACAGAGCGGCTAAGCAGTAACAGCACTGAGGATGGCTAACAGGAGGAGATGGGACACATATTTTCCCCGTTCACTCCTACTGCCAACAAACATTCAAATAAAATCACTAAAAATGGAAATTTACCTGCTTTCTTGGTTGAGATTTGCCAGCAGATATGTGCTGTGAAACAGGCTTTCCTGCCTTCTGGAAGTACCCCGATAACAGTGCTCCACTCATTCCTAAAAGAAGAAGTAGGATCCTGTTTCCATAAACCAGACTAGCAACTGCCTGTGGGCTTGCCACTGATTTCCATGGAAGCAGCATCATTCTCCACCTAAAGTATCTCTGCTCTGAAATTATTAGAGAAATAGCACTAATGAAGATTTCACTGCAGTGGTTTTTCTGCTACTGGTGTTATTAATGATCTATTTTTATTATTTCATTAAAGTACTGAGTTATAGACAGCACAGAGACACAGAAGCTAAGTTAAGGACTCAGCAGGAGGTTGAATGACCACTGATAATTAACTGCCCCTCTTTTAAAAAGTCAGGAGATCCTTCTGGTGGGGAAAAGATGGGGAGAAGAGGCAGGTTTTGTTTTAAAAAATTAAAAGGGGATGACAAAAGAAGGTATAGTCATTGCTGGTTTGCTACAGTGTAAGCATTCAAGGGTCTCTAGAGATCCCTGTGTCATCATGAAGGATCAGCCTTGAAGTTTAGCCTGTGTTAATCCATCTAAAGGAACAGGTGAATACTCTCTTGATGTGTAACATTTATAGGCTTTGAAGAGGGAACCATGTGAGGGAGAGATTTAATGCCTCAGACGAGCAAAACCCTGCAGGTATATGTTTAACCTTGAGGACCCTCTTCTTTTTAAGAAAGTGGCTGAGCATTTCCTTTTAATCTCGTTGACGTTTTCTAAATCCTATTGTCTTCCATGAAGCCCACAGGTATTACTTAAAGACTTTGCTGAAGAATCTTCACCTTTCCACAACATTGCTGATCCTTGAGCTTCTGCTAGCTCCCCCAGCTCCTGTTGTCATTCCCCTTTTAACATTTCTATTTATAGTTTTTTAGGTGAGAGGCCACCATTAAATTGTATATTGATTGACTTATTTTCAGATTACTTTATTCTGAGATCTCAGATGCACTCCCTATAATTTTTCTAATACATACAACAAACCATGCTTTCTATCACTGATTTATTTTATATGATGTCATTACTGTGTCTCTAATATATGCTTCCTCAGCTGCATTATTCCTGCTCCATCAGCTCAGGGGTGATCTCACTTAGCTGAAAGAAAACCTAAACTCCATCCTGTGAGCAGGAAATACCTGAGGCTCCTAAACACCCAAAAGCATTTCCAGAAGATGGTTGAAGTCCAGGAGAGTCCAGCAAGCACTCTGCTGGCACATTTCTTGCCAAGCAGAAAGGCACAGTGCTGAGTCCTGCCAGTTTATTTGCTTGTCCCTCTGTCTCCTGCCTGCCCTGCCAAGACAAGGAACTGGAGATTCCCAGCTGGGTCACGTGCCTGGGCACTTTCCCACTGGGGCCTCCCTAGTTTCCAGCTCCCCTTCAGCCTACACAGCACAGACATTGTAGCTAAGCCATCTTTTCCATCTTTTTCTGTTTCACACAGAAGTAGTGTCATTGATTTCCACGTCCAAAACCAAGACAAAGCAAAAGGAAAGCCCCACATTTTGGAGCTCTAAAACTAACCTTGAAAATGTGGTTTCCCCAGCTTCACAAGTAATAATGAGTTATGCTTTCATATCTATATCCTAAGCTAACACTACTGAAGCATTCATCAAAAGGCTAGTATGGCAGGGCTTTTCAGCCCACCAGAATATTCCCCCCAGCTATGTACTCAAATTACAGATGCGTACTATAGCAGGCAGAGGGTATGTTCATTGGAGTACCATTCAGTTTAAAGAGAACGACGATGGGGGAGAAGCTGACAAGAGCAAAGGATGAGGGCAGTACATTAATGAACTCTCCTAAATCAGTGTGTGTAACCATCTAGCCTCTTCAAAAAGACAGCAATCAGTACCCAGAAAAATAACTCATTGCAAAAGAGATGTCTCTTTTTACAGCTGTGGTTATTGCTTTGGCTGCATGGGCATTGTGTGCAGTGTATTTAGAGATAACATCTGACACATTTTTTTCTTTTCTGATAAAGAAAGTGTATTTTAGTCAATGGTATTGATTTATTCCTTTCTTTGCTTAAATAAGAAGTTGTCAGTTAATCAAGAATTCCCTGTCAACTCAGAGGTCAAGTAATGAACTATTTGATTGACATGCTTTTCCTCGTAATAGTTATTAGTAAGCTCTCCATTTCATTGTCCAGAATACACTTTCCTGTATTACTGTCTTTTTTTTATTATGTTTGTTTTATTTTGCAGCAGTGAGCTAGTTACAGTTTTATTAAAAAACAATGACAAAACCCAGTACATTCCCAAACATATACAAGTCTGTGGTGAAGGCAGGAACTGTTTTGCTTCCTTCACTTAGAGCAGAAAAATTATGCTGCAACAAGAATTTCAGCAATTAATTGGTACGAGTGATTTTCACAAACATGCTCCTGCTGTGAGACCTTTTGCCGCAGATTAACTTTTACATCCACTCCAGCCAAAAAAATAACAACTAACAAGCAGTTCAATAACCTTTCTCCCCACTCCACCAAGCTGTTCCTGCAGTCAAACTTTTTATTTTTCTGTACCCAGTCATTGTAGGAAAATGGGCTGGTTGTGAAGAGGTAAGACAAAATGTGGTAGAGCATCGGTTCTACTTTTCTGTTTGTGTTCTTGGTAAAGGTTTGGGCACATCCCTGCTGTTTCTGATGTAGATTACCGATTTGTAATGGGACTTTGCAGCAAGATGTTGGCTCATTTTCCATGTGGTTAAATTGCTTCATGATATTTCTCAAAAGAGCACAATGGGGATTAGAAATAGCTGCAACATCTCATTTTTGGAGATCTGTTGGTTAAGTGTCATTGTTCTAGAGTCATACATGCCCTCTGCCCAAAAGCCAGATTCTGCACAGTGCATTGAAGAGGCGTCCATACGTCTGACCTCTGTGCACAAGCAGAGCCTCCCCATTCCACAACCTACAGCTCAAATGGTGTCCTGGATGCATCCTGGCAGCCAGATGTGATCACAGCTGCCTGGGCATGGCCCTGCGCCACTGTTTGGTCCCCACAGGCTGGGCGGCAGGTAGGAAGCTGGCAGGGTTTCTAGGGCTCAATGAACCAGAACATAACCAACATCACTCCTGGCCCAAGGGAACATATATCGGCTCCTTTTGAGCACACAAAGAGCACACAGGGGAGATAAAATCCAGCTTTATCATAAACATTATAATATTCTCTGCTTATCTTCAGGTCTGATCTTCCAGAGAGATGTGAAGGCTCTTGGGTGCTATTTGGACAGGGTGTCCTTTTCTAGGCCTTGGAACTGCACATTAAAGCTCAAAAATGTGAAACAAGCAAGCAAACCCGAGAAGTCCAGAAAGCACTTGCTCATTAAAAAAGCCCAACAGACCAAAAATCATTTTTAAAAACTTACAGAGCCAGTCCCATTACTTTGTAAGGGACAGATCATGATTTTTAAATGACTCAAGGAAACAACAGTGAACTCCCATTAACCGTGACAGGGAAGAGATGGTCTTGTGACCTTCCCCCTCCACACCAGCCCAGCCTGGACCATTCCCCATGCTTCCAGTGGAGTCAGGATTTCACCCAACCTCCCCCAGTGTTTTCCTGTGGCCTTGCTTGTGCATAAACCAAAGGGCACAAGTTTATACTCAGGGCAAAGAAATCTTTGGTGTAGCTTCTAGTCACACAGGAACTGATTAGTGACCTGATTAAAAAAAAATGTAAAAATCAGTGGAAAGATTCAGATAAGTCTGTGTATTCTGTCAACAGGATACACTTAGATAAATTGTTGTTTTAATACTTTTAATGTAGATTGTTGTAGATTGGTTTTTACCCTTCCCTTCCCCTTTTCCTTTCTTTTCTCTCCTTTTCTTTTCTTTTCCTTTTCTTTTCTCTTCCTTTCTTCTCTTTCCCCTTAGTACGGTTTTATTTTTGTTGCCTGAACCACAGGGATGTAAAGGCAGTAGAAACAATACACGTTCTGAATTTTTCTAGAATGATGGCTTGTAGATTCAAATTACGATACTCTCCTTTTCGTATTCAGAAACAAACCATAGATTGCCTGAACTATGTAAGCAGGAGGAGACACACACCTGACTCTGAGGTGGCCTCTGCAGCATGCATGTCGGTTACCAGAAGATGTTCTCCTCTCTCATCAGCACAGTTGCTCTTCTGGCATTGCAGGCAGCACCAGGTTCAACACAAGCAGAGGTAAGCGGTTGGTCACACCAGCTGCAGTTCAGCTACAGAAATCCTTGCCACAGGATGCTGCAGATGCTAAATGCATCAGGACACATGCAATTCTGGCTCACAAAGGTCCTAAGTCTTAGATTATTGGAGCCTGGGAGAGTGCTGAGGAGGTATGAATACCATTGCCTTGTTCTTACCTTCCTAGGCACCTGCTGTGGACCACCAAAAAGGCAGAATATTGGGCTAGATGGACTATTCTTCTGGAGTTTTTTAATGTTTAAGCAGCCAGGCAAAAAGAAAGTTGACAGGCCTCAGAATGTGAAGTCTTGCAGCTCCTGGCAGCAGGATTATCAGTGTCGATGTTTCCCAAATGGCTCGCCACATGGCCCAACCAGAACCCAATCTCCTTATAACACTGCATGGAGAATTGCAAAATGTTTAGTTTTGATTCCAAATGTGAAAGAAAGCAAATATCAAACTCCTCCATGAAACAGAATTACCATTCTCCATCCAGCTGCATTAACTATTCATGACTTCGCTGCGCACAGAATTTCGTTTCACATTCCTTTAGTACACTGCTTCCCAAATTGTGCTAAATGTACCACAAGTGCTACAGAAACAGTCCCAGAGCAGCATGCCTGCACTGCCCAAATATTTTAATGGTTCCTCCTCTGCTTGCCAACGTCAACAGCGTTGCCAGAACAAGCCCAGTTTGGTATACCTGCCCTAGAATCTGTCATCCCATACAGCTACCTCATTATGAAACATAGCTAACCATGAAACAGTCCATGCCAAATAAATAGACCTCATCTGACTCAGTAAATGAGACTGATCTGTGCTTTAAACAACATCTCAAGCATACTTACAGTCTTGGAGGGTATCAGGAGTGTCTCCTGGCTCAGAAAATGGGCCTGGAAATGCCCAACATTAAGCGGGCAAGAGCTTGCTTTCCAAGGACCATTCACAAGCAGTAGGTGCAGCAATGCAGGAGGAACCCTCTCAGAAACAAAGGCGAGCTGGAGATCTAGCTCGGATTTATTTTGATCTGGTTTGAATTTCTATCATTCAGCCCTTCTGTGAGACATTTTGCAGTCTCCCTTGTGTAAGGCAGACGTCTGCATCTTAAAAAAATATTGGTAGAAAAAAGCGTGTTTGAGAAACACAAATTTTCAGCAAATCTTCCGAAAACGAAACTCTTCACAGTAAGAGACTGAAGTCTTCTGTCCAAGATCTGTGCTCCAGCGTCCAATGAACCTAACACGAACCTAACAGTGTGCCAGAAGTCTGACCAGGGAGTGTCTTACCCTCAGTATAAAATGTTCATCCATACTGCCCAGTCTCTGAATTCTCTGCTGAGAAGAGTAAGCAAGTAAGCCAATTAATCTGTGTTATAATATGTTAGAAGATATTTATAGGAATGATTTCTAAACCACACTGACCTGATGAAAAAGCTTTTTATCAGTACCAACCTAGGAGATGTCTGAATCATTTGCTTGGACCTAAAAGGCTTGGCTTTGTGCAGTAACCTGCTTAACTGGACTCTCTGCATCCCCTTAGGCCTCTCTGGAAGGAGGACAGCTGAGACCCTAAACAGACTCTGTTTTCAAGAGCCAATTTCCTTTCCTTCTGCATGTAACACTAGCTCTAGTGTTTTATTATCCTCTTCCCACTTGTCTTTTGAGGATGCATCTTCCTCCTCTTTCTTCACTTTAAAGGCTTTCCCTCTAATCCTGCTAGCAGAAGGTTATTTTCCCTCTGGATTAATTGGAGTCTCTCCAGCCCACACCAGCTCCTCTTTCAGAGAAGCCTCACATAACATTTCTTCTGCCAAAAGTTTGTTTTCAAAATCCTTCTTGTTCTTTCTTTGCCTTCAGTATTCACAAGACTCATAAGAAAGTCAGCTGCAGCCCTCTCCCCCAGTCTTATTCTTCCCATGAGGCTGCTGTTTGTGTCACCAGTAGCAGCTAATGAAAAGCAGCCTTCCCTAGGTGGAACTCAAACTGTCCATCCTGATAGCCATGTCTTCTTNTTTTTTTTTTTTTTTGTCATACAGGCAGACCTGCCTAATTCAGAGTCGCCTTTCAGGAGTGGCTGCTGTTTTGCTGACTTCCAGATGGTGTCTCTCAGATTCTGATAACCTTACCCACTTGCTGTTCTTCATCCTCATCTCCAGTGTTTCTTCAGGGAGCAGCCAGAAACACACAGCAGCATCTGTCATTAGTTCTAGCTTCCTCCCCCAAAATGGTGTATCTCTCCGTACGGGCCATGCCCGTATCTCAAGCTGCTTCATGTAGGAAGCTTTCAAATCCAATACTTCCATTTTGCTCTTCTAATGAAAATGGAATAGTTGTACCTGAGACTTTGCAGGCAAGAAAAAACTGTCCTTAATCACACCAGAGCCACCGTTGTGTCCATACTAACAGCAAAAATGCTTCTCGCCTTCTGATTCTTTGGTCTTGCTCTGCGGGCAAAGGGGACAGTGTACAGCAATGCAGGCACCAGCGAAGTGTGCGAGCAAAGCTGTCAGATGGGGACTGGTGGCTCTGTGATCTCTTTGCAAACTGCACCTCAGACAGTGGTACTTGAATTTCATCTCTCTCATAGAGTGCTTAAAACTGCATACTTTCAGTGGGGCTTCAGATTCATACGCTGTATGTGTGAAGTGTCACTTCTTTCTTCACACTTGCACATGGTGCACAGCCTTTGTACTTGCTCACTGTGTCCTCAGAAATAGATAGGTTTCACCTTTCTCCAAAGGGCCCTAAACCCACTAAAATCAACATTGCCCAAATAGTAGTTACACATTTAAGTACTTCTGTGAATCTAGACCTTATGTACTGCGCTCCTTTTTGTGACTTGCAATAGGTGACAAGAGAATAACTTATGTCTTCCCTTCTCCAATACATACATGTCTTACAACAACGAATTTATCAGTATTGCCTTTTGTAACCTTAATATCTGCCATCTTAGTCTGCTCTGGCATCCTGCCTTCTGCTGCTGCTGGCTGGCTTCTTTGCTTTGTGTCTGTAACTCAGCCCTTTTCTTTTTTCTAAATGGGTTTTTCTATTGCCCTGTCATTAAAATCCCACTGAAGTCTCCTGTTGTGCGTCAAGCAACATAACTAACTTAAGCTAATCCCCAGTAGATATTCAGGTCTATTTGTCCTAATTCTGTACGAAAAAGACTACCTGATATTCTGACACCAACTAAATATGCCAAATATACTGAAGAATGTGGACGACATTCATTCACGGAGCGTTCAGCTCACATGACTGAATTTTCCAGTACCTGCCTTCCACACTTGCTAAATTCCTCTTTAAGTATAATTTGGTTTATTGTAATTTTATTTGTTCTGGCCCTTCACATCCCAGAACAAGAGTTGAAGGCCAGATCCAGTTAAGACTCCTGCATCCAGAAAGCAAGACCTGCTACATCTGACTTCTTGGTGCCTTGTTCCTGGTGAGTGAAATCTAGAAGCAGGTGTTCACGAGGGCTGGAGGACACCTTGAACCAGCAACTCAAAAAACCCACTGTGTGTGCAGACCCAAAGCTGGGATTGGCTTTAGACCTTTCCACAGCTGGGCAGCTGCTAAGAGAGGGGAGACTGACCTAGAGCAAATTAACCCTGTTTTAGGTACCTCAGTCCTCTCTTTTCCATCTGACTCACAGTTAGTAAGAAATTACGAAAAGTAGCAGAAATAAACACAGCACTGAAATGGTGACTTCTCTTAATTTTTTTCCCCTCAACTCATATCATGTTTAGGGATTTGGGTCCCTCCCTCTTCCTGTTTCAGCCCCATGAATGCAGAGGCTTGTATTCCTTCAGGTGCAACAGGAAATAAATGCTAATATTTTCAGCTTTCTTGGTCTTTCAAGTCATGGAACATGTAATTCTACACTCCTGTGATATTATATTTGGCAAGGTCTAAAGCAACATCACAGCCCATAAATGACAAAGGAAAAAGAATTTGCCATTAGGCATTTCTGAAGGCAGAACCCAGCCATACATTTTAGAGGTGCTTGAATTTCACAGCTTTGCCTTTCGAATATTCAGCATAAATTGAGGTCCATTTTAGAAAAATCTCTGCTCTGCTTCACTTCTAATCATTTGGTGAGCTGGAACCAAGAGTAAAGTTTGCTGTTTTTCCGCAAGAGCATATCGCACAATCCTTTTGTCTTGGTTTAACCCTCCTGCAGCCCCGTGCTATTTCCATTTCTATCCCATTCTGGTCATGATATTTTTACTTCAAAATGGGCAACAATCTTTTCCGGCAACATTTAATGGAATATCAAGCAACAAAATATCCCTTTTTGAGGAGTAAATCTTTTCCTCTTCAGCTATTTAGGGCATGCCGTGGAGCATCCTAACTGGAAAACAGACGGTGCTGTGCAAATTTTTGTTCACTTGGATTAGAAATGTTGATTAGATTCACCAGTGAGGTTTGTTTCCAGTGTGAGACCTTTCCATAACACATGTTCATTATGGGGAGGGTGGTGACCCAACTCTCCATTCACATAGGTTTCTATTGTGTGGCTATATACAGGCACAGAATAACGCAGAGGGACTGAGGTTGTCTTCGTGTGGTCTGTGAACTGTCTGGGCCTGAGCCAGCTCCACTCCGGAAGATGGAAAGACAGGTTAAAGCAAAGCTACGTCCAAGCCAGTAGGACCTGCTAGGAGCTCTACTCTACCATTGCTGTCACCTTTTGGACCGGAGCTGGCCTGTGTCTGCCTAGACTGGTGCACGAGCAGGGGCATCCAAGTCTCGGATGTCTCCCTCCCTCCAGAAAAAAACCATAATCTATTATGGTCCAAAAGAATCTGATGCAGAGTTCAGGAGATGATCAGTACCATGCACAGAGGGCAAATCCTCATTTCTAATGAACAAATAAGGAAAGAGAAATTGCTTGTTTGCATACCCAGACTGCACAGTGGAAATACATCTCTCAATTCCCAGCGCAGCCCTCGCAGGTGTGCACTGTCCTGGGAAACGAGTTGGAAGTTTTCAGGCCAGCAAGGGAAGCCCAGGCATCCCAGGCGGGAGAAGGAGGGAATAGGTCACCATACTCCAGCTACATAGAGCCACTGCTTGCAGCCTTGCCGTTAACAGTACGAACACAAGGGACAGGGTGCTGGCAGGTTGAGCCACACTTGTCCTGAGCAGCAGCACCCAGCAGGAGTGCAGCAGGACCTGCAGCTATTTCCCCAGGGAAACAGCCTGGCTGGCTCAGAGCTTGTTGCAGCATCCCCCCTCCAGCTCCATGAAGCTGGAAATGGTCTCCAGAAGGATATTCCCCAGTGAATCTATCCAGGCTTGAAACAACAAAGGCCGGAGAGCTCGATGCAACGGGGAATAGGAGGCCGGAGGAATCCCTGCCTGCCAATAAGGGCAGACAGCTGCCCAGGGGACAACTGCAATTTCTGCAGGAGCTGTTTGGTGGTAGCTAAGAAGCATTTGAACCCCTGGTGTAATCGCACCACACCCAACAGAGTAAAATCCAGGTTATTCCCTCTTGCCTACTACATTTAGGCTATAAAAACCTGTGGAAGAGATTGTTACCAGGTGATCACACACAGCATGCTGATCTACAGCTGCCATCATACCCATGATCAGGAATCACAGGCAGCCCACCGGTCCACAGGGCTCTTGGAAACAGTGCTGCGCTCCCACCAGGCAGTCAAGCAAACAGCCATCCCTGGATGAGGACATGGCTGCTGTGTCATGATCAAGCTTTGTCACTCTTCAGCATTCGTGCACTTGTTGATCAGCTTTCACCTGGCAAGAAGAGCAGTGTCATGCATGCCTGGGCACCAGCTCTAGTTATACAGCATTTAGTCCAACCCTTAGTGAAAGGCATTGGCTGCATTACACCATTGGCCAGTGCAATGACTGAACACAGCCAGAAAAGACCAAGTATCAGGTCTCACCAGGTACCTGACAGGTACCTGGTCTCTCTCAGGTACCTGTCAGGCAACTCCTTCCAGGACCCGTCTTAGGATTTATTAGGGGTTACGGTCTTCTCTCTTCCTTTTTGTACGGTGATGGCACACAGGCCAGATTCTAATGGTCTGCTCTTTTAAGCCTCACCTTATCAGCATGGCAGCGTTCCCAGCACTGGCGTGGCATCCCTCTTTCTCTTGGAATTCCTCTTACTTGAACCTTGGTGGCCACAGCTGCATCTTATGTCCCACAAAAGGTCATACTAGAGCCCTGTACAGTAGCAGTAATACTTCGCTTTTCAGCCAAACTGGGACGCCAATATTGTATTCAAATTCTTTTTCAGCTTTTGCTACAAATCCTTCACTTAGTTTTCATGCAAGAAGGTCATTAGAGACAGAGCTTGCTCTGAGATATTTTCATTACATACAGTAATAATTCTGATTTGCCTGACTGTACAAGGTCACAGGCTTGGATGGTAATGCATCCTCAGAGCATATGATTCCCAACGTACTAGAGAAGGATGATTTTGTAGCTTAGGTACTGATCTGAACAAAAGGGTTGCAATTGCACATAGCTGAGCTGGGAAATCCTGAGAGTGCCTGAAGCCACAGGGCACTCCCAAGAAAGCAGCTAAAGTTCAGTCATCTCTCCTGGCAACAAGGCACCCACTACACATCATGCCATCCGTACATCCCTTGAAGCAGGCATTGTTAAGGTCCTTGTAGCAAAAACTCAGACTGTTGTGACCTTGATCACAGGGTGGCATCACTGGGACAATGACAGTACAGAGACCTGGGCACAGAGCACCGGACCTGCCCTCACTGCAGGCAGCAGCACTGCGGTAAGCCAGGATCCCCTATGAGAGTCCCGGGTGGCCAGAGTGAGCAGGAGGGAAGGCTGGGTGATGGTGGCCACTGGGCCAGCCTACAAGGGACAAAGATCTCACTGCCAGTTCTACTGCAGGCCTGCTGTGAACATCTGGAGAAGGCTCCCAGCAGCAGCAGTGAACTCCTGCTACGATCTGGGCCAAAGCACGCCCCCCCCCCAAAACACAAGAGAAGACAGTCACTTCTCTGGGCACAAGCCAAGGTGGCAGTGAGGGGGCACAGTGTGGTGGTGGTGGCCAAGTGCAAAGGGTCTTTCACCTTGAGCCATCGGTGTTTCTCTTCCTCTGCAGAGAGGCTCATTTCATCCAGCTTTTTCTAATGTACTCAACTTTTTTTAAGTGTTTGGTTCTGTTGGGTTTGGGGTTTTTTATTAGGGGAGTATAGGTATTGTACCCTGAGGATGTACTAAATTTGCCTGTTTGTCGGAAAGATGCAGCTGGGCAGCAGATAAAATTCCCCAGGTGGATTTCACAAAAACGCTTTATTGAAAATAAAGAGGTAGACCTTCAGCATTAAAAAAGGAGAAAAAAAATCAGTCATGGTTCTTTTAGCAGGATTCCTATAAGACAGCAGAGATATTATTAGTAAAAGAAAAGTATCAGCAGAAAAATCTTCACAACCTAGTGCTGATGATTTAAGAGTAGTCAGGGATTCAGCAGACATTTTAATGTGCCAGCAGCAGAAGGCTTAAAAATAAAAAAAGTTTGTGATTTAAAGGGGAAGTCATCATGTTAAAACATCAGTTTGTGTCTCACTCACTTTCTGTCTTTTCTGCTGGGTCTGTCTCTCACCCGTGAAGTGCAGAAGCAGCAATTTTCTTTTTTTTTTCCTTCTAAGGGAAAAACTAGTCTAAGTGTGAGCATGATCACAGTCACAAGGTGAACTGCACCTCCCACTAGACACATCCTTCCTGGTGGTGGTTTTCCTGGGAGGGGCAGGTCAGACAGCCTCCACGCTGCAAGAGCACAGCGGGGTGCTCCTGCTCTCTCTGGACTAGTGGGCAAAGGAAGATGAAAAAGCCGTTGCTAATGTTTGCCGGTAAGCTCCTATAACCAAAGGTGAAGATTTCTCCTGTAAAAACGACATCTTGAACTGTGCTTTTTCTGTGAGATCTTAGTCAAACACCCTCCTGGCTCAGTCTGTCTTGAGGTGGCCACTCCAAGGCCACAGTCACTGCCTGCACAGACCAGTACCTGCCAATGCAGCCCAAAAGGCACCGTGCCTGTGCCTGCAGCTTCGCACGCTGGCACAGCCACCCGGACCACCATCGGGAGAGCCAGCAGATCAGCAGACACGTTGCATGTGCTGTCGTGGGCAGCGGCCAAAGGCTGGGTCCGTACCTATGGAGCCTGGAGGCATTTGCACACTTGCTGTGCTGGTGAGGGGCTGTGGGGCGTGCAGAGCCTGCAGATGGTGCTATTTAATTGTTAAAATGTCTCCACCTCCCCATCATAACTGCCCGCAGGCTTCGCTTTTGCAGGAGCGGCACTGGCACTGCAGAGCTGCAGCCACTCAGGGGTGTGATCCAAGAGATCCACAGGGTTGGATCACTCGTTGGGCAACAGGAGTGGTAAATCACCCTTCACTGTGACAATGCAGTTTCCTCTTCCCACTCCCTAAATAGGGGAAAAAAGTAATATCAAGAGAAGGCCAACACCTGCTGACAGTGTGAGCACAACTTCCCCTGATTCAGCTGTCGGGGGTTGTACCTTTGCAGACAGTGAGACACAGTCATATTTTAGAAGCTCTCAGATGGGGTTTTGGGTGCCCTCCTAGGTGTTTGCAGATATGCACACTAAATCCTGAGGTACTCCACTATTGATAAGAAGTACCAGTAGACCACAGACAAGGTCAGCCACAAAAGCAGAAGAGACTAATTAATTTCGATAAAAATTCCAGATTTGTAAAAGCTCAGCCCACCTAGCAATGCCAATTTCTTCGGCAAATTTCCCAAAGTCTGCCTGACTCCCTAGTCACCTGAAAGTAACTTTAAAACCTGGCCTAATTCAATCCCTTCTGCAGGAACACTCTACCAGCCTGAAAATGATCTCTTGAAGAACTCTAACTTGGCTCCTTGTTCTGTCCTTGGGACACAGCCAAGCCGTGCGGCTCTACAAAATGCCCCTCACTTACCAGGTGTGCAAAGGGCAGGAGGCAGGACATGCAAAGGATTCTCACAAATTTCAGACCATAAATTTCCAGCCTCTTTCACTGGGGCTCTGTACCTTTAAACAACACTACCTCTGCTGCAGCGCTTTTCTGCAGCCTTTTAGGGAGGGGGGAAGAAGAGGAGACAGCAGGCAGGATAGGTGGGGAAGTGAAAAGAAAGCAAAATACACCAGCAACCTTTGGTATCAAAAGCCTGCCAAGCTGATGGGAAAAAAAAAGAAAGAAGTGGAATGAGAAAGAGGACAGAAAAGTCCTGCAGGGTGAGATAAGGAGACCAGGAGGTGAGCTCTGATGAAGGTGTGTCAAAATTTCAGGTGCTTTCTGGCATTTGTAAACTTATTTTCAGACACGGTTTCATTCTTTCTTGTTGGGACCTGTGGAAGAAATAATTTGCTAAGCAGAAAGACATATTAGGTATCTATGACAAGGCTTCTCAAATCCAGATAAGCTCAGGATCTCTCAGACTAGCACCACAGTGTCCCCACTTTGGAGGTCTTGTTGACATTTCCTGCAATGTCCCTGTAACTGCTGCAGCTCTGTAGACCATCTCTCCTCACAGATCACAGGTGTAATCCCTCCCCATCCTGGAGAAACAGGGCTTTTCCTAGCAGCAAAAGAAATTTAACAGTCTCTGATACCTTATACTGGAGGTGCTGCACCACTGTCACTTAACTATCATCTTTTTAACACTTTGCTGCCTTGCCTTTTTAACAATTCCCCTCTATGTGCACCCCAAGTGGTCATGACCCAACATCTGAGAAACAGCAGAGTAGCACAACCATAGCATTAATGCTATTGCAGAAATATTTTTTTTAAACCTTACTGAAATCTTGATTAAGACATGACTATCCTCGGAAGAAGACAACAATCCAGATTAGATATGGACGGAGACATTGCACCAAGATACCTTACAGTATAGTGATAAGTTTGGAATCAATCAAATTATTTATCTTAAAAACTTGCCACAATAAGAATTAGCTCATTGTAATCCAACTGTAAAGTAAAAATAGTTTAATTTAAGCCACCAACTTTGTCCCCAAACATACTCCTTTTGATCTTGATCCCACAGATCATTCTGTGGTCCGGCATTAGCAGAGATGCAGAAACCCAGTGCTGAGTTCATTCGTTGCTGAGGTGAACACATTTTATAGCCATTAAGAACCTCAGAGGATTCTACCTCCTTACTTGAAAACTATCAGGAGACGATGTGAAATATGCATTGACTTAACCAGTTATGTGATACTGTGAAGCTGACACACGAGCACCTTCCACATGATGATGAATGATGAAAATGCAGCTTGGATCTTGAAATTACCAGAGAAAAAAAATAGTTCCACTTCAGGCCGGGAATTCAATTTTTTTTGCAACTGGGAGAGAGCCAAACATGTTTGCATTATCACTAAAAATGCCTCTCTACAAATGTAGGAGGATTTTCAGTTCACATACTTTTCTCCCAGTGATAGAGAAAGTCTCCCAGAGGGCTGAAATCTAGAGCTGGCTGGATCCCACTTATCTCCATCACCCTTACTTACTACCTTCGGTGAAAGGTTTTGTTTTCTCTCCTTCCCACTGCCAGATTGACTGAAAAGACTTTTTTGAGGCCTTTGTGGAGGAATCGTGGTTTAAAACAACGAGGCTGTACGAAAGAAGTGTAGCCAAAGGAGTGGGTTACCAGTAAGGTATCTTATACATCCCAAACATCAATGGCAAAGGGCAAAACATTCCCTTACTGAAATTTTAGGAATCCTAGGAAATCCCAGAAAGATCTTTGCTTGGCACAATTCTATTCATTACCTTTTTTATTAGCACTACTTTCTGGAAAGAATTCTAAAATAATATCTAGTAAAAATGGTGAAGTGATATATCGTGATGAGAGCAGAATGTTTATGTGGGAAAGCTCGCCCACATTCATAAAGGGTGCTCAGATAAATATCATACATAGTCAAATTCAAAAATATGCCTTTAGAATTACAAATTTTATCCCTGGTACCCTCTTATTGTAAA
>VYXH01005057.1:179436-190233 GCA_013397275.1 Burhinus bistriatus | reverse complement strand
AAAAAAAAAAAAAAGTAATCCAATGTCCCAGCATCCTTGGACAATGATAATATTCTGGGGAACATGGTAGATAATAAAATCACTACAAGCTTCAAGGGCAATAGGGTGGCGAGGAGTGTAGATCTGGAGGCGTGAACATTGGATAGCAAAAAAGAACAAGAAGGTGGTGTTCCCCTCTCGAAACACAGTGCTGGAAGGCCACCCCAGACTACCGACTGCCTGTGCCTCTGCCAGTAAATTACAAGCACGCTGTACTACCCGCTAGCACTGAGGATGGCTGGCATGAAATGGTCCATATCCATGCCCATAAACTATATTAATTTCTAAATCACAGTGGCTGCAGAGGAGCTGCCTGTTGGGAATGGCCACTGGCTTGTGCTAACCCCAAACTGTGCTCAGACATTTTCTGGTCTGAGCTGATCTGTCTCATTGATCCAGGCCAAAACCACACCAGAGCCTGTGCTAACAATTTAACAGCAGAGGCAAACAAGTTCAAGCACCCAGAAACACTTTCTGGTTAATTTACTATTCTAGATGTAGCCAGTGTGTCTAGGCTTGATACATGCATTGGGAGGATGATGCTGAAAAATGGGAAAAGGCTCAGAAGAGGGCCACAAAAGCAATTTGTTGTCTATAAAACTTAGTGAGAGGCTCAAAGAGCTCTATTTATTAACTTTATTTAAGGGACCAAAAGGTGTTGATCATGATCTGCAAGAGCCCATATAGGAAAAAGATTTCCTGTAGACAACTACCTTATACTCCAGGAGTTAAAAAACATTCTGATATCCATGAGCTAGATAAATCCAAGCTGTAAATAAGGCACATTTTTAAGCACTAGGGGAATTAACTATGGAACAAATTAACAAGTGCTCTGATGGATTCGTCATCATGTGTGATCTTTAATTTAATTTGTTTCTAAAAAACATCTTGTGGATACAACAGATGCTTGGGGCCTCGTAAGGAAAGAGTATCTGAGTTTCTTTGATTTGTCTAAAAGAAAAAGCCAGTCTGGATTATTGTACTGGTGCTTTCTGATCTTGAATCTATGATTTGATGAAAAAGACACTGTCAATACCTCTAAAGTGTAAGTGGGCAGACTTCCTGCTAGATCTATAAAAAAAAAAAGAAAAAATGTTACATGTGTAGTTGTAATGCAAGCTATGTAACCAAACAGGAGCAATTTAGGCAAAAATTACTGTGCCTTATTGCTGCCAGCCACCAGCGGGAATAAATCTGTTGTGAAAAACAGAAGTAATTCTTGACATAGCTGTGCAGAAACTACCTGGTCTTATCAATACAGAAGTGTTGCATCTGCCTTCTCATTGTCCAAAGAAAGCAAGATCCACTCTACCTGGCACCTAAATTTTACAGATAGTACCGGAGTTTCTGTGCCAAGGAATTTTGCAGAATATTTGGCCAGGAGATGTTTACATATCCCAACCCAACCCAAGAATAGCATGAGCTAATTGGCATGCTCTACCTTAACCGCAGATATATAAATATAACCGTGATCCATATTATTGTTGTATAAACACAACAATAGCAGAATTTGGAATAAGTTTTATGCTTGGATAAGAAATCGATGACACAGACAGATGGGTTTCCTTGAAACATCAACTTATTCATGAGGTAAAGGTACACAAGGGAATTCACTAGAGGGAATTAGAAGAGCAGAGCTCCTATCCAGACTTTTTCTGTGTGGTTGCTGTCTACCCCCTAACACAAAGGGAAACAACTGGAGAGCCTTTTTGTCCCGTTGACCACCTCCTCTTTTCTTGAGTAGTTGTGGGAATAAAGCTACAGGCACCCAGTTTTGTCCTTTCCCAGGTCCTCATCCCTGACCCATGAGACAACCTTGGTGACGGCAAAGGGAAAAACCCACACCCTCACCTCTCCTGTGTCTCAGGTCAGGCAGTGAGATGTGGATATATGCTACACTGCCCAGGTAACTTTTGCTCCCCTTCAGGGACACCAACAAACCAAGTATCTGTCAGAGCCACAACAGGGTCCCATCCAGACTCTTTGCAAAGCATAGTCTTTCTTGCTAGTTCCCCACACACCGTCTTGAGCCTTGGCTTTGTGGGACAGGAGATCTCTGGGCTCCCTTGGGTCACTGGACTGCCAGCTAGCCCCAGGTGCCACCACTGTTTGCAAAGAGTGGAGTTGCATGCAAAAGGCATTTGCAGCTGATTTTGCCATGCTGAGACACTGGCTGAATGCTCCATGGACCTACTTGTTTTAAAGAGATCTATAATCTTCGCTTTCCAATTCTTTAATAGCAGAAAATGAGGTAATGTTACAAAATAGGTACCGATCTCCAAAGTTACTTGGAGCAGCAAACTGGAAACGTGAACGAATAACAGCTGAAAACAGGTTAGCAAGAGGAAGTTTGCTAGCTGATTTCCAAATGAAAGCCGGGAAGAAATACAGTTCACATCCAAACCTCTTAAGAACTAAGCCTAACCATGGAGTGCAGAAGACAGCAGCAAAATCATAGGGATCACCCTTCCATGAAGGAAAAGTGAGAAAAGAAAGCCTCCGGACAAGATATGGTTGACAGATTTACAATATATGTAGTAACACTACAGTCAGTGGATTAAAGGAATGCAACTTCAGCTGTGTTTCCCCTGCCACAAAAGATGACAGCATATACAGGGACAAGTGGCTGAAGCTGGCTCTCCTGCTGAGAAATCACAGTGATGCTGAGGCACAGGGAGTACATACACAGATGCAGTCAGTCAAAATCAGCTCTTCAAAGTGTCGCACCTTCTGCCCTCACCCATGGGGCTGATTTCCATTACACATGTCAAATAGACCTATGGTGCTTTTTCCCCTTCCCAGTTACGCAGCAATAAAGCTATCTAGTCAAAATGTAGTCTTCCTCGCCATAAAGAAAATGCCTCTATGTGAGCCTTTGCTGAGAAGATATTCAGCTCATTGCAAGACAAATGCCTCCTTACACAGACAAACCATTTTAATAGAATCATTTAGTTTGGAAAAAATCTTTAAGACATCAAGTCCAACCATCAACCTACCGCTGCCAAATCCACCACTAAAGTATGTCCTTCAGCACCACATCTACGCATCTTTTAAATACCTCTAGGGATGGTGACTCAACCACTTCCCTGGGCAGCCTGTTGCAATGCTTGATAACTCTTTTGGTGAAGAAATTTTTCCTAATATCCAAACCTCCCCTGGTGCAACTTGAAACCATTTCCTCTTGTCCTATCATTTGTTACTTGGGAGAAGATACCAACACCCACCTTGCTACAGCCTCCTTTTGGGTAGCTGTAAACAGTGGTAAGGTCTTCCCTCAGCCTTCTTTTCTCCAGGCTAAACAACCCCATTTACCTTAGCCCCTCCTCATAAGACTTGCTCTCTAGAACCTTCACCAGCTTCACTGCCCTTCTCTGGACACGTTCCAGCACCTCAGTGTCTTTCTTGTAGTGAGGGGCCCAAAACTCAACACAGTATTCGAGGTGTGCTCTCACCAGTGCCAAGTACAGGGGGACGATTGCTTCCCTAGTCCTGCTGGACACACCATTTCTGATACAAGCCAGGATGCTGTTCACCTTCTTGGCTACCTGGGCACACTGCTGGCTGTTGACCAACACCTCCAGGTCCTTTTCTGCAAGGCAGCTTTCCAGCTGCTCTTCCCCAAGCCTGTAGCACTGCACGGGGTTGTTGTGACCCAAGTGCAGGACCTGGCACTTGGCCGTGTTGAATCTCATACCATTGGCCTTGGCCCGTCGATCCACCCTGTCCAGATCCCTCTGTAGGGCCATCCTACTCTCAAGTAGACCGATACTCCTGCCTGCCTTGGTGTCATCTGCAAACTTACTGAGGGTGCACTCGATCGTCCAGATCATTGATAAAGATACTAAATAGAACAGGCCCCAATACTGAGCCTTGGGCAATACCTTGTGGCTGGCCACCAACTGGATTTAATTCCGTTCACCAAATTTACTCGACTACCCCAATTACCTCCACACCAGGAATTAGCTGGATATGTAAAGATCCTGCCTGCAAAGCTTCAAACATCCCTGCAAATCTTGTGGTTTTGTCATGGTTGGATTACATTAATTTGGTTATTGGGATTCCTCAGCTTGAAGCAAAATCCCTCCAGTAGGAAAGGTACCTGTGCTACTGCCTCCTGGCTCTGCACGCTTCTTGAGTACGCGCCCTCTGTCCGGCACTTCATAATGATGAAAAACTACCCCCGGAGACTGAAATGACTTTAAGGCTGTAAATAGCTTTTTAAAAATGAGATTCCTCTAAACGTTTATATTTTCTATTGATGGAAGGTGTCAGGTTAATGAGTCATTTAGGATAACAAAAAGCCACCTCAGGTGACAAATTTTAAGGGTTTCATCCTCTTATTTCTGTAGCTGTTATTGCACAGAACTAATCCAGGATTTATCTCCTCGAGTATTTATGATTTTTGTAGTTGAGTGTAATCTTCTGAGTCAGTAATTAAATGTCTTAGTTTATGCACAGATACATTGTACACTTTCCATTGTGTGACTGTATAGGTTATCTTAATTTTGTTTCTTACTCCTTTTTCTTGTTGCAGTAGATGTCTAGGGATTGCACAGTGCCTTCTAATGTTGTATTATGGAGCAAATTATTTCTGATATTTTCTAGGTAGTTACTTAGATAAAATATAACCTATACTGAACAATAAGGAATTAACCTCTCAGCGTTAACTCACTGTGAAATGGTTGATATTTACTAGGACCACAACCTGCTTCCTAGGGGCTTCATACACCCAGATGAGGTTTCCTAATCTACTCCTCTCAGTAAGTAGCCATTAAAGCACCCTAATCCCAAGTAGTGCAGTAGAAATAATAGAGGCTTTGCAGCATGTTTTTAAAGACATTTTTAGCGTAAGTTCCTAATACCCGACAAATCCAACTGAAAAACAATATTAAATTACTAGCATGTCAGTTGAGAAACAAGTCAGCACCGGTGGAACTTCAGCTCTTCCCTGAGGAACTCCACATTGGCACAGAGCACCAAACTTCACAGCTCCGTCCAAATGTATTTTACCCACACGTGGCACCACAAATTGGTGGCCAAACATCTGTATTCCTCCAAAACCTTACCCTTTTCTGGGATACATTACATGCATTTCAAGGTGTCAGCCACATGGCTTCTCCAATTCACCTTTCGCATGGTCACATACCAAGAAGTTGGGTGTTTTGCAGTAGGCATGACAACCTCCACGGACACCAAGAGCACCCTCCCGCTGTCACGCTCAGCCAGGAGCTGCTGCTGCCCCACCATCCCCATCAGCCTGCAGCATCCCCCAGCGGTGTGTCAGCGCCAGGAGAGCTACTGGCTACCTACATGGCCTGAAATCCAGCCTGAAAAATGGGGGTTGCATGTTTGTGGTGTCGCAGGGAACTCCAAGTCAAGCTCAGCTCAGCAGTTAAAAGAACAGGGTTTTAACAGCCTCCCATCTCCATAAGCTGCGGCAGGTTTGTGAATAGCTATGTGTTTGAGGCTGAGATTATTTATTGGCTTAAGCACCTTTCCCAAGAGAACTGGATAAAGAAACTTTGATGAGGCCATACGTTCTTAGACTATGCTACATTTTATTTTATTCATTTATTGTATTCATAAATAAAAACACCTCATTAACTGCGCAAATGAATTTCCTCTCCAATTATGTTTACCTTTTATTATATATTTTAATACAGAAAAACAAGTAAGCACTGACATAAAATATTGCACTCTGTTGAGCTCTCTCTTTTTATCTAAAGTATTTTTTCCAAAGTCCTTTGTGAAGCCTTAAGACATTCAAGTTTATTCCTCTTCAGAAGCAAATCAGATTTCAAAATCTTCAGCAGACTGGAACATCCATCCTTCTAACTACTGGTAATATAAATTCTGCAAATACAGTACTATTATTCACCACAGAGCTCTCTCAGCTCTGCAGAAATGAAGGAAATAATTTATGAAAACACACACATAAAGCAAACCCATGTCTTAGAAAGTCTGTGAGTACATGAGATAATATCATAGGCTTAGACCCATTGAGGGGGAAGATGCTAGTGCACACATTGATGTTTCTGGCTGGTACCTTGAGAACAACGGAGCAAGAGGGTGGGATGGGAGCTACATTTTCCCCAGATCTCAGGATAATCTCTTTTGAGCATTTTTAGTGTGGTCATAGGCATGATCAGTTAAAGATATGAGAGGCAACACTTGTAGGGAGAGATACTCTAACTTGTTGGAATTCTTGCTATTAGATCACCCGATTTGCTGTGACAGTGTCCTCAGGAAAACAAGCTGGTAACTCTTTCTGGGTGTTGCTTTCCAAGTGTGAGAGTGTGAATCTCTATTATGCTCCTTCTACAGACAGGCACTGGGCTGAGGGGGAAGCGACTTGTTAAAGATGCTGCAGACACAGTCACTGGCTGTCAGCATCCCAGACCTCCCTCTCACCCGCTGGTTTAGCAGAAGCCTTTACTGACGTCCTTGTACAATTAAAACTTACGGCCCCATTCTTTCAAGTAGTTACAGACGCGCTAAACTTCAGGCACAGGAGCGGTCCTGTTAAAGCCAATATGCATATTTGCATGCTTCATGTTGAACAAACCAGCCCAGAAATCAAATCCAAGTTGAAGAGACTGTACCCAGAGCAGCGTCACTAACTGTGGACATCTATCGTTGTCCCTCTGCTCTGTGCCAGCAGCCATGTGATCTGACGACAGGTTCTGAAGCACTGCCTCTGGCCAAAATTATGTTACTTGGGGGTGCCCCCCTCCTGGCTGTTGGAAAAGCTTTAGAAGCTGGAATTGTTATTGTGCAAGGGGAGATGCGGGCTCCACAGCAAAACAGGATGGTGGGATTTGCCCTTCCATCCCCAGGTCTGGCAGAAGCTCCACCTCGCCAGCTCTGGAGCCCACTGCCAAAGGTATCAACCACTGAAGCTTGGAGTAAAAGTGGTAGGAGCTCTGGATCTCAGTAAGGTGACAGTAGATGCTTAAACACGTGTCTGTCTGCCTTCCTTATGCTTCTGGGCAGCTATTTCCTGCACAGACTGTTATTTAAAATAAATGATAGAGATTTTAGACCTAAAGAGCTATATTTTTTCACTTAAATCTAAAGATATGCAGTACATCATTAAATGATGGTTAATGGAGAAGTAGAAAAGGAAAACACATTTAAAGGCATCTACTGTGTGCCATTAGTGATTATCTTTCAAACTTAGACATTATGAGTTAAATTTGCCTCAGCTGGACCTGAGTAGTAGTTAATGAAACTGCAGCCATTTTGGTCATGTAAGTCTAAATGCATTCATGAAGCTCAGATGCTAAGGTGCAAAGTCTTCTCTGGCTATAAGCCTCCCTGGGGCAAACAGAGATACATTTCTTCATATATGAGTAGGAAGGAACTGATGGATAAAATTCAGATGGACACAAGCTATGCCACCTCATCCCCCAAAGCTTCCAGGAATCTTTTCAGCCACTGTACAACACAGTAGAGGAGAGTTTTCTCTCTGTTTTCTTTCTTTACAGACTCAGGACAGTAGAGTGAAATTCATAAGTCAAATCCACCTACCCATTTGCACTATTTTGCTTTTCAAGTTATATTTTCTGACAGTTTTAAATTTTGCTACAAATAAAACTCACCTGAAACTGGGAGCTGTATTCATTTTGGACTTTTTTTGTGCCCAATCCACTAATTTAAAGCAGTTTGGGTACAGCTTTATTAGCATTCTGTGAATTACTTTGTTGTGTAGCAGACTGCACAAAGAGGAGTCTGAAGGATGCATTAATAATAATAAAGTTGATAGTGTGATGTGATAGTAAAAGGTGGTTTAAGCAGTGTTATTTGGGGTAATTATAATTAGCAGTACCCATTTCAAGGTCCCAGCGTGCATTTTGTAAGGGTAGAAGTGTTAACCCTAGTGTCTTGGCCAGTTTCCAGCATAAGCAATTACATTCTTCCCACAGTAGTTAACAAACCCTTGTTGCTTCAATTAGATATGGTATTCTTCAGTTTCTCTCTGAGAGCTGTTGAGCTGTGTTACCGGCGCTGTTATACGGCTGTTGTGTTCCAGCCGAGAGGTCCCAGTATTTCAGTTATAAATGAAGTGTTCCCTACTTGTAAAAGGCTTCTGTAGTCTCAGAGCACTGCATAAATCAATAAACAACAGATGCACTTGATATTGTACGCTGACTTGAGGGCAGGAGAAAAAAAAAAGGGAGGAATGGTACTGGCAGAAGGATAACATATGAATAAAACATGCACACCTATCCTCATGCAGGGTACACAGGGTGGGGAAAGGGCAAAGGCAGTAACAGTGGGCTTGATCTGGGAGGAGGAAAACAAATAAAGTCCAGAAAAACTGATTTAGCATTGAACCAAACACACAGTATCCAAAGGGAGCTTACTCCAGCTAATTTTAGGCACGGAAATAAGGACAGCTAGTCCCCAGGCTCCCTCTGTAATGAGTGACAGAGAGAAGAGAGTGTCAAAAAGCAACATGACCAATACCAATTCCTTGTGTTTCTACGAGACTCCTTAAAGTGGCTGATTTCTTGCATGGGTTGTTAAAACCTCGTTATCATGGTTAAAACTCCTTCACACATACAGTTAGGTAGAGTGTTCCTCAGTTTCCAAAGAACTGTTTGAAGACATCTTCCCACAATTAAGCAGTTCTTGGATACCCATCCTACATCCCATGGGTGTTTTACAACAAAATATTAATGACTAAGTCCCAAGAGCTCTCTACACAGACAACTATTAGTTATAGCCAGGGTAAGAATGAGTAGAAAGGACAGGGTATTAGGGACAAAAGGTCAACAAATAACTCTGTTTTCTCTTGGCAACCTGGATCACCCTACTGAATAACTTGAACTCTTGTCCTTGTTCATCTTTCTTTCCTCTGTCCATCTTTCTTCTACTTTTCTACTTATCCTTTTTTTTTTTTTTTTTTTTTTTTGTTTTTTTCTTTCTATGTGCACAGGAGCTTGTAGACCCNTATGTAGAAGGAGGAGAGGAACACTACCAGCGTTCACCTGTGAGGTCTAGTTTATTCCTGGGGGGGTGGTGGTAAGGGAGTCATAAGGGATTTTTTTCACTTTCAGGAAATGTCATGCTGTTGCAGGAAAGCTACTGATATGCCTATCAAACCATTCCTATCCTCACTGTCTGGTGCTTCCCTGGCTCTTTTCCCCTAATACTCGACATCCTTATTGGAGGGCTTTGAATATTCTGGGTAGCTCCTCTTTTCCCCCACCCTCACAAAAGCCACCTGGTTAACTGTCCCCTTCTGAGTCAGAGTTGAAGGGTAAGAAATTGAGCTATAGGTACAGGAGCTTGAGCTTCGTGTTGTTGTTTCTTCTTAATAGAAATATTACTGAGGGAAATTCTGAACCAGTGGGATTCAGCTGAGGTGTATTTGAAATGTATCAGACTGCTGCACGAACCCTCCAGCCCATGAGGGGCAGTTCTGCCATGTTCAGCTGGAGCCTTCAAACAGACCCATAGGGATACAGGTTCACAAAACAGGTTTCTGTTGACCTCACAAGACAGGCAGTGGGATCTCAAAGTAGAATTAGATGTCACTCGGAAATATAAATTATCCAAATTCAAACTCATTAGCTTAACTTCTGCACGGGAAAATCCCCTTTATCACATTTGTGTGTTTTGAAGAATTTCTCTATAAACTTATTATTTTCAGCTTCATGAAACTTCTTAGGACTGTTCAGTGAATTACAGACCAAGACTTGTAACGTGACTAACAGTCTATGCCAGCTATGACCACACTTTGTTGCTATGTGATCTCACTTTTACTTGGGCCTTATATTTGCCTTCTACTTCAGATACGGGGCATGACCCATTAAATATCCTTGTCTTGTGATCCAGCTATAAGCCATTGCCCCAACCATCCATTTAGTATTATAACCCCATTTGAAGGAAAAACTGCCACAGAGGACAAGCAGATCTCAAGAAGCGAACAGTGTGTCCTGGTTCTGGCAGGGATAGGGTTAATTTCCTGGCCCGGGACACAGGTATTCTACACTATGTGAGGCCATGCCCAGTCCATAGGGGGAGCTGGCCAGGGGAGGGGGAGGAAGTCTCCACTTGGGAGCGGTCTGGGACTGCCCAGGGTCCGGTTGGTGAGCGCTGGTACAGTAACCGTGTGTGTACATTCCTCCATCAGTGTTATTGTTGTTGTTGTTCTCCTTTTTCCTTTGCTGTTGTGTTAAACTGCCTTTATCTCAACCCATGTGTTTTGCTTTTTTCTTCTGATTTTCCCCCACTGCCGTGGGGGTTGAGCGAGCGGCCGCCTGGTTCTTTGTTGCCGGCTGAGGACAAGAAGGCAAGTGATGGAAAGCAAAGCTCTGGTTTATTTGTATCTTCTAGTGAGGCAGACAAGATGAAAATGGTTTGTAATAGGTCTGCTTCCTCCTCTCCTTCTGAGAGGAATAAACAGGTCTGTGAAATTTTTCCCCTCCATTCCTATAGTTGCAGAAACAGGGGTTTATTCAGGACCTGAGGAAGGGGGGCGGCGGGGGGGGGCGTTAATGCAGAAAGAACAGGAAACTGATTATAACATATCCCAGAAGTCCGTTTGTCTATTCATTCCAATATTTGTAACTTCAGTACTTACAGGAAAGATTAATCTTTATGCCCTGGTCAATAGAGCATTGAATGGTGTGGAATAAATGATAGACCACCTGTACAACTCCAAAGATATCTCCTCCAAATGGTACCTGATCTGCACCCAGCAGGGAAAGGAGATAAATTTAGTTTAAATTTAGATAACAGTGGCAAAAA
>VYXH01005057.1:159324-179395 GCA_013397275.1 Burhinus bistriatus | reverse complement strand
TAACAGTGGCAAAAAAAAAAAAAAAAAAGATAAATCAGCTGGCAAAGAGCACAGGAAGGGAGATGGATTGTAAGAAACTAGTTGCCCATCCTTTCTGTAGGACTGTAATGTCCACAGGTTGTTTGGAAGAGCACAGGTAGGGTCCTGCTGCATCTTTAGCCGACAGACCTGTCTAGGGGGTAATCCATCTCCACCTCAAGGAAAAAGAGAAGCAACAAACGTTCCTGGTGTAGTACCTGATGCTGTGACAAGCAATGGTGAGTAACATCAGGATTTTGCATATTTTCTTTGAGCTTGGCTGAAAGTTAAAACTCAGGATCGGAGAAGAGTTAGGGATGACAACGAACACCTCTGAGGCTGAAAAAATGGGTGAGCTGTGTCATATTCAGATGTGTAGTTATTCACAATTCTCTNTATGTAGAAGGAGGAGAGGAACACTACCAGCGTTCACCTGTGAGGTCTAGTTTATTCCTGGGGGGGTGGTGGTAAGGGAGTCATAAGGGATTTTTTTCACTTTCAGGAAATGTCATGCTGTTGCAGGAAAGCTACTGATATGCCTATCAAACCATTCCTATCCTCACTGTCTGGTGCTTCCCTGGCTCTTTTCCCCTAATACTCGACATCCTTATTGGAGGGCTTTGAATATTCTGGGTAGCTCCTCTTTTCCCCCACCCTCACAAAAGCCACCTGGTTAACTGTCCCCTTCTGAGTCAGAGTTGAAGGGTAAGAAATTGAGCTATAGGTACAGGAGCTTGAGCTTCGTGTTGTTGTTTCTTCTTAATAGAAATATTACTGAGGGAAATTCTGAACCAGTGGGATTCAGCTGAGGTGTATTTGAAATGTATCAGACTGCTGCACGAACCCTCCAGCCCATGAGGGGCAGTTCTGCCATGTTCAGCTGGAGCCTTCAAACAGACCCATAGGGATACAGGTTCACAAAACAGGTTTCTGTTGACCTCACAAGACAGGCAGTGGGATCTCAAAGTAGAATTAGATGTCACTCGGAAATATAAATTATCCAAATTCAAACTCATTAGCTTAACTTCTGCACGGGAAAATCCCCTTTATCACATTTGTGTGTTTTGAAGAATTTCTCTATAAACTTATTATTTTCAGCTTCATGAAACTTCTTAGGACTGTTCAGTGAATTACAGACCAAGACTTGTAACGTGACTAACAGTCTATGCCAGCTATGACCACACTTTGTTGCTATGTGATCTCACTTTTACTTGGGCCTTATATTTGCCTTCTACTTCAGATACGGGGCATGACCCATTAAATATCCTTGTCTTGTGATCCAGCTATAAGCCATTGCCCCAACCATCCATTTAGTATTATAACCCCATTTGAAGGAAAAACTGCCACAGAGGACAAGCAGATCTCAAGAAGCGAACAGTGTGTCCTGGTTCTGGCAGGGATAGGGTTAATTTCCTGGCCCGGGACACAGGTATTCTACACTATGTGAGGCCATGCCCAGTCCATAGGGGGAGCTGGCCAGGGGAGGGGGAGGAAGTCTCCACTTGGGAGCGGTCTGGGACTGCCCAGGGTCCGGTTGGTGAGCGCTGGTACAGTAACCGTGTGTGTACATTCCTCCATCAGTGTTATTGTTGTTGTTGTTCTCCTTTTTCCTTTGCTGTTGTGTTAAACTGCCTTTATCTCAACCCATGTGTTTTGCTTTTTTCTTCTGATTTTCCCCCACTGCCGTGGGGGTTGAGCGAGCGGCCGCCTGGTTCTTTGTTGCCGGCTGAGGACAAGAAGGCAAGTGATGGAAAGCAAAGCTCTGGTTTATTTGTATCTTCTAGTGAGGCAGACAAGATGAAAATGGTTTGTAATAGGCCTGCTTCCTCCTCTCCTTCTGAGAGGAATAAACAGGTCTGTGAAATTTTTCCCCTCCATTCCTATAGTTGCAGAAACAGGGGTTTATTCAGGACCTGAGGAAGGGGGGCGGCGGGGGGGGGCGTTAATGCAGAAAGAACAGGAAACNCAGGAAGGGAGATGGATTGTAAGAAACTAGTTGCCCATCCTTTCTGTAGGACTGTAATGTCCACAGGTTGTTTGGAAGAGCACAGGTAGGGTCCTGCTGCATCTTTAGCCGACAGACCTGTCTAGGGGGTAATCCATCTCCACCTCAAGGAAAAAGAGAAGCAACAAACGTTCCTGGTGTAGTACCTGATGCTGTGACAAGCAATGGTGAGTAACATCAGGATTTTGCATATTTTCTTTGAGCTTGGCTGAAAGTTAAAACTCAGGATCGGAGAAGAGTTAGGGATGACAACGAACACCTCTGAGGCTGAAAAAATGGGTGAGCTGTGTCATATTCAGATGTGTAGTTATTCACAATTCTCTGTGCAGTTAGGTAATAAATACATAGGAAGGGTGTGTCTACTCCAGTAAACTTGTGTGGATTAGTGATAAATCACAGCAGCACCACTCCATTCAACAATTAATAAGCAGCACATTTAATACTAAAGAGACAGCAGAATGGGAAGGGATGCAATTGGGGAAAAATCCTTCTATTTTGGAAAGGAAAAAAGTGGTGTTCACATTACCATGCAGGCATTCCACACACACAAAACTCCAATAAATTGCAGATTTAATTCTGAAGGTCCCATAACTCAGGCCATAGCAGCCCTAGTGCCAGAACTGTATATTACTGGATCCCTCAGTAGAGCTGTCTCAAGCTGCAGTGATGTGGCTGGCTTGCAAAAGGTCACTGCAAAATTAGTGAGATAATGCAACCTTGTCATTTTATGCCAGTATGAGCCAAAGCTGTGCCACTTGCTGCCCTACACGACATTTAGCCTGCTCCCTGAAACCTCATATACTGCCAGAGTTCTTCTCTTACAATGACTTTTGTAGCGTCTGTGTGGTTCTAAGTGTGTACTTGATCTTCAGACAAGATGAAGGGTCAGACAGGACTGTCTTACCTGGACCTCCTTCACCTGAACAATAGTCCTGAACAACTTCTGTGACACCAGGAAGAGAAGACAGCTGGCGGGACTTTGACAAGCGGGACCAGCTGTCTCTGTACCAGCATGTACCACTGACGTCTAGGGAAGTCCTGGCTAATTACTTTACGGGACAGTCATTGGGGCTGCTCTTTATAACTTTGAACTGTGGAGAAATGAGAAGGAAGCAATAACAGTCTTTCTGTATACCTTGCATTTCTTGCTATGTTCAGCTACATCTTCTTTTGTTCCAGGCTTTCTGCAATCCTTGATATCCCATCCTCAGAAATAATCATTTCAAGACTGTTTAAGTACAAGCAGAGATTACAAAGATTTAGTTTTTAAAAAGTGCAAACCATGGGGGAAAAAAGAACTTTGCACCTGGAAAACATGAGGAACAGAGAGCAGCGGGGGAGAAGGAAGCGCAGCAGTTTACCAACTAGGACTAGAAATCCTGATTATCTTACAGTGCTTCTTGCATCATCTCACCTCCATTACACCAAGATATGGTCTGTGGTAGACTTGGTGCTGCATTACTGACTTGGTCTAGAAAATGTGGCTGCAGAGGGTGATTAAAGGTATGAGGGTATCAGGTGCTGAAGAGACAGGGGCTGACTTTCCTAAACACAGTGTTATGCCTCCACCACCTGAAGTATCTCCCAATGCCCATCCCACTTCACAAGTATGGCATACCACAGCAACAGCAGAAGCTTCTGCTCCAAGCTGTGAATAGTGTTCACCCAGAACATGCTCCCTGTGGCTGACCAGGCAGCTCCTGCTTCCCCCAGTAAACTCTTACTGACAGGCCACCAGAGAGCAGCCAGCCTCCAGGATGAGGTGCACACCTGGGCCTTGCTGTCTGGTTTCAACCACAGGTTTCTATTCTCCTCAAGCAAGAAAATGAAACCAGTCACTGTCCTCCCTGCAGCTGTGCTTCTCCCCTTGGCTATTTTAGGATGATTGCCAGTAGCATCTCTCTGCTGCCTGGGCTAGCTCTGTGGGCAGCTGTCTTTCTGCAAAGACATCTGATTCACCACCTGGACACATGTGAGAGGCAAAAAGGGCCGACACACACCAGCTGCCTCCGGACACTTTGGGGCAGTCTGGTTCCCAGCACGGGCAGAACTGGTCTCCAGATCAGCTCTCCTGGGGCCAAGACTCTGGACAGCTGAGCAGGAAGAGACCTTAGTAGTGAAGCCCATCCATCTCAGGGCTGGTACAGGCAGCAATACAGCACTGTGCTGAGCTGCAGTGCAACTGTGTGACCTATGATACATGAACTGAGGCTGGATGAACAATTGGTGAGGATCAGAAAGTGTTAAGTACAGGTTCGGGTTAGTTTCACTTCATCAAAGCCTTCTTCTGGTCAAACCATCATTGTTGCTGTGCCTGTATGTGTACACACAAGCATGTATGTCTGCATTCAGTTTTTTTTAATTGCTGCTACGTGCCTCTTACAACACCAGCCAAAGGAACATCTCTGGGACCAGTGAGCAGCTGGATTTCCCAGGAACCTGAGGCTAGAGGGCCAGGCACACTTTCCCAGGAGATGTTGCGGATCAGCAGCTGGAATGGGCCTGGGCAAACCTTCCAGACAGATAAGGAGGTGCGGGTACATGTGCTGGGGACATGTTTTGGGGCAGTAGAGCATTGTTGTGAACTTCCTGGCTCTAGTCAGATATCAGAAGCTGTGTAGACAGGAGCAGCTGAAGAAGTAGCAGAGGTATCAATGCTACGCTGTACTTCAAACAAGTTCAAAAGAGGGTAGAGAAAACATGGGAAATGAGCCTTTTACCCCGCTGGTGGCTCTGCCTTCAGTTTTAGGACCTTTCTGTGGACACCTGGGAACTAAGGAGACACCCAGTCCTTGCCTTCTCTCCCTTGGGGTTCTGTTCTTTGTCCTTGGATTTTTCTTTTTTAGGGGATCAGGTAGACTGGCTCTGTTCCTGAAGCACTGCTGAACTTGGGAACCAGCCTCTGCTCATCTTTCAGGCTGCAGTCAGGCTTGCTGCAGTACAGGCAAGCTCTCCCTGCCCTGCTGCCAGACTGGCTGCTGATAACCTCAGCTCTCTTGTAGGTCCTCTAAGGAGAGGTTGTCTTGTCTCTGTCCCATTCCCTCGCTGCCCCTGCTGAATGATCTCTGCAACAAGGGTTCAGAATGTGGCATCCTGCGGCAAAACAGCCTTCCTACCCAGAGCCCTGGCAGGACTAATACGAATACCTCTATCTCTATCCAGTCTGGACTCCATTGGGCAAGACTGGATCAGGAAGATAAGTGTGTTCTATGGGAGTGGGAGGGCTTGCATTGGCAATAAGGTGCTGTTGCACTAGGTACTTTGGCAAATCCAAAGTCTTTCAGTGGTGCGGCAGTCTAATACAAGACAGGAGGTCTCATTCAAAGAAAGGCAATCAAGGAAAGGCACATCAGCTGCAAAGCAAGGTTCAGTGCAGACAGCCGTAGCTAATGAAAGCTTAGTGGAGGCAAACAGCAAAAAGAAAGTAGAAGCACAAGGCTCAGAACCTGCAACAACTTGTGGGCATGATCCTGGGTGGCAATGAGCAGGAGCAAGAGAGAACGGCAAAAGCTGTTGCAATAACTGGATGTTTGGATTTGGACAGGCAATACTGATCCAGTATAAAGTCTACTAACAGCAAGTTAATCCATTGAAACACTTTCAGTATATTTGAAACTTAACATAAACTCCTTGGCAGAAGGAGTTTATACACAACTGGCATTTCTCATCCTATGTTCAAGGCATTTTTGACCAAGTACTAGATGCACTTGAGTTTTAGCACATCATCAAACCACATCCTCATACTGTTGAAATATGCGTAAATACATACATATGTATGCACACGTATATAAAACAGGAGGCAACCCCACCCAGAATTCAGTAGCCTCTGAAGCCAGATACTGCAGCTGCCTAGTAATGCCTGGTAATTATCATCAGTAGATGGAAATATCCTCTCCCAGAAAACCAAGTAAACCTACACCCCGCAAGGAAAAAATCCCACTGTGGAAATCAGTTTGAAATGATATTTTTTAATGAAAGTATTGTAGGCTACCATAGAACACCTAGAGGTTTTGTTAGAAGGCCCCAGATGTTTTTCAACTAGTTACTGTAAGGGAATGTGGAGACAACTAGCAATTATGCCACTGGAGAACAAAAAGCAACCTACTGTAATTTGGGTGCTAACTTGGGATTGCAGAAACACAAGCAGCCACACCAGGAAGAATGCAAGCATTTGATTTTATCTTTATTGTATGCATCCTATTTTGACAGATTTCAAGAGAGTTTGAGGAAAAAATTGATTTGATCTACCTGGATCCTCGGCCTCCATGTAGATGTTTCATTTACTTTTGCACTGACAAACTTTTTTTGTCCATTTCTGCCTCTTGCTGTGATCCTGATGTGTAATGTGTGCACTACAATAAGTTTGAGCTCATGCCGTTCTAGGCTAAAGAAAATAAGGAGAAGGTGGAATTGCTGAGGGGGCTACTAAAGATGACTGAGGGAGTACAAGGGCATAAAGATGGTCATTTCTTTATAATGAAATTTTTCAAGTTTGATTTGTGGACACTTAGATGTTTTCAGGTGGGAGGAGTCTTGTGAACAATGTAAGCATACTGACAGTAGGCTGGCTTAGTCTGTTTTGACAGATCCTCTAAGAATCACAGAATCACAGAATGGTAGGAGTTGGAAGGGACTTTCGGAGATCATCTAGTCCAATCCCCCTGCCAAAGCAGGTTCATCCAGAGCAGCTTGCACAGGAATGCATCCAAGCAGGTTTTGAATATCTCCAGAGAAGGAGACTCCGCAACCTCTCTGGGCAGCCTGTTCCACTGCTCTGTCACCTTCAAAGTAAAGGTTTCCCTCATGTTGAGATGGAATTTCCTGTGTTTCAATTTGTGCCCATTGCCCCTCGTCCTGTTGCTGGGCACCACTGAAAAGAGTCTGGTCCCATCCTCTTGACACCCGTCCTTTAGATATCTATGAGCATTGATGAGATTCCCCTCTCAGTCTTCTCTTCTCCAGGTCTCTCAGCCTTTCCTCATAAGAGAGGTGCTCCAGTCCCTTGATCATCTTCATAACCTTCTGTTGGACTCTCTCCAGTAGTTCCGTGTCTTTCTTGAACTGGGGAGCCCAGAACTGGACATAGTACTCCAGATGTGGCCTCACCAGGGCAGAGTAGAGGGGGAGGATGACCTCCCTCGACCTGCTGGCCATGCTCTTCTTAGTGCACCCCAAGAATACCATTGGCCTTCTTGGCCACAAGGGCACATTGCTGGCTCATGGTCAACTACTTGTCCACCAGGACTCCCAGGTCCTTCTCTGCAGAGCTTCTTTCCAGCAGGTCAGCCCCTGTAGGGGGTATCCAGCAGGTCAAAGAATGAGTTTGGTGGTTCACAGGGATACCTTGACCACAGATAGAACACTCCTGCTTTACAATATGGCTTCATTACATTTAAGTGGGACAACCTAGGACAGATGAACACATGCATACTACTAAGTCCAGCTCAAGTTGCCACACACCCAATTGCAAGACAGCTGGGTTAGCTGCAAGATTGAACGTTGGATGTTGCTCGCTCTCCCTGACAGCCTTGCATGCTGCATAGTTTGAAGAATAATTTGACACAAGGGAGGATCTTTTGTGTGTAGATAGGATGGAGTTTGGGTCAGATTCACTACTAAAATGAAACCTTGGCACTTGGCAAGAACTACTTTTTAAGGCTGATACTGTCATTACCTACTCTTCTGTTTCACATTCTCTTGTAACAGAAACCTACCAAGAGGTTGAGGTGAAACTTTTCTAGGTCTTTTTGACGCCAGTGATTGTGGTTTCATGTAGCTTATGTTTCTCTTCTCTTCTGGTGATGGACGGCAATCCAATTTCTATGTCACTACTTCAGTGAAGCTGAGAAAATTATGCATTCAGTAAAATTCATTCCCCAAGTAGTGCAGTTGAAGAGATCATGACCCTAAATTTATTCATTAGCTTAAATTGTCAACAATTTTCTGTAGCAATTGATTCCTTGACCTGCAAGTGGTCAGGAACTGTCAACATATGCAATGTGAGAGTAACACTTACTGAATTACAGCAGTTATGCTTC
Source organism: Burhinus bistriatus (assembly GCA_013397275.1). Lineage (NCBI taxonomy): Eukaryota > Metazoa > Chordata > Aves > Charadriiformes > Burhinidae > Burhinus > Burhinus bistriatus. The sequence continues at coordinate 171,334 of VYXH01005057.1, read as the reverse complement.
CAGAGGGTTTCTTCTTTCTCCTGTGCAGAAGGTGTCCACTGGTTTGAGAGAGACCTCCTACAGCTTACCATCAACTTCAGCTGTAACAAGATCATTCTGCCTCAAAATGGGAAAATGAGTGGAACCAGGAGTGTTCTCAAAACAGAAAGATTGTTTTCAAGTCTAAGTCACTGATGAATGACCTTTAGTTCATAACAAACCATCACAACAGGAACTGTGAGTCTGAAGTCTAAATTCAAGATGTTGACTTAAAATAGAAAGCAATTTTGTGCTACTGAAATGTGAATTCACTAGGACTTTGCATGCAAGGGTGTCAGCTGATGAGACTATCCCAAAATATTTCAAGACATTTGGTAATGACCGCCTTATTTAGATAGGAGAGCTGTTGGACAAAAATTCCTTTGTTTTGAAATTGACACATCCTCTTCTTTCCAATCTCACCTTCATGTCCATGTCAGACAAGTGAAAGCCAGACATTGTGAGTGTCAGGAGCCACAACAAGACCAATGGACCACTGTCTGGTCTCCTTTACAAGACCTTCCAAATACAGAGCGATACATCTGGACATTTTTCTCAAGTGTAAGTTAGTTTTGGCCTGGTTAATTTTACTGGCACCATCCACCTGGTTTCCACAACTTGCTGGGAAGCTGTGTTCATACTCTTCTACCCATCTGCTCTCTGAAGTGCAAAGCTGGTGTAGAAAGGGCTTGAATACAAACATGGGTGTTTTTTTCTGAGGCTCAAGTCGGTTGTTCCTCAGGCTATGGAACCACTTCATATATGACAATAACAAGCTGCAAACATTACATGTACTCTGACAGCTGTAAAACCACATTTCAGAGATACAAAATTTTTGTAATTCATATATCTTTTCCCTCCTCCTACATACACATTTTTTGCTTTTTGGTAGCAAAACGGGGCCTGCAGTCTATGTGAAAGCATTGCTCACTAATGCTCTGTGGAAGGGTAGCATATGACACATTCACTAAGTACACACATACCCATTCCCCTGGCATAGAGCAAATCAGGATTCTCAGGCAAGGATGAGGTTAAATTACTCTAATGGCAAAGCGAAGAACATCTAAAAGAGAACTAATCTAAAGTGATGGTTTGTCTCTTGCCCAGTGAGAGGGATATTTAATTGCTGCACACATAACTGCATGCTTTTCTGATCCAATAAAGGCAATAACTTCCTTCTGACCAGAAAAACTCAGAAGCCCTTCCCCAGGCAAGGCTCCCACTGAAGCAGACAGATTTGGCCCTCACTGCATGAGGTCAATAACTGATCTAATTCTCTAAGCCAGGGAAGCACACATGAAGCAAACCTCTCCCCCAAGACTTAGTTGTTCTCTTAAATTTCTAGAAATGTTGATGCTTAAGCATCATGTCATAGAAGGGTACAAAAATATGCAGATTTCTGAGCAGTGTTCATGCCTGATGTTGGAAGTAAACAGGAGAGCATTATAAAACACCCACATCATTGCTAATGGATCCTCTATACTTTTAAAGAAAGCATCTACCCATATTGGTTCAGTTCTAACTATGTTGTTAATGTATTGATAGACGAGACAATATACATCATCTCTAAAAAATAAAGTGCTTTGCACATAACATCTCCTTGCACAAAACATCTTTGATTTGTAGATCAAATGGATCAAGTTGCTCATATCCCTGCCTTGAGGGCAGTGTTTGTTTAAGGACCTTGTTTGGGTAAAATGTTATCATGCAACCTAGTGCAAAGGTAAATATGCAGGACTACAGGGTTCTTTTCAAATTAAGGTTTTGGAACAAGTAGATAGGTAGTTGATCTCATGCAGTCTCTCTATGCTCTCCTATGGATGTATGAAACAAGCCCTTATAAAAAAAATAAGGTTCAACAATTACAGCCATGAAAAGAATATACAGAAAAAGAAATGAGCTTCCTTGATTCTACGTAACAAGAGAGGAGCAGCTGAAGATTACCGGGGTAAGACTGGCAACTGGAGAACAGTCACCTTAGCTGATCTTTATGAATCAAAGAGCTGCACCATCCACACACAGAGTTCAACATGTAGAAGTATATCTGCCATAAATATCGGTGAAACACTCAGTTTAAAATATTTCTTAAGTACATGGGAACTGACAAGGTGTGGGGACTTGAGTTTTTCTGGGAGACCTAAGCATTTTACATAATACGGTCAGAGACGGATGGTTCATCTGGGCTATGCTAAGCCACAAAATTATAGCTTAAGAATTAATTTCAGTTTTTCTCCACTTCTACCTGAGACTGGGCATTAAAAAGAACACTTTTCTATTACATTTCTAGATGCATTAGAAGTCTGAAATGTAAAAATTTGCACTGCTTAGCCTGTAAGTGCTTGATCATTAGAACAGACACATATCACAGGGGCAGCCATCTAAATGAAGCTGTTGGCAAAGAAGGAAAAGGAGGCTGTATCAGAAATTTTCTCTGTCATCCTCCTACTGGAAGGGTGCTTCAAAATAGTGGGTTTTTTTTTTCATGAATGAAGGTCCATTTGCCCAAATGCTTTGTCCTTTACCACAGATAGGACACTGTTTCTCCCAGTCCCAGAACTCTATGTCTGCTTGTTCATCCCCAGATGCTCATGTCACACTATCACAGCCAACAGGTTTCCTGGTAAATTTACTCCTTGCTGAAATACACAAACCTAGAGATCAACCCGGAAGAAAACCTGAATATTCTGCTCTATAATAGCCACAGGGGACAGAAATTTTATTACAGTGGTGTGGGAATTACATAACTGCTTTTAGGAGCTCTAAACTTGCTGTAAAAGTATTACAAGATAAAGCTGTACATGACTTGTTACCATAAGGATTTGGCACTCCCATTAAATTATCTACTAATTTAATCCAACCACCTGGAGTGAATGCTAGGACTCATTCTGTACATCTGGGATGGACCCAGCTGTAGGACCTGACTTGCATCCAGAATTGAACGGCCTGGGTTAGCACCACGGGAGTGCCTAGCTCTGCCCACAGCAACAAAACACACAGCTTCCAGTTGTCTGCAACAGGGGGTGAATGAAAATCTAATCACAAAGTGAGCAGTAAGAGCTGTGGATGAGGAGAGAGCAGCAATGACGGCCCTCCCTGTGGCACGCTGGTGCCCCTCCAGGAAGGTGAGCTGGAAGCAAGGGCCCTCGCTGTCCCCGTCCCTGGGCCAGGCTGGTTCCCACCTAACACGCTGCTTTGGTGGATGCCTGCAGTTGGGCAGGAGCCATCCCAGCTGTGGAGTTGGGAGCAGGGTCTGAGCGGTGCCCCCTGTGCCCGGTCACCACAGGCTTACTTTATAAGCAACAGGCAGTTTAGATTATGGGTTATCAGAGTCTACAGGGGGCTGAATTGCAACTCAAAGGTATTTTTCTACCACTGTGGGCCTAATAGGACACCTGCAATGCCTGTGTTTGCTCACGTGAAAACAACACTGCAGCCCAGCCCAGCCCTGGTTGTGGACTTTCTGTTTTGCACATAAGTGACACTAATCTCACCAATAAAATCTTGCCAATAGTGCACCAAGTACCTCTCTCCCCATCACCCTTGCCATGCTGTGGACACCACCCCAGTCTGCCACCAAGCTGCGCTTGTGCATCCACAGACGTCTCAGAAAGGTGAGTGAATCTGTGCCACAGGGACAGCCGAGGACAGCAGGAATGGGGAGGTTCAGTGGGGGTGAGAGACAGGCTTCAGTGCAGAGGGCACCTGGGGGGGAATGAAGCGCAGAGCTGCCTGTCCAGAGAGAGCTCTCCACCCTCCCCCTGCCACAGAGGGCTGGTACCTGTGCCATGTGAGGGTCGGCATTTTAACTCAGCTGTGGAATTGGCTGGAGAGCAACTTTACCCCTTGGCCCCTGTCATGATCCCCCATAGTACATTAGCACTTGAAAGACGAGTGAAGATGAGCTGTGGGAAAGCCAGCAGAGATTGCTTGAGCAGCTATGCAGCCTTTTCTGAAACAGCAGGGAGAAACGAACACGTGAAGATTTCCCAGCAGATAACAAAAGCAATCTGGCTATAAAAAAGTCTAGTTCCTACACATTAAGGGCATTTTTCAATTGTAGGTAGCTTCACTAGCAATTCACAGCTGCAAGAAGTTGCTCATATACATTGCTTATATACACATACAAGAATCGGAGCCCCCCTCCTCTCCACAAACCAAACCATATGCAGGTTGGCTTGTGCTTATTTTGTCAGGGTTTGCAAGAACTTGGCCAGTACCAAGAAATGTTTGGCAGCAGATTTGCTCTTGTCTTCTGCGCTCTGCATTGGGTCCCAGTTCCTCTACAAGATTCCTTTTTTCTTGCCTTTTTCATGCAGCACTGGCCTTAATTTAGGCAAAGAGGTTTTGTAAGGAAGGAGAAGCTTTATCTGGAAACCTCAATAAAATCTGTGCCCTTTGAGCAGGGCATATGAAGTGGGGAAAGCAGTGGGGGAGGAAGGCAGGGCAGTTCCTCACCGCTGCAGAGGTGGAGCAGTGAGGGGCAGGGAGGATTTAGGGGGTGCTACTTAAAAGCCCTGTTGCTCCATCCATGTGGGAAACTACTCAGCCGCCACATTCACTCCTGAGCACTTTCCGCTCCCTGCTCCTAATAAATGGAGGTCTCAGGCTGTTCCCTTGCACTAAGGTGCACCACAGCAAAGCACGGGGCACAGGCAAGCTGAGGTCTGCCAAAAAAGCTGAAGGCACCAGTTAGCACAAGGCTGCAGCAGCCTGCTGTAAAAAAGAACAAGAGCATCCCTGAGCAATGCTCCTAGATCTGGCTTCCCCGAAACACAGCCCTCTGCTCACCCAAGCCCTCCCCTATGCAGGCACCTTCTAGCTCCTCTTCAACTTTTATTTTAATACATGGAGGCTTTTCGCACATGCTTTTAAATAAAACATCCATCACTGTATATAAGCAATCCACATACGGTGCCTGGTAGACTGGAACAACCTCTTTGTTGCTTTTTAAAAAAATATTAAAAGCAGCAGTTCTAATGGAGCTGATTATCATAAATGCTCAGGCCCTAAAATCCTAACTAAAATAGTTGACAATTAAGCAGCTCACACTGTGTCACTCTATGGTCTGATTATTTTATTGTTGGTTTTTTTTCATTTCTAGTGAAACTATTCTTTGAACTGTAGATAATTTTATCCAATCTGTTATTTACTGCAAGTGCAGTCTCTAGACCCAGATAAAGTTTGCCTGATACTTATTACTGGTTTCAATTGCACCAGTATATTAATACCTTGGGGACTCACTTGAAATTTTTCTCAGTAGGATATTTGCACTGATATTGTTCAGCTTAAAATTTAAAAAGTGTTTGTGATTAAGCTGCCTGCCTTTTGAACCAGTTCCCCTAGAATAAAGTTCAAAGATCCTTAATGAAACTGTAACACAGTAAAAGGTCGTAAAATACTCCATTCAAGGGTTACGAATGGAGACTGCTACCAAATCACAGTCTCTGTAATTAAAGCCAACAGCTGTGCCTTGTGTTTGCATATCAACTTGGGATAAATAAATATTTCTGTGGAGAATGACTCTTGTTCTGCTTTCCTGTGCCACTCTCCCAGGCGCCAGATCCTTTCCTCTCCTTTCAGCTAGCCTTCCACCTCCCCTTCTTGCCCTCAGCTGGATGGTTTTTCAAGCAGCCGCCCAGCGTGAGGAAAGTCTTTGAGCAGCCATTGAGAAAGGGTAAGAGAGCCATGTGCTCTTCAGCCAGAGAGGGGAGAAGGACATTACTAAAACACAAGGACCAGACAACAGCTATGCAAGCTTATGCTCTAAGGAGGGGATTGGCTTCATCTAAATTTATTCTTCAGGAGGTTGCTGTCTTCTCTAAAGCAGTCAGCTGGCATCGCACCACAACCAGCAGCAAAAGACAAGGCACAGCCGGGGAAGGATTCCTCTGCAATCAATGTCTAAGACTGGTGGGAAGATTCCCCACTCCCAAAGGTGTTTATCTCTTCCCACTGATTTAGAAGAAGCCTTGTTTTAGGTGGCCTGGATTATGACTGTGGACACAAAGCATGTGAAGACATTCCTGTCTTCACGCTGGGTGAGGTTCCCTTCCAGTGCCTCTGATATATGAAGTTGTGGGACAGGTCCAACCATCCTCTTCAGAGGGTAGTGAAAGAATGGAGGGAGCAGGAAGGGTGGACATTAAAACAGCATACAGCAGCATCACACTTCGTACCTGTGCAGATCGCAAAAGTCACTTTGCCTGTAGCCTACTTCTAGAGCTAAGGAAGCCAATGGGCTTGCGACCATGCTGCTGTAGTCTTCTCATACACTCATGAGTTCAGCACAGGGTGTGAATTAGCTTACAGCCACTGCTGTAAAGGCCAAAGGGAAAGCACATTGTCCTTTGTTTCTGCACCAGTTTGCATTTCCCTTACTCAGGATGGCACTCCCACAGCCAAAGGAAAGGAAACATAGCAAGTATCCAGAGAATGATGCTTGCTTTTCTCCTGCAAAATATTGCCCACTCTTCCTCCAGCTGCCAGAGCAATTTATTACCTTTCTTGTGCTGTGGCCACTGGGCTGCATAACTCAGGGTGAGCTTTTGCAATCCCCTGCGAAACAGGTGGAAGCCCCCTGCCAGAGGTGGCCATCTGCACCCTGCTCACTGGAACACAGGCTTAGCAACATTCTGTCAACTCTACATTTTCTGCCCATGTGTTGGAAGACTGTCTGGCTGCAGCTCAGGCCCAAAACGTTCACTTAGCATGGAACAAGCTTATTCTGCCTGCTGGGCAACCAGCTGCAAGGCTGCTGCCAAAGCCACCCCCACCAAACCCCAGCAGTTAGACACCCAACAGCCTGAGGAGTGGACTAGCATGCCCAGCAAGGACTTAGAATCATAGAATCATAGAATAGTTTGGATTGGAAGGAACATCTTCAAATAGATCAGGCTGCTTAGAGCCCCGTCCAGCCTGACCTGGAATGTTTCCAGGGATGGGGCATCTACCACCTCTCTGGGCAACCTGTTCAAGTGTTCCACCACCCTCATCATAAAAAATTTCTTCCTTCTATCTATTCTTAAATCTACGCTCTTTTAGTTTAAAACCATTACCCCTTGCCCTATCGCAACAGGCCGTGCTAAAACGTTTGTCTCCATCTTTCCTGTAGGCCCCCTTTAAATACTGGAAGACCAAAATAAGGTCTCCCCAGAGCCTTCTCTTCTCCAGGCTAAACAACCCCAACTATCTCAGCCTGTTCTCATAGGTGAGGTGCTCCATCCCTCTGATCATTTTTGTGGTCCTCCTCTGGATCCACTCCAACAGGTCCATGTCCATGTCAAGACTTCCCTGTCTTGAGAAATATTATCAGCCTAGCAGGGATCCAAAGTTCAGCCCAAACCAGGCTTAAACAAACAGGGGCCGGGCTCAGCTCCCAGGAGGGAAGGCCATGGCTGCTGACAATGTTTCAGCGCAAGCTGAGGCACTTTGAACATGCTGGCAATCCTGGCAGCACCCCACAGCTCCACATGCCCAGTGAGTGTCTCAGACACTTGCCCAGCAGAGCAGGAAACCACTGTCTCGGTGTACAGCTAACAGCCAACAGTGTGCACAGACAACACGACCCAGGGTGCAGGACATTTAAAGCCACCCTGGGTCATCCTAGTCACGATGCCCATTTGCTTCTGCAGCTCCTTCTCCAGAAGGACACTGACTGCTGGGCAACCCTTTGCATTCAGTATGGGCAGAGTGAAAAGCTTGAAATTTCTCTTCCAAATCGCTCAAAGGCTGAAAAGGAGTCGCACTTGCCATCTAATGGTTTGGGAGCTGGCGGGCAGAGCTATCTCCTCCTACCCAGCTGTTGTCATGAGGCTGCAGAGGAAGAGTGTTGTGTGACATCCTGACCTATTGTCCCATAAAAGCAACGTTCTCCTCAAATTAACTTGCTGCCCCTCCATGAAAAGTCAGTGCCATCAGTGTAAACAAAGAAGAAATATGGTCTGATTTTCTCAGCATCGTTTTCTCAGAGAACAACTTGAGAAAACATTAAGGATTTTTTATTCCATAGTCCTGATAGGCATGTGCTGATGAAAATAAGAGTATAAAACACACTTCTCCATTTAAATCCTTCTGTGAAGGAGCTATTTATTTGTAAGAGGTTGCAGCTCATAACAATTTGAAGGAAATAAGGATATGGTGTTTTAAAACCAAATTGTTGTAAATGTAAGGGGACCTCAGAGCCCCAGAACACCAACGATTTGAAAGTCAGGGTGAGTGCAGAAATAATCCAAGTTTACCAAGCAACCTAGAGCCTTCCTGCACTGTTTATGGCGTCGTCACTGGTGCTTCTTTTGCCCAGGGAATTACTAAGACTTAAGGAATTGTATCCCTCTTTCCTGCATCAGCTGAGGGGCTTTTTTCCCAGTGACCTGCAGGACGAATTTCCTCTCCTCCTGAGAAAGACTAGATGCACTCCAAAAGCTGCCTTTGTTCTTACCACAGAGCAAACCACCCAAGCATAGGCAGTGCTGGGACTTATGCCTGCACTCCCAGAACAAGCCATACAGTTTAGCCATGACAAATGATGATACTCAGCTGCAGGTAAGGGGGGGGAGGGGGTGGACCAGCCCCCTGGGCGCACCAGGGGCAGCTGGTAGCTCTGTGCATGCTTATGTTGCATGGTGCAGTTCAGCACAGAGATCCTTAGGCACAACACAGGCAGCATGAAGAGAGTAAGGTTTTTGCGTGGTGCTGTGCTATGTCTGAGAGCCATCACTTGGCTGCTCTTCTCTGTGTGGCACTAGAGAGTGTACACTTGCTGTCAGGCCTGCCATCACATTTCTAACTAGCCCAGATGCTCACACTACAGGCTTGAACAGATATTTTTACAGAGTTCTGGGCTGTGTGAAGTTCCTTCTCTCAGCTCCTTCACCACTCGGAATGCAAAGAGGCTGAAGCAATACAGCAGGTCATGGGGTCAAAACGCATGTAGTATCAGCTACAGTGTTTACCGTACAGAGCTGTTTTAGGAGGCCAGTGTGGTGACCGTGTGCTCTTACTTTTTTTCAGGGAGCAGAACTTTAAAAAATCTGAAAAATGTAGGTGTTTTCCAGTATAACCAGCTCTTTAGTGCCCAGCATGGGCTGTAGCTTCATGAAGTCAGTGTGATCTTCAGTAGGTGAAGCACAAGCCTGGATCTTGAAGGGAGGGGTCTGGGTTCTCGCTTTATCAGAGTAGGTAAGTCTTAGCTTCTCTCTGGCTCAGTACCTTCTGTCAGTGAAACATGGGCAATCACGGTTTTCAGCAAAACTCTTTCATACCTACTAGTGAACAGCCTCATACAAGACCACGATGTTAATGTGCTAGCTGTTCTGGGAGACAGATCATTCTGGTGATCCCTCTAGAAAATGTCTTACTGGTTTAGGGGAAAGACTGCTGAGTTTAGGTTTTGTGTGGTCTACCTGACGCAGTACACAGAGAAGAGCAAGGCAAGGGCCCCAGTGCTTCTTCTGAGACAGCTCAGCCAGCAGGGCCACTTCCTCCCAGGGGCAACGCCATGGCAGTGCTGAACAGGGACAGTAGGGAAGGCCTCAGCCCAATGCAGTCTGCTGCTGCCGAATGACATGCGACAGCCAAGCAAGGACTGCTATCTGGAGCAGCTGGACGTGGAGGTGGGAGAATGATGGCACCAGTTCCTTTTTTAACTCTTCTCTCTCACCATTCTGCCATTAGTCTGTGCCTGGCCATTGAGGTTCTGGGTCTGCCAGGATTTTTTTGTTGTTTTTAAGAAATCCGGGTTTTGGACTCCTGCCCCTTTGTTGGCTGATGAAGGTGGATGGAGAAGGATGGGATTCTTTGCAGCATGTCAGACAGTGCTGCAAGGCTTTGCTTGGACAGCTGTCACTTGAGGTTGACAATCTGGCAAGGACAGACTTGCACAAACTTCCATATTGTGGTTAAGGCTGTGATGTATTAGAAAAGCTAGATGTTCTCATCTAGCTGGCTTCAGCTTTGCTTACGTCTCTGAGATTACACAGATGGCACCGACGTGCAATCTGCTCCAGGCTGTATCTGTGAATGAGCTCCCAAAGTGGTATCTTTAGAGCTCCCTGATGACTTTGGCATCTTTGATCACCAGGTGCCATCACCTGTCTGCCTTCCCCTGAGCAGGGATGCCTTGCAAAGACAGTTGGGTTTGTTCCTTGGAGATCCCAAAAGGCCATCAGGGATACATCCTTGTTTAAAATTTTCAAAGCTGACCGAGATGCTCAGCCAAGCAAACACCATTCATTTCAGCTGGGAGCTGCTATTAAATCTCCAATTCACACTGCAGAGTTAGGTCTGTTTAAGTGACAAATTAATCAGAAATATACTTTAACCTACTAGGCTCCTAAAATGTTATGTGGTTGTTTTTTTACTATAACAGGTCTCTGCATCTTCAGATAACTGTGTTGGAAGAAATACACTGAATCCATACTTGCAGTGCTCAGGTTATATTTCCACTCTTGGAAACTGACAGCTCTGTTTTAAATACACACACATGCGCACACACACACACACACATATATAATATATATATCCTATCTAAAGTGTGTGCATCCTGAATTGCAACAGAACTCACTCTAAAATGCTGCACCATAAAAAAGCAATCTCTAACCAGACAGAGCTATAGAAATGAGCCATACAGACACTTCGGAGATCAGGTGGCACAAATGTGCACAAGTTAAAACTTTATGTACTATGCAGCGCTAGGAGAAGAGTGGGAATAAAACCATGAGCGACATCTGTAGTTCAAAGATAACGATGTGTTGTTCTTTGATTTTTAACAACGTAAAGAAACAATGCTCACAGGCAGAATGACAAATTGATGCACTAAGTTTTGGTTTCAGAAATAACTGTTTTTTCAAACAGTGCTGAAGTCTTAGATATATATTTATATGTACTGAGAATACATGTATATATGTATATGAAGCAGGAAGAATTAGTGGGCATTGTTTTTACTATGTGCATGATTAAAGTCTATATGGCAAGACTAGCCAAAGAAAAAGAAAAAAATGAAAACATTAATTTTGAGCGGCTTTGCTGTTTTGGTACTTCTTAAGGTAAGGAAAAGATTGTGAACTGAAAGCTGGGGTTCAACACAACTTAAAAGTCTCTGACCCTTTTCTCCAAATCCATGTTGGGCAGCTCAGCAATCCCCCTCCAGATCCCAGTCAAATGGCATTGGCTATTTTACCCAGTGGATGACACTCAAATCCTTGTGGAGATTCGAGAGAGCTGCCAAAACCCCAGAGAAGGTGCCCTTTATTGCCTGGTTGTAAGAGGCACCTCATTTAATGTGGTAGTTGTGTTGATCCCGAAGATTCATTCTGCACACTTCTGTAGGGAGCATAGGTACCCAACAGGGGGAAATTGATCACATCGCTTGTGGTGCTTTTCTGGATTCCCCCCACAGTAAACCATTATCAGAGAGCTGATCTGCAGGAGCAGTGCTGCTATATGCGGTAAGTAACATGCATCCTTTCCGCTACGTGTTCAAAGGTGCTCGCATGTGCCACTGGAAAGACCTCACTGATCCCAGAGACCATGCTGTTGCCTTCAATTGCATGTTTCCTCATCCATGTCTGCATGTGGGACACAGCTCAGTCCTATGATGATGTTCCCAAACTTCTGGACTAGCAGAGAACTCAGAAATATTTCTCTATCATTAAAAACGGCAACTGAAACAGTAATGCAGTATTTTCTAGAATTTGGCTTCCCCTGCAAACCAAATCATTAGCAACATTTGTTCCTCATTACGTTTCTCTGGTTTATTTTATTTTTTTAGCTCAATGGAGCTATGGTCTCTGAATGAATCACAGTCTCAGATATCAAATTCTTATCCCGTATGAAGTTTCCCTGCTACCCAGGCCACTGCTGTAACAAACTGAAGCCATCGTTTTCAAACTGCGATCCTCCACAGTCATTCTTGTGAAGGTGCAACCCCATTTAAATTTCCCAGATGCACTGCTGTAGAGCCGATTTTTTTTTTTTTTTTTTTTTTTTTTTGTTC
>VYXH01005057.1:145884-159293 GCA_013397275.1 Burhinus bistriatus | reverse complement strand
TTTTTTTTTTTTTTTTGGTATCCAGACCCCTCAGCAGTAAATCCATAAACAACAAGGATTGCAGTTTCCAAGCCATGAACCAGAGCCAGGTGCTTCTGTGGCAGCCAGAGCAAGAGGGCAGTTGGCTCTCCTATCACCAAAGAAGGAAACAAGGCAGGAACCATTTTTAGGGTTCGTAAAAGACAGCTCCAGAAGTTGATAAATACATATGGCAAGCAGGCTGAATGACAGAAAATCTTCTCTTAGATGGTATTTATTTTCAACACCATTATTCCTTCACTGTGCTAGCCGTGGAAAGCATCTTACACAAATGGGTATTTCCACTCACCCTATTCCCCCATACACTTACCTTGAAATTAAAACTTAGCTTCTTTTCTCATCTGTTGTGGCCAGCTGCATGAATCTGCAGATCTTGCCATTGGCACTTGATTGCCAAATGCATTTGAGTCTCTTTGACCTCAGTTAGTTTGATCTAGATTTTACTTCTGATCTACTGCAGTGCTACCTTGGTTATCAATATTGGAAACCGCTCTAAGTCATGGAGACATGCCTTAAAGGAAGGCACAAACACAGTATTATATCACCCATCCGAAACGCTATTGAACCACCAACTTGGTTAAGCTCAGAGAGCTTAAGATTAGAGTCAAAAATCATATTCTGTCATTCAGACCCTATGCTGGCTAAAATGACATTGTATTAAAGCACTTAACATTCCCTTCCATGCTGAAGGGAACCACCCTGTTCACTGCCTCCCTGTGTGGCTGCACTTCGTGCTACAGAAATTTGCTCTTCCTTGTTTGCTTTGGAAACTCATTGGCAGGAAGCCATCTCCAACTGTACGTGGCATCTGGAGCTTGGGCTTTGATTCAGTGCGCTTGTCTCACACTACTATGGATGAAAAGGGCAGCTCAGTCAAGCAGGTATTTTCTTCTTCAGTTCCTAGTACCGTAACGGCAGCCTCCTTCTCCTTTTTGCTCAAAACATATCCTTAAAGGATGAAATTTCTGTGCAGATCCCAAAGGGGAAGGCAGTTAAACTCAGCTGCTTTATCAAACTTCAGAACAAACAACTTAATGCAAAACACTCAATTTTCATGACATGCAGCATCTTCACTTTTTTTTAGGTGGTACTCTTAATTTTTCATTCAACCTATGGTAACTGAATTAAAATGAAAGAGAAGAATGCCAAGAATCTAGAAATAATGTTCTTTCAGAGCTTGTTCCTATCTATTTTTTTTAGTCTTGTTTCTAAAGGACATAAGGCTTCTGCAATCTTGTTGCATCTGAGTGTTTGGTCCTGTGTATCCCCTTGTTCCTTTCTACCACCACTCCCTAATTCTTGAACCACTTAGCTAATTTCAATCAAATTTGATCCAAAGATCAAAAACACAGTGACACTAAGAGCCAATCAGTTTTATGGGAACAGGCTACCAAGTAAAGGGAGAGATCATTAAAAACATACCCATTGAGGGGAGGCCCCTAGCTCAACCTGTCAATCACAAGAAATCACACAACATAGAGAGACATTCTGAATAACCCACCTGAGAGGAAAAACCTCAGATCACTGCTTCGACTTTATTAGACACCTGAGAATCCAGCCGTGAGACACAAGTCCCTAGGCGAAGCACGCTTCGCTGCTTGTTCTGCTGCTAGAGCTGCTCATTTGAAAACAAGTGTTAAGAAAATTTCTCATTCCTTTCATCTGCGTGACTCCTTTGACCTCACTGGATTCCAGCATCTGCATCTATCCTTCACTCTTTCAGGCTCATTTCTTTACCTGATGCCAACTGATAATGGTTAGGCGGGTAGCAATCCAGATAAGGCTCATTTCTTCCCCCAGTGCTTACTTCTTAATGAGGGGAAAATCAGACGAAAAATGTACAACATAATCTATATTCACAAATTCTGCACTCAGATAGCCTATGTAAAGAAAAGGTGCTACACGTTTATTAAGGGTAGGTGGAGCCTTTCCTGTTTAATGTCTTTTTGCAGGATTTTTCTGAAACAGCACCCCTTTTTGAGGAAAAAAATATTAAATGTTTAGTAAAATATTTCCTTTGCATTTAGCTTTTCCCCACACATTTTTAATTATTTCTGAGTAACCTACCCCCTTTTCAGCTATGACTTGTTTTGTTACCATCTTCTGTTCTCTTCCACATTCTTTGGCTGCTTTTCGTTCTTGTTACTTATATCTTGACTTCAAACCAGTACATCTGTCCCACTTTTAATTCCTGAGAAACTCCAGTGCCACAGCTGAGCTTCCCACGTAAAGATTTAATTTCTGGGCAGCACCTTGCTCACTGGGCCTCAGGGGTGCACCTACGTTAGCACTTCAGATTCAAAGTGTGGTGTTGGAGCAAATCTCCTGGCCATCCCCACCAACCACACTTTTTCTTGTCATACCGCTATGGCCTCTAATGGGCATTCAGACCGTGAGACAAAGCTAAAACTAGTCCAAAATAAAAATTCCCTGCAATGTGCCCTGTGTGGGTGTCATTTGCTCAGAACCAACTGTTTTGCTCTACAAATGCATTTTAACACCACCTTTTCCAGTGATAGCAGACACCATTGAACACGAGAGGAGAAATTCCTCAGAATCTTCGAGGAGCATTTCTATAATTTCAATGCATGGGTGTTTATAACTAACCCAAGTGCACCCTCAGCATTTTTTCTTTGCTCATTTGAGTTGTTTGCTGCACATGAGGGTGAGCTTGCTGCTGCACGAGCCCATTTTGTGACTAAACCGCTTTCCAAGTTCAAGTTCATTAATAACAGTTAGATTTGAGCTTAACCCAGCTGAATGGGATCCAGTCAGGCTTGGAGGGTTGAAACTACATTGCCTCCAGGGGAATAAAATACAGAAAGCAAAATATCCGAGAAAGTTTTCAAAATTGAGGTTAGCTCTTCAGTTTGGAAATTTAAAAATGGCACCCTTGTTCTATATACCAAATTGATGGACTGCATAAAAGGTTGGGTTGGGTTCTGTTGTCTGCTTGCTCTTGCAGCAACTTGGATTATCACACATGTGCTGAGTTACACAAAATAATTAAAAACAGACTGTCAGAAGGCCAAGCTATGATACCAGTACTACTTTTCTGTTACACTTGTGATACATTGAGACCTAAATTCTTTTGACTTTGCTGTTACCAATTCTGACACTCATTGGACGACAGTGATACCTAAGTGAACAAGACCCATCTTAGTAATCTCTCTGGGTATTCTTGTTTTTTGTTTTGTTTTTCATTTGTCAGTGCTGTGATATTTCTGTGTAATGACATTAATGAAGTTACAAGGCTGAGGACAAGATAGGAAGAGACATCAGTATTCTTCAGTGCTACTGCACAGGAAAACAACAAACTCCTAAAAGCACTTACTGAGGTTCCTTCTCTGAGGTTTATTCTGTTTTAGATGGAACTAGAGTCTGTAAATAACAATTCAGCAAATCAAATTAATGACATCGAAAGGAATTACAGAGGCATCTGGGTTACACATTCATCTAACCATATATGAGTTCCCCTTAAATGGCATTTTATGTTTTTGCAAATTGAATTAGACACAATCTCGTAGTGTACATTAGCAGAAATTAAATACTGAACTAGTTCCAGAGAAGCTACATCCCCCAACATGCCCCCAAAACCATTTTATTGATGAGTATGAAACAGTTTATGTAGGCTCAAAAAGAGTCTATGCATCTTATTGAGATTAGTGAATTTTACATGGGAAATAAATCACAATTATAGCAAACATGAATGCTCATCATTCTCTGACCTCGTCAGCCTGACCTCCCTAGGGGCCCATGAGGTTAGTTCTGGGTTGCCACTGAGATTCACATAATGTAAAAGCCAGACAGGAAAGAGATTTTTTTTCCTGGTTTCAATCACAACAGCATACAGTTATGGACTGTGAGCCAGAGAAATAGCTGCGAGACAGAAATACTCACCATAGGTCCTTCTCCCTGAAGCCGTGCCTGCTCACTGTAGGGCTTATGACAGTTTGGCACAGAGTTGCTACAACTAGCTTGCACTGACTTGCAGAAGTTACTTTCTGTTGTGGTTTTTTTTTGTTTGGTTGCTTTGGGAGTGGGGTGCATTTTTTTTTTTCAGAAACCATCCATGTAGTCTATGTTTACAACACCAGCCAAGGAGCATGGAAGGGCAAGAAGAACACAGCAGCCGGCCTCCCCTCCTGCTTTCCACCCCTGTACGCAGGTGTCATGCTCACTATCACCACACTCCAAAGTTTAAAAAAATACCAATCAGTTTAATAAGACTCTGAATGAACTGAAGCCAGTGCCTGCCTTCCAGCAGATGATGGCCACAGAGAGAAAGGAAGTGACCTTTTCTGTTCAGAAAGCCCCTTGGATATAACTAATGTCCCCTTATATCGAAGCCCACTGTGCCTCCATTCTGGTTTATTTGTTTTGCATTGGTTTGGATTACAAACAGACAACCACTGCAAGGAAATACTTAAGACGGGAAAAGTGAGGGCACAAGAAAAAAAGTGCTTCAGTCAAGATGTGATATTCAAGGTGTTAACTGAAGTGAACTGGAACTGGAAGGTAACAAGAAGCATCTGGCATTTAATGTAGCCATAGCGATTTTGTAATTAAAGGAAAAGAGCTACTGTGCTGAGGCTGTAAATATCAAGGCACTCTGGCCTACTTATCGTTCTAAATCGCAGACTATTGCCAAGCTGGCAAAGCTATATGGACTTTAATGATAACAAAATAGCTTGTGTCAGCATCCGCTGACTTTGGTAGAGGTGTCTGACAGAAGCGGAGGTGTGTTGCAGCACAGCCTCTGTACCTTGGGCAGGAGGAGTTACAGGCATGGTAGAAGAAAAGAAAAACAGTGATTTCTTTGCCCTAGCCATGCCCTGCACATGAGAGCTTGAGGGCTTCCTAAGTGCAATGGTTTGTTCCTTCAATGGCACTTTTTCCTTCTAGTGTTTCAGATGTGGACATAAAATATTTGAAGGAAGGAGGAATTCTAATAAAGTCCTGACAGACCTGCTTTAAAACCGATGTGGTCAAGAGTCTGCTGGTCATACCAATCTAAAGGAATTCAAATCAACATAAGGTTATAAGTAGTTACTAGCTGTCTGACAGGTTTTCCTCCCAAATCTCCGTACGGGAATCTGCTCCAAATGAGGCCATTAATGCTACACTGTCTCTTACATAGACAGCCTTGAATTTTAAATGTTTCATTCTCCCTTGTATGCCTCCACATCACAGCCAACATCTTGCACAAAAACAGCTATATTCCTGCATTATCAAAACAGATCCTGGGTTATGTATCGGAGGAATCGCTACCTCTCTCCACTCTTCTCAGTGGATTAGATTCATACGTACGTGTCTCCTGGTAGCATTTCTCTACAGAAGTAGGTTTCTGAATGTTGTTTTCCCCATCTCTGTTTGGACCACCACTGCTGTACATTTCTGTGTTCTCACTGTTGTTTGCTAAATTACCACATCCATTACATTATTACTAGTACTACTTTGAAGCCAGTGGTCTATGGGCACGCAAGAGGTGCAAAAGGAGAAAAAAAGCAGAACCTTTTTGCCTGAAGTATCTGTGGTGGTTTCTCTGGACCACTGTGTGAGTTACGATTCACTCTGGACTTCTGCTGGGTGCTCAGCTGGCTTCTGTCTCTCCTGTCTATTTTCTCCTTAAGTTTACAGGTGACAAACCACCGGTTTGTGTGCACCAGTAACTGATTTGGTGTTGTAGCTGCCTGGAGCTCTGAAGCTCTACTGCTCCACGTGCTGCCTCCAGACTAGATGTTCTACAAACACAGCTGAAAACTGTTTCATAGGGCTTAGGTACCAGCTCATGTAGCAGCCAAATGTAGCTACTTAGGGTGTTTCCAACCCACGTTTTCCCCAGTGCTTGTCACCACTCCTGTGCTGAGGCTGATGAGCAAAAAAAAGCACCAAGGGTTCCCCAGCCACATCAAGACAAAGGTGGCTGCTGGGAAGGGGTCTGAGTTACATGACCAGGCTTCACACTGAAGCTCAGCTCACATGCAATTCTCTGCCATCTCGGCTTTGGGGCAGGTGACCTACAGCAAAGGAAGAGTGACAAGATGCTGGGGGAGGAAGCAGCAGCACAAATGTCACAAATGAGTGCCATGTATGAGCATGAGCGCCTACATGCTCTAGCAGTGATTATGTTTCTATATTAATATCTCAGGTTGGTGTAATGTAGTACTGAAATGCAAACTAGGGGTACTGAGGAAGATCTAGGACCCTTTGTGCAACACATTGTTACGCTCACCCACAGCAAGAGGTGGTCCCCATGCCAGAAAACCCCTAAAGAGCTAAATAGGAAATCAGATGAAGTGGAGATCTGGGTAGAGCCGGGAGCTGACCCAGCCCTGTATAGACCCTGTCACTAATGACAGAGCAAGGACATACATCCTCGGAATGATCCATGGTGAAAACAAGGAACAAAAATCTAGTAAATTGTTCTACAAAACCTCATCCACTGCGGTGTGGGGGGGGTTAGGTTCAGAGCCTGAAAGGCAGAGTCCCCATTTGACCTACAGTGCAGGCACAGGTTAAAAGCAGACTTATTGGAAACTTCCTTGACTGGCGTTATTCAACCATGACCCAGAAGACTCCCTTTCTTGGAGAAAGCCATGCTATATCCTGCTGTCCTTGAGACAGGCAGGCAGCTTGAGAACCTTGAAGTGAGGCATCGTATAAATTGAGCAAGGATTTAATTTTTTTTAATTCTGCATGCACATAACTCATCTGGTCACTAAATTGATTTTTAAAAATCATCTGCATTTTTCAAGGTAAAAAAATGTTGGAAAAGAAATCTCAGAAAATGAGGTATTTTTATTACAGGATCTGCCACACTGGATGCTAGAAATATAAGGAAGCTGTGCTTTCACTTCTTAGTCTAAATTAATTTGCTAATTCTACTCCAAACTCCATTCACGTTCACTCTTAGCTTTGACAGAAAACTAGAGCAAAACTTTAAATATTTAGTATAAATTATTATTTTCTACATTATTGGTTTTCCAAATAATGTGTATTTGTAGGGATTTATTTCTAGTAGCAAATTCAACTATAACTTAACAAGTACATGTGAGCAGTCTACCTTGTCCCAAAATGAGCATGCAGTATGCAAGAAATAATCCTCAAAAACCTATCAAAAGTATGCTGAATTATCCAAACTTGCAAACAATGGCATATTAGTAGAAATGGAAACATTTTTTTATTACTGAACTCTTTAAAAAGAACAACCTGCCACAACAGACGCAGGCAATGAGGACAAATGAACTGTGTGGCTGCACAGAGTGCACATCTTCTATACTGGATAGTTATTTTAAATGGAAAACAGACAATTTAGACTAATTTTGTCCCTGGTATAAATCTATTAGCATTAATGGTGTTGTGACTAGTTGTACCAAACTCAAATTTGCCCATATCTTTAAAAGAGAGAAGCATTTAATCTGTGGCTTTTAAGACTGCTAGCTGAAACAGCTGTTTTAGGAAGAAGAGCTGTACAGGTACAAGCTTTTGGGGGCTTTTTTTTTCAGGAGAGGGGGAACAAAGTGAACTCACTGAGTTCAAGAGAAAAAAGGACTGTGAGAGAGGAAAGGCGACCAGATCCTTGCAGCCTTCAGGGAGGATCAAATTGCCTCGTGGCTTGGGTTGGATAGATGAGGACAAGAGGTGATTGTGGTAGAAGGTGGAACAAGGGAGCTGGGAAGATGAAATGGAAGAGAAAAAAAGACTATGTGGGGAAGGCTGATGGTGGTCAAAGCTCATGGGCATGCTTGTAGCCCTTGCGGGCCAGGATACCAGTGCAGTGGTGCTGGATATCTAGGGAACAGGGCAAGGCCCTTCCGATTTGGATCAAGGCCAAGCAGCTCTTAGACCAGGCTGCACTGGCTGAAATACAAAAGAGGGTCTGCGCCTGGGCATATCCAAGGAAAGTTCTCTATTGAATACAACAGGCAGGAAAAAGTAAATTTAATACAAGCTCTTCCTTCTCCAAGAAGAGGGAAAAAAAAAAATCAACCCAAAGCCAGATAACCAGTTTCTGAATCTGAAACTTGATAGGGTTATAGAATTGG
Source organism: Burhinus bistriatus (assembly GCA_013397275.1). Taxonomy (NCBI): domain Eukaryota; kingdom Metazoa; phylum Chordata; class Aves; order Charadriiformes; family Burhinidae; genus Burhinus; species Burhinus bistriatus. The sequence continues at coordinate 151,206 of VYXH01005057.1, read as the reverse complement.
TGCTGGTTTTGGGGTCTCTGTCCAGTTTCCTAAGAGTATAGGAGAGTGAGGAGGGAGGACTCTCAGGAAAAGGAATGACAGTTTTGAACAAGTATATTTCACCTTGACTACAGGTCTTTCAAATTGTCATACTGTGGCTGGCTGGTTTGGATGTTAATGGTTCAGACATATTTAGGACTTTCTCCTAAGGTTTCAGGAGCTTTGTCCAACCTGTCACAAAATGAAGAATTTGAGACTGTAGCAAAAATATATGTTAGTGTGGATGAATATTTCATTTTTAATAATAACGGACTACCTCTGGAATAGCTCTGTAATGGCCCCCTCAGCCACACAATCGTTAGTGGACAGTATATGCTCCTTAGCAAAAGACTACGTACTCTGCAGCAGTTCACTGGAAGCAACTATAAACTTCTAAGTTTCTCTTCAATATTATGTGCTAATAATTCTGACAGACTTTCACAATGAACCAAAACAGTTTCAGAGAAACCAGTGTTAAACTCCCATTTAGATAGTAGCAATACCAGACTTCTTGCACACGTGCATTTGTCCAATCTTCTGAGGAAATGATGTCTGGAATAAGATAAGTGCATTACCCATCATGCTGCTTACACGTTTTTCCTATGCCTTTTCCTATCTATGGCTTCTGTCATAGGTAGCATGACCAGCGACAAAAGACATTTAAAGCACTGACCTTTCCAAGGTAGCTTTTGGATGCAGTTTTGCTTCCAGCCATACCATCCACATTAAGACACCTTGCACTGTGTTGAAGCAGACAAAGTGGTTTGAGTCTATGGACCTGGTAAATGGCAGTACACAGGTCTAAGGTGTATTGTTTTTAAGTGGCTCACTGCTCAGAATGAAAAATGACACTGGGTATTCAAGTGTGAGCCAAAATAAATCCATTTTTAAATGGTGATCTCTCTCACTGAATAAAAATTGAAGGATCATACTCTGACAATGGAGTACGGCCACCTACTTACGGCACATCAGGATAGCAATAAGTGACTCACTTGCCCACCTACACTCCAAGGACACCAGGGCCTGATGTCTCTATCATGAAGTTGTCACAACACTGAATTTAGACAGTTTTTCCTACTGCCCACAGTCTGTACAGGACTCACCGCTTGTTCACTTTTCCAGGTCATCAACCCCTAAAATATCTCAAGGTGAAAATGAGTGGGAGTGACATTACACAAACACTTCCCTTTATTAGTAACCCTGTACTAACATTTGCTTTAAAATCTGTTTGTTGATAAATGCTAATTAAATACCAACTCAAAGCTTTATTTTGACCCTCTCTTGGGGTCTTTTGGACTCCTTAATTTGTGAAGCAATCAACAAATCCCACCTAATATTTTCTGTAAGGTGATTAAAACCACCACTAGGGGAAAAAAAAGAAGAGGATTTTATGTAGTGGGAAAAAAAGTGGAGAGAAACATCTGGAGCAGAGAGATCATGAGAGTTCCTAGCTGTGCCATCAGTTTGTTGATGATGTGAAAATGAAGCAGAGCAGTGGCTTTTTAATGCAATGGTCAATGAGCTGCAGAGAATACTCCGTCTGAAAAGACATTCAAGAAGTGGTTTGTCCGACAAGACATCAGCCAGTGCTTCCTGAGTTTTTTTATCTTTTGATGAGCAAGTATCTGGCGATGGCTAGCACACTACCTAATTTTACTGTGTGTTGCATGGACATGAGAATAACGGTGTATGTTGTCTGCAGGTAAGAAAAATTACTTTCTTGGTTCACCGTGGGGACAAAAAAAGCTAGTTAGGTGGAGAAGGAAAGAGATAAAAATCATTTATTAAATGGAAGTGTGAAAGGACAAAATTTCAGCCTCAGAGGCTGCTTGTATAATAATAAATCAAATGGGCCAGGGCCCAATATCTGCAGGCCATTAGGATGGCACTGTTCACACAGGCAGAGCTAAGCTGTCTCCTTCATAACCCCCTCCCAAATATCTGGTACATATTATGCTCCAAACCATTGGCCAGACATTGCCTGAAAGACTGGTAGGTGGCACAGAGCAAAAAAGTATTGGAGACCAAAAAATGAGCTAAACATTAAGCATTACAGGTGATTATATGCTGGTGCTTGTGCCCCAGCTTTGTTTTTGCTTTGCTTTCAAGCACAGAGGAGTCAAAGGAGACTGAATTCTGCCCCAAAGATTGTATATGGGGTCCTTACACACAGAGAAGCTTGAGGTAGAGGGGAGCAACTTGACTGAACTCCATACTATCTGCATAGTTGCTCCATCTGTTTTAGCAGTCAAATTGACCCACTTGATATTTAAATAACATATTTTCACCTAAGTTCCCAGTCTCCTAGAAAAACCTCAAGGCATTGTGTACACTTGCTAAAAGGTAGGATCTCAGCCCCTGAAATCAGTGACCACTGTGTCATGGGAAGAGCTGAGGCATCCTCCATGAAGCATCCCTTACTTTCTGGGTTCTTGGATATTTACTTAGCAGTGATGCTAATTCCTCAATATACCAGCACAAGTCTAACCCCCCAGGGTCACTCTGCATGCACAGCAGAACAAGAAGCTCCTCTGTCCCTCTGTGATAGGATGAGGCATCTTTTCCTCCCAAAATTAGCAGCCCTGTGGTGGAGTCTTAGCACTGAAGCAGAAGGGTGACTATTCAAGTCCAATGGCATTGCCCGATTTGTTGATCATTTCAGTGTAATCAGCCACCGGCAGTGGAACAGCAGCTCAGGTCTGGGTGCTTCCTCTTGCCACCCTCTCCCCTCATCAACATAGCCTGAACTTTGGGAGCTACGGAAGGGTTAGGTTGTTTTCACTGGTTTTAGGCAGAGAACAAAGATGTATTGTAGGATTTGAACTAGTTTGTTCAGCAAAAGGCAGGTCATAAAAAATAATAATCCTTAAACCCCCAGATACTCAGACTGTGTTATTATTTGAGAATCTCAGTTTTCATATAAAAACTAAAGCAGGAACTTAGTCCTGATTGCCTGAAAATGAGTCCCAACACTCCGAATACCATATGGCAAATAAAAAAGACCCAAATGTATTATTTTTCTTCTGTACATTAGAGGGGCTTAGGGAGCAAAAATATTCATTTTTATATGCCTTGCATTAGCAGTCTGATACAAACATGCTCATATCCAGGTAACAGGAAGATAATTTTCTGAGGGCAGGCAGGAGGTAGTATAAAGCATGTGGAGAATGTGACAGTAAAGATCAGACTACACAGAATAAATGGTGGTGAGGTGAGATATACAGTCTTGAGTATGTTTGAGAGGAGTAATACAGGGCAAAGCAGGACGATGAGTGAGGAAGAGGGCAGAAAGAGAGCCAAGGCCATGGTGTGGATTTAGGAGATCAACTTCTGGAGTGCAGAAAGCCAAATTTATGCTATGAGTGCTGTAGGAGGTAGCTTGGTATTGATAGGCTACACTCTGGCGAAGTGTTCATACTCCAGTTGCAGGTTAGACTGGGAAAACTCAACTTCTGCTGATAGAGCTTTTTGCAGCCCTCTTAAAAAAAAAAAAAAAAAAAGAAAAGAAGAAAGTCATCTTGTAAAATAGCACTTCTGCTGATATGTCTTAATCCATACTAGGGGTTTCTGCTGGCACAGCTATGCTGGTTGCAGATCACACTTCAGCACTCCCCTGATTGATGTACATACCTTGCAACAGTTTGTCATGCTGATCTGGCCAAGGTCTGTGCTAGGTGAGAGAGAGTCAGAGGATCAGGCAAGGAGGGTCAGAGAGGAGAAAAGTAGAGAGGTTTTCGTGTTGCAACCAAGCAGAGAGTGAGTAATAGCGGAAAGAAAATCAACACAGTAAGAATAAACAGTACTCACCACGGTTTACTGGCTGGACTTCTAATTTCAGCCATATAAACTTGGAGATTCTTTTGTTTAAAAAAGAAGTCTCTGTTTTTCATTGCTGTGTTAACTGTCTGGTGTTTTGTTGAAAGAAAATTATAAGATATATCCTTTCTTAATATAAAGATATATTAGCTTGTAAAATTGAAAGGCAGCCTGTGCTTGTTGAACGCATGGGTCTTTAAAAATCACGGGCTGGTGCTTCATTGCATGTAAAAATTGCCTTATTTTGATCAAAACATTGTGTTGCCATTGCAGTTCTCCTCCACCCTTTAAATTTATTATGCTGGCTGCTCTTCAGATTTCTTCTAACTACTGTTGATACACCACCCTTTCACTGGCATTCCTTCTGGTTTCCCACATGTTATGTATTTAAAAAATTAGTTATCTCAGGTCCAGTGCTTTTCTTGCAAGGCATACAGGAGCTAGAGTTGCAGCGTGAAATTATTGTTGTGGCTTCATGAATGTGATTGATTTAACAGAGGCAAGCAATACCCTACTGAAATCTCTCAGACTACAACATTACTAGACACTGTACTACATCTCTATATACTATGCAGAGATAGATCCAGTGTGTGTATGCACAGACTATGTCTATGCACACAATGTGTGCATGTATGTGTGTTTATATTGTGTACATATAGTGGGTGTTGTATAGTATAAAGAGCCTATTTATGGTCACTCTCAGCTATGCAGGGATCAGTAGTGTTACCTGATAATATAAAAACACAGACAATAAAAACCTGTTTAAATTAAGGCCAGCGGGGAAGACTGGAGTAAGGAAGAAACATGGATCACTAACATTGCTAACAAAGCAGAAGTAGCAATTTCCTAAGCCAGCACAGCACCATGGAAGTACTGTTCATGGGGAAGTGGCTGGAAGTTTCAGCTTCTGGACAACACTGGGGGAAGAAATACCATTTTTTCCACCACTGAGAGTTACTCCCAGATCAGAAGAATGCCAGCACTCATTTTCTGGTTTTCCAAACACAGGAAAGGCTAGCCAATTATAAGAAGCCTCCTTTCCCACTTTAATGTACAGTCTTTGATTCTATTCTACTTATTGCATTAGTGAACGCTGAATTAGAAGTCATCTTTCAGCTGTTTCTGTGACATACCTTCCCCACGGGTACCTAGCTGTATCTGATGCTTGTATACACTCCACTGCCATACAGCCTTGACTAGCAATTGCTTGCTACACAATAGAGAGATCTACAGAACAGTAAGATGAATCACTAAACCTAGAGAATACCAATTTCACTATTCATAGAATCATAGAATCATTTAGGTTGGAAAAGACCTTTAAGATCATCCAGTCCAACCATTGACCCTACTCTGCCAGGTCTACCACTAAACCATGTCTCCAAGCACCACATCTACACGAGTTGTGAACACCTCTAGGGATGGTGACTCAACCACCTCCCTGGGCAGCCTGTTCCAATGCTTGATAACTCTTTCAGTGAAAAATTTTTT
>VYXH01005057.1:92447-133905 GCA_013397275.1 Burhinus bistriatus | reverse complement strand
AGGAGGCGGAGGAAGAAGAAGGAGAGTAAGACGCGGCTGGTGCGCTCCAACTTGCTGTTACCTGAGGCCGAGGCGGAGAAGTCCAAGAGGACGGTCCTGGCCAGCAACCGCCTCAAGACCACCAAGTACACGGCGCTCTCCTTCCTGCCCAAGAACCTCTTCGAGCAGTTCCACCGCCTGGCCAACGTCTACTTTGTGTTCATCGCGCTCCTCAACTTCGTGCCGGCCGTCAACGCCTTCCAGCCGGAGCTGGCCTTGGCCCCCGTGCTCTTCATCTTGGCGGTCACTGCCATCAAGGACCTATGGGAGGATTACAGCCGCTACCGCTCCGACAAGGAGATCAACCACATGGAGTGCCTGGTGTACAGCAGGTGAGGTGGGGTGGGCGCCGGGGACGGGGAATGCTGTGGTGGCAGCCGGCAGTGGGGGCTTGGGCAAGCGGAGGTGTTGAAGCAAGGCAGTGAGCAGGTCCATCGTGGAGGGCTTTCATTTCCACTCCAAGCGTGAAGAAATTCCCAGTTGCCCCTGGAGCTGGTGTCTCCCATCTCTTTACTCAGAACTGTGGAAGTTCCTACAGTGCTGTACCTTCAAGTGAAAGCAAATCCGCTGGGATCGGTGGGGTCTTGGAGTAAATCGCTGATCTACGAGTAAGCAACATTTTTTATACGCTCGGGGCTTATTAGTGGTTTATGTTTTAAAGGAAGGACAATGCATGGCAAAGTGTATGTGTCACAAGCAGTGTTTGAGTTGTAAGCCTTCATGCAAACACTTCCTAGTGCGAGTGGTCAATTACACCAGTGTATAGTTTCAGGCATTAAATTGGTTTTAGCAATATAAGACCTCACTCAAGTAATCTGCTATTAAGTCTCCACTGAGCGAAGGAAGGATAGAGGCCAGAGGCTTCTGCATTTGAGTTAGGACTGTGAGGTTTCATGACATAGAAATTAGTGAGCCTGAGCTATGTTTGCTTTTCTAAAGAATGAGGCAGTCTTTCCACTGAACATTTACTTTTAAGCGAATGCTTTTTATTTATCATCTCAAGTGTCATCATTCCCTGTGACTTCGCTGTTTCCCTGATGCTCATGGATAGAGCGTTAGGTCATTTATCTCCTCCGGAATTTTTTTTTTTTTTAAAACAATCTGGGCTATACATTTAGAGCACAGCCTTGGTATCTGTAAATCAGACTGAAATGACTTTTGCACCAACATTTATGTGCTCAGAATCCAGCTTTACAGAATTTTTGTTTTGCTTTTCTCTCAGTGCCAGATAGTCATCTTGTAGTAGCTAACGCTGAGGTTTTCTGGGGACTGAGAGAAGAACATACTTTCCGAGAGAGCAGATTTTAGGTCTCCTTCCGATGCTTCTAAGTCTTAACAGAAACGAAACATGTGCCAAGAAGCTTACACTCTGATTCCACAGGCTGTCTGGGAGGGGTCCTCTAGGCTGACGTAAGCACTGAGGCAGAGAACAACTCTCCTATTGCAAGAAAGGCATGCAAAAAAAAAAAAAATGCTAAGAAGAGCTCAGAATAGGCTGTTTTCAACATCAGCAGTCTCAGCTTTTTATTTCACAAATTCGTATCGCACAAGAAATCTAACCCTGGGATATTCCCCCACCGGTAGATATTCATGCATGGGAACACAAGTAAAGTGGCGTTATTTCTGTAAACTACACTGAAAATAACCTAGCCAAATCACACACATAGGCATTGCTAACCTAAGGCTGTGCCTGGCACCTTGCTTGCGTGTAGTTGTCCTTAACTCTGAACACTTCTGGCATTGAGGGAGGTGGGTGGCAGGAGGGCTAGTAAGGGACTACTCCTGCAGTTAAGTAAAATAGTGCTAATAAGGATTGTTAATCTAGCCTTAAACAAAATCACTTTAGAAATAAGATCTCATGTCTCCTATATTGAAAAGAAAGAAATACCTGTTGCAGAAGCTGTTAAAAATATTAACAAATACTGGTACTGGGATGTTAATTCTGGAATGTTTCTCCCCCCTGCAATTTTCCATATCCCTCTCTGCTGCCAAAAAAATAGACCTGACTATGAGAAGGTGTACCTTTGTTGTTGATACCACTTATGCTCTTTTGGGAGTCCCAGCAAAGCACGCTGCCCTTCGTACTGCTTATGCTGTGCCAGAGTAAAAGTCAGAATTGTTCCTTTTACTGCAGAGTTTGGATTACTGTGGAGTGACACTTACACAGATTAATTTGGGAGTAGTTTGCCTTTGCATTTGCATCAAAGGCGCATGTTGGCCTAATCCCTGTGGGGCAGAGAATGTGGAAGCTTAGGAAGTCTGTCACCTGTTGAGGCAGAGTTTTCTGGCTGGGAGCAGAGCTGAATGATGCGTCCTTACAGCCCTCTACAGTCCCTGGGAGCAGCTCACCTATTTCCACCTTCCAGCAGTCCCTAGGAAAACCTCCCTTCCCACAGTTAAAAAATAAAAACAAACCAGAAGGTTAAAATTATTTTGCTTATATGTTTTTAATCTACTCACTTTTTCTTTATTTTAACCTTTTTTAAACTTCACCAAGTCACCTTTTTGAACATCCCCCAGCCCCAGTGAGCAAGATGGAATGAGAAACTTGCTATTTTTGGAGATAAAAACTAAGATTCTGACTAAGTTGAGTGACGGGGAACCAAGATTGAGAGATTTGTATCAAGGTCATGAAAGTTGCTGGGCGTGAGTTCAGAAAAGCTGTTTTCTCAGAAAGGTGTCATGCCAGGAGAAACACAAGTGATTGGACGTGACTTTTACTTTGTTTCCTTAGACTCTTTGTTTCTGGAAAAATGTTGAAGTATAAACGTCGCATAAGGAAGTAATAAATGACAGCTCTTCTCCCCACATCCGTCTTGTGCTGATCACTTTATCAGTTTTACCACCTTTTGACCAAGCCAGACTCTCTCTCTCTCCCTCCCCCGCTCTGCCACTTCCCTGTGGTGTCGTGGAGGCAGAGTTTGATGCAAATGCTGTCCTCGACAGAGATGCTTGTGTAGGTAGGGCAGGTTAATGAACACAGCTGCAGTCGTGTGCTCCCCTAGGGTTGTCCGAGAGCAGCAACTCTTCTCTTGCCGGCTTCGTAGCTTTGTAGTACTTTCTAGCTCTGAAAGAGGTCTTCTGCGAGACGGGATGTATCCAAGTGCTAGGGCAGTCCTCTGCGCCATGATGGGCTCCCTTTCCTGCCAGCCTCCCACACAGCTGCAAGGGAGCCACCTCAAATGTGGACTACAGCGTTCAAACACAGACTACGGCAAATGACAGCGAATTACAACAGTCAACAACTTGAGACAGGGACTTTTGCTTCTCAGTAGTAGAGAAAAGCCCTCTAATCGCATGTTGTATACTGTTTAGCAACCAAGTAAAGATTCAAGTGAGATCCCATGTGTTCTATGATATATGCTCCATGTGCTCCTTTCCTGGCTGCTGAAGTATCCATCGCCTGTTAGATACAAGCAGCAATTAATGATGCAAGATCTACAGGACAGAGAGAAAGCAGCGGTGGGCAGAGCCTACTGCTACTCAGGCCAGCTCATCAGGAGAAGGTTCAACAGCATGCAAGCAGTGTCCGCTGCAAGGTCCTCTGGAACAGCCTACGCAGGCAGATCATGTCAGTAAACTGATGTGGGGGAAAATACTGTTCTGCTATGCGGACTGCTTGACAGCTGGTGCGCAGACTAGGCTTTCCTCGTCCCGCCTGCCCAGTGGTGTGGTCTCAGATGACCCATTCTCATACAGCCACTGCTGAATCAATGACTCGGTGGCTCATAGTTGGCAATGCTTATCAGACGATAGAATGGCAAAGGATGATGCAACCTAAATTAAAATTTGAAGAGAGATGCAGCTTGTTTTCACAGAAAGAAGACAGCCTTCATTTAAAAATTCTGGATGTTTTGGAGAGTCCCTCAAAAGATACTGCTTTCTAGAGTCAGAAGGCAGAAAGGGAAAAAGACCTGATTCTTTGAATAAATTGAAAGAAGCTGTTGAGTTTAAATTGCCAGCGTATGTCGAGGAATGAAACATGCTGGAGAATGGCAGACTTGTGTTGCTCTGTGATGGAGTTTGCAGGTCCGCCTGTAAGAGCAGTCAGGGTCTGGGTAGGTAAAGAGGGAAGGTTTCCTGGCAAAGAGAAGTTAATTGGGCCTCTCTCTGGAGGCCTTTAAGGGCAGCTCTCCTGTTTGGCAATACAGAGGAAATCAGGCACTTAGTTGCAGAGGACAGTTTCACAGGTCACCTAGAATTTAGATTCAGTGCAGGTGTTTAAGTTCAGAATGCTGGATCACAGCCAAAATTCTTTCTTTGTTGGTTTAAGAGCCCAGCCTGTAGAAAATTGTTTTATGTGCATAACCTTTGCAACCCTGTGATCATCTTAGTCTCCTCTCTTCGTTCCTCTTTCTCATTTCCATCACCCAGCGATGGAGGTTGAAGACTGGAGATTACAAATTTGCAATCTTAGTGGTGAAATTTTGTTGGCTAGTTATTTTTCTGTGTTAGTATCTTGGACTTGGAGGATGGGAGGGTGATTTTTTTCTTTGCAGTTACTGTCCTCCAGTGCTCACCAGCTCTGGCTGGAGTTGCGGGTGGCACATGTAAATGCTTGCTCCAAATAATTCCAGGATGCAGACACTGCTGCTGCTAAATATTTGATAGAACTAAATTTGTCACTGGAGCAGAAGTGTTAAAACTCTTCTAAGCAGGGGCTTTGTTTTTGGTATGCTGTTACAAAGTATGGTATACGTTTACATGGTATGTAAATAGAAGATGAATAGTGATAACTACAATCATAACAAATAATGGCACTTGTCCAGCAGGGAATTACATTTTATTACTGACTCAGTGCTGTGTTGGTGAAATAGTCTCTGCTCACATTTTTGTAGGAGACTTATGTTCAAAACCAAAGGGCTTTGCTTTTTAAATCTATTCTCTTAGTTCTTGCTGTGTCCATTGAAGAGTATTGCTAAAGAGCGTAATGGTCTCTGCATACTGATCAGAGAGTGATAACTGCTTCTTCTGTCAACCTGTGACTTAAAAAATCCATGACAAATTGGAATTTACGACCGGATATTTGTCTCCCCTGAGGTGTGGAAAATGTTTAATGGGGCACTCAGGCAGCTATCAAAGCAGGCTGTTTTACATTAAATGTTATTTTCTTTCAGCAAAGCTCAAGAGTAGGAGAGAAGAGAGTTTGATGTGGGCAACGTGTTTCATACAATTTCCAAAATACGCTCCCTTCTTCCTCCCCTCTGTCAACGCGCCAGTGAAAACAATTCCAGCCTTGGAGAAAAAAGATAGAGTAGTGTTACCAAATCCTCACAAGAGCACAGCAGATCCCACTTGTGGCCTCTAAAATGGTCACATGGTGACTTCCCCTGCAACCACTTCACTTAGGTGCCTTATTTTGCTGGCAACACCAGTCTCTGGGGAGTTGGGTTCTGATTATCTCCCACTACCACCCAAATAGACCAGAGCAACTTCTTGTCCCAAAACGTGCTGGCAGGGTAAGACATTTCTCACCAGAAGAAATGAGCTTGTCTCATCCCTTCCAGAACACAAATGTCACTAGATGTGATTCAAAAGGAAACTACCTGGGATTACTCAGTTTCCTCTGTGAGTGATCTTGGTGCACAGAAGGCTGAAAGCAGAAAGTAGCGGTCTGAATCTGTTGGTGAAGTCAGTGTTCCCTCCTTGAGTTTCAGGGAGGTGTGGCTCTGTTCATATTACTGTGTCTTTGTCCTTCACTTCAGTTTGGGCCAGGCTGACAGTGAGTAAACTCACTGGGAAATGTAGTAGAGGCTCTTCTGTTAGACTGATAGGGAGCAATTTCATTTGGTAGTAGAGTTTATCCTTGTAGCAAGGGATGTCTGTGCTAATCTTCTGAGATGTAGCCAGCTGCAATGCACAGGAGAACCCAACTGTAGTCTGTCCAACTATATGTATGCAGTTTATTTGCTATTCAGTGTAGGGCAAATTTTCTAAGTGCCTGAGCTTCGCTACTGGAAAAGAAAAATGCTTGCCTCTTATTACTAAACTCTTTCATTTGTATAGGTTGTCATGAGAGCAGTTGTAGGCTGTTTCACATGCCTCTGGCTAATTGCCAAAGAAGATACTGTTAACCTCCACTGAAAGACCTAGTGATGTCCCCAAATTAATTTTTGCAGATACATGCTGCACTCTGGAGAGACACCATAGCACGTATTAAGCAGACCACAGCCCAGAAGTATAGGTGGCTACCTTGTGCACAGACCTACTTGCTCTCATGTGTCAGTATTAGCTTAAGACCATGATTATTGCTAGAGGTGGCTGAAAGAAGAATAATGTATCTTCTTGATTTTGTCAGAGTACATTTCCAAAGAAACTATACAAGAGGAAAGAATAGGATGTATTGTTCAACTCTGCCCGATACTGTGATTCCAGATTCCACCTTCCACATGTCATCTAGTCAGCAAAACTGAAAACCAGAATTGAAACCCCTGACAACCATGCTATAGATCAATGTTTTATGGAACTGCTTATTAGCTAGCATGGCATAGCTTAGCCAGGCCATTCCTCCTGCTAGCAGATCAGTCCTCCAGAAGTACTTATTAGAGTAGCGGTCTCAAGCTCTGTCTGGGGGGCCTTAATTTTACTATGGTAGTGTTGGAGGGCTCCAGGGAATGAAGAAGACTTAAATGGCTTCTTGTGGTTTTCCCTCCTCCTTCTGACTAGTATTAGCTGATAAAGAAGATGAAAATAGAGAAAGAAGGAGGCTGCCTGCCACTGGGCAGGAATTGCTCAAATGCCTTATCCAGGCTTACCACAACCCTTATGGATGCACAAGCCGCCTACCTTGATGCAGCAGCAGGAGAAGTCCGAGTGCCAAATCTCCCCTTGCCGTGTAATCCAGGATGCTCCCCATTTGTAGGGTAGTTGCTCTGCCCAAGAGTGCTCTAAGAGGTGCCTCTCCTCTCCCCCTGCAACACAAGGCCTTTTGGGTATGTGGACCTTTTGTGTATATACACAGTAAGGGCAATGCAGCTGGCTAGCCAAACACATGACTTCAGGGTTATGCCCAGTTTGCAGGGTTTACGCTGTGCAGGCTTGGTTTTAGCAACCACATATATTGAGAGCAATTAAGTTCATTAAAAGCAGAACAGTTTGTTTCACTTCACATAGTTGGGGAGGTGAACCGGATTCCACGGGTTACCTTCAGCCTCAGTGTTTTCACTTGGTAGTTGGCACTATTGCAGTTATGTTAGTGGCCAGTCATGTTTGCACCCAGAAGAGATCCACAGAATAAACACAATCGGAACCTTGCCAGGATGTGGAAGCAAGACAGTGGGAGTGTCCACCCACTGGGCCGGGGAGAGCGCGTTTCAGTGAATGGCATAATCATCAAGTGACGAGCTGACTTGATGCTAAAAGCCGGGACACTGACCTCTTACTGATAACTTTGCATAGGTATGGGCAGTGGCTTCCTCTGATGTATGTCAAGCACAAAAGTTGACTTACACCCAAAATGCAGCCACAATGCAAATATACAAAAGACAGTAGCTTATAGCTTTTCCTAGATAGGTGCTTGTTGTGGTGTGGAGGGGGAGAAGAGGTGCAGAGGGCATAACAGTGACATCCTGTTCCAGGAGCTTTAGTAGTCCAAATATTGAGCTCAGCTGAGGAAATGTAAATATACAAATGTGTGTTTGATTCTGAAAGATTTGATAAAGCAAGTCTTAGGTTTAGTTTGAGGAAGATGATCTGCATGTTTCTGAGTGAATTGGTTTAATCTTTGCTGCATGTCCAGGAAGTGGGAATGAGGGGAGTTCGAACTAAGAGCTTTCAAAGCATGCAAGATGTAAGCTGAAGAGAAACAACTTTGTCTCTTTTACTATTTCTAGTATACGGCTACACAGCCTGTTGACAGAAAGCTGCTAGCTACCCAGCTAATGGGGTGTTCTGTCCTTGGACTGCTGAGGATATCTAACACTTATGAGCTAGCAAACTACCACCTAGTTCTTTGCTCCAACAGGACCAATGTTTTATTTTGTTTCAAGAGTCTTGCAGGTGAAGATCTCTGCCGTGGTCAGCGTACATCCCTAAGGCCATGTTGTGTGGTCAAAGGACAGTCTTGAAATGGCAAGACATGCATTTTCAGGGGCAAGGTATGCATTTTAGGGGTGGGAAATGTGTTGTCTTCTCTGCTGTTTTATTACAATTTTATTCTTGTCTGATCACAATTTCTCTAGAGTGATAAATAGGCCAGTCTGTCCAGTGCAGCGGCCAATATTTGCATCATGCCCAGTCATTTCATAAACCAAGACTCTGCTGGAGATTTGTTATAATAGGCATGGAGGTCGCTTGTTTTGTTTTTATGTTCTGGTTGCCTGGAAATACTGACCTACTTAAAGGAAGAGTTTAAATGTTTGACTGACAACTGCACTCCAGTTCTTATACATCTGTGCTGCTATTATGTTAATGCTGAGGGTGTGAACACTATTGCAGAATATTTGGTATTTCTGTAGTTTTGATGGAGATTTTCATTTTGACCTTTTGGAGAGAAAGTCCATTATGAAGTGACAGCATTTGCAACTGTAGCTCTTTACCTTTATATGTCATCTTATGCTTGCTAGGCTTTTTCTAGGTTGCACAGCCATGTACTTGTATGCTTGCCCCTTGTCTGTTCACCTTCCTGCCTTTCAGTAATAACCTGAATATGCTTGTTTTGGCTATGTTAGCTGATTTTGTTTGTTCACTAACAAGCTGTTGTGAGATCTCCCAAAATACTGGGGCTAACACACTATGTGCTGAACAGCAGTTACCTAAATACAACTGTGGGCATGTTCAGGATCTCTCAAAATCCAGACATGGAGTAAGATGCCTCAGAAGAGATGCCAGTGGACAAATTTTAGCAGGCAGATTTAGCAGCCAAACCCTTAAAGATGCAGGAGGTTCAGTAAGTGTATTAGAGAGACGTAATCTATTTTGGGCGAAAGTAGGTTACAAGAAATCAAATCTAATCCACCCAAGTCTGATCTTGCAGTTGTAGCACATTATTTTTTGTGTGGGCCCACACTTATATTTGTGGATTCAGATGATTTCTGTGTGTTCTTTTTCTCCCATTTTAGAACTCCCATGTTCTCATTGTCAGCTTCCCCTTGGTATACTTCCCTCTTTGCTGTACACCTGCAACACTGGGAAGCAGAAGCTTGGTCTTACACAGTTTACCAGAATAAAGACATATATTGTTTTTATCTGCACACTTGAGAGCATTTTGATCTTCCTTCCTTCACTATCATATGTTTATATTTTATCAGAGATGCTTGGATAGCAGTGCCTGTGTCCTGATAGGTTGATTTGCATCTTAACTCTTCTGCATATGCCATTAGTTGTCTTCCCTGTAAACAGTAGTGAGCTGCTAATTGTAGCTGGCTGGCAGGAAACCCTCTCAAGTGCTAATTAGGTTCTCTCTGACCTGACAAGGGTATTTCCTGAAGGAGTTTGTCGGTTCTTTCTGGGACATGAGGTGAGATTTATTTCACATTGCTTTTAGCTAAAACATGTGTCCAATCTGACCAAGTCACCTGTACTTGTGCCACAGTCAACGAAGAGCATTGAATGGCTCAGGGGGAAGGAGGAAACCTTTCCAGTTTGAGACACTTACCTTAAGTTAGTTTGAATCAGGAGGTCCTTACCTCTCTCCAGTGATGATACAGGTGAAGCTGAACTAGATGACTTGCTTAAACTGCTAAGTTCAGGTAAGATGAATCTCGTTAGTAAACTCAGAAGGAATAGATTTTAATTCCTGTTAATGCTCCATATGATTTTTGGAGTGTTGAAGATTAGCTGGTCCCCCTCAATATATTTAATGATTTATTTAAGAACTACGCTTTGGAATCACAGGTACAAGTATGTTCACCTGTCAGGTGAAGGGGATAACCCAGTATCCACTGTTTCATGTCCTGCCCCATTGTGCATTCAGCATTAGCCATTAACATAGTGTTCATACTTGTGAAATGTATTTATAGCATTTATCTCAGTGCTGAGAAACAATGTAAGAGATGAGTTGTTATCAATAAATAATTTCCCTCTTTGAATAACTTATTATATTTGCATTTCTGTGGAGTTTTTCAGGCTTCCCACAAAGTGTGAGGACTCTTAGTATTTTGGGATGTTATTTGCTCTTTAACCTCAGATGTAGCTTTTGGGGAGGAGTGTTGAAACATAAGGTAGGAGGTTCCTAATTCTGCTTTCTTCTGTTTGTCTGGATGTACCTAAATATTAGGTCAACTAAAACCACTTTGCAAGCTCTGTCTCTTAAAATGCAAAGGGCAGTTGTGTGTTTGACATAATCACGGCTTTTATAAGAGTGAAAGTGGGGCTTCATTGTCAGGTCTCAGAAATATCACATATGGCTATTGGAATTATGTTTTATGTCCAGTAGGACCAGATGTTAAAACCTGCAAGGAATATTGCTAGGTGATCAGGGATTGAATCAGAGGTGAAATTATTCTGTTAATTTTGAGTATCACTGATTTACCCTTGGTTACCAATTTCTATGCTGAAATTTTAGTGCCTGTCCATATGGGAGCATAGGCACATGCAGACATACCATGTAGCCGTATAAGAGGTGCAGCACCATAAGATGTCATGCTACTGTTTGCTATCTTGAAAGTCCTAAATTCTGTTCCTCTCATTGCAGCATTTGATACTCTGCTCTTCCTGATTGTTCAGGCTTAAATGTACTGTCTCTCGTTTGTTTTCAGTGCAGTTCCCTGTGTCTGTCTGCTTTTTGTGAAGGGATCATGGTCGTGTGGGAGCTCCTATTTCTGTCAGATCTTGTGGGAGCTTTCCAAATGCAAGTTCAAGAGAAAAGCTGTACCAGAGCTGAGCCAACTGTTAGTCTAGTGGTGCTGATGTTTAATCTGGCGTACCCATTTTCTGAGTCCAATTTAAAGCCCGTAACAGCCCTTGTCATGCAATGAGCAATTCATTATATCCTCTCAATTTGAGGAATACCAGAGTGGACTCTTATTATTTAATTCCTACCATATATGTAATAAACTTGACTTATTCGCAGTGAAATAGCTTTTCTTCCTGGAGTGGGACATCTGCCAGTTTATGCCAGAAAAACGTGTGTAAGACCTGTAAAACCCATCTGCCAAAGATTATTGCAGCATAGGATCCCCAGCCTAACAGTGTATTGCCGTATGTAGAGCTAACAAAGCTAGTACTGAAATATCATCTAGGATGAAAAGTCAACAACCAGTGGATTTTGTATATTTGCCAAGTGTTTGGTTGTTGATGTGTTTTTTATTTTGGGTTTTTTTTTGTGTTTGGTTTTTCTTCCAGTTAATAAGCCAGGTAGAAATTATCAGTTATTACCCCAGTTTCAAAACTGTTAAAGAATCATCGCCAATCTCACTAACGATAAAACTCATGAGAAAACTTAAGTCCAAAACATTTATTCCTTTTTCAGACAGAATTACTGAAGGACAACCTAGCATGATAAAGACAGAAATAGTGTCTTTTAAGCACATAATGTCCCTACCTTTTAAAGCCTTTGTCCAGCATTTTAGTGTAAGATTTCTCTAAAATTCCCCATGGTTATTCTAAATTCAATCTTCCTTGGAATGCAGGGAGCAGGAGTGAAGGAGGAGAGTTCCTGGGTTTATTTTCAGTGGCATTTGGTTTGGCTTGGAGGATTTTTGTATTGCTAATTTTGTTCTTGCATATTAATTCATGTTCTTCCTCTGCTGCTCCTAAATTGGAAACTTTCCATTTTACATCTGGCAATCTTGTCCTCAGTTGTTTAACCTTTATGCTTTATCACTAGAAATAGCTGTTTTGTGCAGTGAATCCAGTCTCTTAGTCATAATAACATTCCCTTCAGCAACTTCTAGAAGGGTTTTCGGGTTTGTTTTTTTGCCTTGTTTTTTTAACCACTATCCACATTTACGGAAAGCATGCCTGAGTTGATGGTCCTGCGCTTGACCAAAAAGTTTTAAGCAAGAAAAATACAATACTTGTTCTTTACTCTTTACCACTGGAAAAAAGTGTAGAAACACAAACACAACTACACAAGTGGTTAAGACCAATGGTGCATTGCCCCAGCTACTCGAGCAGTATTCAAACTACATGCAACCCAATTGTTGATCATTTAGGAGCAGAGTTCTTACTTTTCCAGTTACTGAATATGCATCCAGATGACCAACACTTCTGTGGGATGTCTCCTCATCCATGCCTAACTCTTTTCTGACCTGCTTTTGTAACTCATTAGTTCCAGTTAAATTCCACACCAGTTCGTTCCACAGAGGTCATACACAATATGAAAATACTGTCTGCAAAGGAAAGGTCCCTAGTCAGTGTTCCCTGTAACTTTTATTACTGTGCTACACACCTGTATATATTTAGTGGGAGCACTAAGCTGGTATGCAGTACACAGCGGGAAACTATGAGCCATGTATTTAGAAAGCTTAGTCTGTTCATCTTTTTTGCTCAAGTATAACTCAAATAAGAAGCAAAGCCCAGAAAAAGAGAGTTGTTTTGTTTTTTTAACTGTGACTTCCTATGCAGTTAGTTATATGAATGCCAGTCCTTAAAACTCTCAGCTTTAAAAAGTATGTTTATACCACACATATTCAGCATGAAGCAGGGTTGTCCCAGCTGGTATATCTAAACACCTTCAGAGCACCACGCAGAGGTGCTTGCTGCTCTGGAAGCAATATAGGCCACTGGTGCTGTGCTGTCTCTTAGCAGGGTTTGTCAGCTCAAACATGGCCAAGTTCATATAACTAACAGTTTTCTGTTTGTGGATGGGGCACAGCTGGTTGGAGTTTGGGACCCTGCACCCTGCTCTAATTTATTATTCTTAGACTGAAAAAAGCCAGTAAGAGTGTTCAGTAACTGCAGATTGCATGACTATGCTTAATTTTGGGGAGTTATTTCAGTTTAACTGTGATCAAATGGATGGTAAACCATGATTCTCAATACTAACAGTTGATGCGGCAGTGTTTCCTGAGGAACTTTGGATAAGGAAATAAATTGTAAAAAATAGAACTCAGTCAAAAACCTGTTTTTTGAGAGACATGTATATAATAGGTGTGATTTATCACACCAGCACAGATCAAATTACCAGAAGACTCATGATTCAGGATTGAAAAGCAAATTAAACAAGCTGGATTTAGGCTGAAGATATTCAAGTGAAGCAGATGTAGACAAGTGCTACTGCAAGTTGTTATCCTTCTACTGTATTTCTGCCATCTGAATCCATTTTTACTGAGAACTCAAATGAAGTGAAAAAGCTGCTTTTTAATTCTTAGGAAGGCAGCACCACATTCTTAGGAGTTTTCCAAAGCTTCAAAAAAGTAACCTGTCGGTGCCACAGCAGCATAGGCAGTTCATGTTCCAGAGTAATGTTTATCCTGCTTGAAGTCAGCAGGAGAACTCTCTTTGAGCCTTGAGTTTTCCCCTTGCTTTGTGAAATGAAGCCCTTTTTGCAAGTCAGACCTTCCTTTGGTTAGTATGATGCCGTCCATATGATGTATGGGATCACCTCCCATGGCCTTAAACTTCACTGGCTTTCATATTTGATGTCTGTCTGCATCTGTCCCTCTCATAAGGGAAATATGGTGATTTGTGTAGGGAAATCAAAGGCACATTTATGCCGCCCAGCAAGGAGGTCTGTGTTGGCACTGCAGCAGGCTGGTGTGTCGGTATGGGCAGAGCCCAGCACAGCATTACTCAGATTAGTGTCTCCAAGCTGCTCGGTAAGGCTTGTTAGCTAGTCTGCATGAGGCACATAATGCTTCGTTACGGTCATACTACTTCGGGAGGAAAGCTGGCTGTACAGCAGTTGGTTCAAATGTCTCTAACTTGAGTTTCAATATTATTTTGCACCTCGGAGGACTCTGTGAGCCTGCTTTACATATGTGTTCTAATCAAGAAGAAATACTGAGGTTAAAATGTTTATAGCTGTAGATAGCCGCATCAAATGTTCAGTCATTGGACTGGGAAAGCCTTAAAAAGATGATTTGGAGCTTAATAACTCTTAAAATGTGTATGAGTGAAGTCATAGCTGTTTCTCTGTAGAGAGCAGAGGGCATTTTGTAAACAGCAGTTGGTTTGCTTTACAACAGGGTGGGTACAAGGAGAGACTGGCCAGGGTGACTGTATTGCTGTGTCAAGAGAAAGTGTGACTTCACACTTAGCAAGTTAGCAGTTTGCATACTGGGACAGCTGTCTTGCATAGCTGTGCTGTTTATCAAGAAACCTCTGCATAATAGACAGTGAACAGACACCAAACGGGTAGCCATTACAAAAGCAGAGGTAGGTCTTTTTACACAGGCCTGTGAAGAGTCCAGAAACTGATGGCCAAAATAACCACAGTGTTTTCAGGGTACTGAAAGCAGGCAACGCACAATAACTGAGAACGTAGAAATCCAGTCTTTTCACCATGACCTGGGATTATGCTTTGGCCAGATCAAACTTTTGGTCCTGGCTTTACATTTCCAGGAGAGGTGCTTTACTTCTGAAGTTGTGCTTTGAACTCTCCTGGCACAGAGAGGCATGATGGTTGACAAAGAGGTCACGCTGCAAGGGTAGTACAGGTGGTCCTTAATTCAGCCTGCTAGGAGAGGGAAGAAGAGAGACAGACTTCATGGATCAGTAGCACTGGCTCTGTCTCTTGTTTCCAGTTATTAAAATAACACTTCAGTCGTTTTTTAAAAGGCTTTTCCTAAATGTTCTCTAATGCCCATAATAATTTTAGATGCTGGGAAGTAAATATTTTTCTTCTACCAGTGTGTTTTGGTTTTTTTTCCCACTTGGAAAGCAGTGGTGTTTGGGAGATTTGTGTTTTGTTTTGGTTATTCTTCTACAATATTTAGGATGAAGTAGAAATTAGCTTTGCTACCAACACCTTGCAGATATATACACACAAAATACTTGAACTTGTCAAAACAAGTTATTTTTTGCATCAGCATTCTTGAGTTTATTTTCTGCTTGCGTGTTTTCAGAAAAAGAGTGCTTCTTACCAGCTGCTGTGGACAAAACGTTGTGTCTGCAAGATCGACAAACTGATGGCTTTTAAGTTAGTACTGTAGAGGTCAGCTATGGGAGAGACAGCTGGAGAACAATAGGCAAAATTTGATTATTAGAAGGCTGCTTAAGATAAGACCAATGTTAAGATAAATTAAAAATTAGGGCAAAAGTCAAATGTGGTTCTGACCTCTGATGCCAGAAAAATTAACTGCTAGTGCTTATAACTGGGCCTTGAAATGAGCCCTGGGAGGAGACTGGGGCTCGGTGATAGTTTTGATTTACATCCAGCCCTTGATTTCTTTTTTTGATGGACAGTTTTCTATATCTCGACAGGCTAATTTTGCTTCACAAGCACATGAACTCTCCCTGTAGCAAGATGGGAGCATCACCTGTAAGAGAAAGTCAGCAGTCCCAAGGCAAGCTATGTGATCGCCAAGTCAGGGCTTTAAGGGTGTCAGTGAATGAAGATGTGCTTACTGTATCCTTCCTGTTCATCCAGAGCACTGTTAAATATCCCATCTACACTAGAGTCATGATCCCTCCTACCCCCTTTCTTCCTGTCTTCTCTGGTCTAGTGTCTTGTTGAATTGCTGAAAGGCCTTCAAGCATTTTGGGAAGAGGATGGTGTTGAATCTTAAACATGCTTATGGGGAGTCAGCAGATCTCCACTAGGGTCTTCAACAGGATCTTAAGCAAGTTGCATAACCCTTTCCGTGCGTCAGAGTCATAGTCTGCAAAATGGGAACAGCATGGTCTATCTCACAGGGTTTTTGAGTTTTGAACTGGGACTTTTAAAAGAGGTCTTTGTTGTGATTTGCTTTCCTTTAAAACTGAATCGGAGTTCAGTGTCTTGGTTTTCTCATTTCAGGGATTTTCAAAGCAGCTATCTTATGTGGAAAAGCTTGATTCCCCCACCCCACCTCCCCGCCTTGGTTTTTTGGGTTACTAGTGATCTGATTTCAAAATCTCTTTAAATGGAGTAAAAAATAGGTTATGGAAAAACTACAGTCCCAGTTATAAAGAAATCTGTATCTACTGTCTGTAAGGACCTGATTAGTCCCAACACTACTGTGGTGAACGGATTATAATTACTCCTCCCACGATTCTCAGGGAAACTCTGAAAAAAGGTGGGTATTTAGTTAAGACAAAGCAAAACGTTTGGAGATGCCGTGTGCAGAAATAACCACTCTCAGAAAGGCCTCTTTAGTGAAAAAATGTTACTGCATTGTAACAGTTGCCAACTGGTAGAGGTGGAAGAATTTAGAGGAAAGGAACAACGCAGAATAAAAATGTATGTACAGTTACAAATTATGGGCAGAAAGAGAGAATATTCCAAGTTCTCCATTGTGTTCCTTAGCTACAAATAATCCTGTGAAATATTTGTTCTGAAGGTCAAGTAAAAAAAGACTTCAAAGCAAAAAAGGGTAATACTGAAACTGTCTCTAGCATGTTTATTCTGAAAATATTTCAAAAGGTGAGAAACTTTTCTTGTGCAACAGTCTCACAGGTTTATACTGTAGGTATTGTTCTGCAAACACCTAGACTTTAAGATCACTTATGTCATCAGACTAAAAACAGGATGTGTGTTTTTGGAAAACTTGTTTGGAGGAAGTGCTGATAAGTGAGGGAAACATTAAGCCCAATTTGTGTTCACTTACCTTCCCTAGGACTGGAATGTGCAACAGTTTTAAACGGAAAGAGGACAGATTTAGATTGCATATTAAGAAGAAATTTTTTACGATGAGGGTGGTGAGACACTGGAACAGGTTGCCCAGAGAAGTTGTGGATGCACCATCCCTGTAAGTGTTCAAGGTCGGGTTGGACGGGGCTTTGAGCAACCTGATCTAGTGGAAGATGTCCCTGCCTATCACGGGGGGGATTGCACTAGGTGACCTTTGAAGGTCCCTTCCAGCCTAAACCATTCTGTGATTCTGTGCAGGACAATAAAGGACTGCCACAGGGATATCCGATCAGACGGAAAGCTGGGATTCCCAGAAAGGGTGAGAGTCAGGTATTAATTACTCTCTGTACCCACCAGCCAAACTTCCTTTAAATCATTGAAGTTACTTGGTGTTCTCTGAAACCATCTAGAGCAGCATGAGGTTTGTCTTGCTTGGCTTCAGCTATTTGGATATCAGTCATTCGGTCCCACCAAACTGTCGGACCTCCTCACTAGCCTGGGCAGAAAGACAGGCAACTCCAGGGAGCTATTTATCCCATCCATCTTCTGCTGGGAAGAATCACCCACAAGAAGTGTCCTCGTCCCCATTGCCATCTGCTGTGGAGGCATCTAGGCAACTAGAGAAGGTGAGATCCCTCACATCTGGACAGCTGAAATAACGTGAAATGAAAACATTATCTCACCAGGAGGGTGGATGTGGATGTGCGTAGAGGTGATCTTAACAGGAAAGTATTTTACCTTTGTACTGATGGGAAGAAAATTGAATCATACTAACAGGCCCGTCACCTGCTTGTTTGACTTTGTTGTAAATATGAAACTTTGTTACGAATTTTAGCCTAAATGTTACGGAGTTTTAGGCCTAACTACTGCTGGTCTATTGCTTTATACGAGCCAGGGACGTGCTCTCTCAGAAGCAGCTCCTCTTATCGTGCTGTGTGTATCACTAAGCTGTGCATCAGCACCAAATCCTGTGCTACGTTATAGGTTCAGTTTTGTCAAAACTCCTGTAATTTTGTTAGTGCATCTGCTGTTTTTCTAACAATTGTCGTGCTTCATTTCTCACGGAAGAGACTTTGCTTTTCCTGTCAAGTGTGATTGAAGCTAGCAAACCCAGCAGCAAGCCAGAAGTCCCGACCCAGGCGGTCCCCACCCCTGCGCCAGTGTGGTGCCAAGGGAGCCCTCTAATGTCAACCTCGTGTTGCCAGTGGATGGAACCTTTCTGCCCGTGCACCTCTGCCACCACTCTCACCAAAGAAACACAGGCTTTCAAAAGCTGTGGGCATATCTGAGTCCACTCAGATCTACTGCCAAAACAAAGATGTTAGGTTAACCCGTTGTGGTATCCTTTTAAAAAGTTACTTCGGAGACCTTCTTACATTTCCTGGATAGTACTCAGGGTTTTTTTACATAAAGTGGGATATCAAAATGCTATTTATGGTCATCCATAATTAAGAAGGTGAAATTTATAAATAGTCGGTGGTAAAGTCTTTCTGGCAAAGATTTTGATGATGCTACAGGAAGCAGTCCCCTATCAGATATATAAGCATTTAAAATGCCTTTCCATTGTCAATAGCATTGACATGTTTGCAGAATAGTATCCTCCATAAAATGGGGGAATGTCTGAAAATGTTACCTACTTCTAAGAGTGTGCCTGTTGCCCATGTTCTCTTCTGTACCTCTATAATAATTTTGTAAGCATTAGGCCATTTCAAGCAATACAAATGTTCTGCTTTATGTAGAAGGGAATGAGAGATTGCTGAAGAGCTGATATAGATGCATCGTTTTGTGAAGAATTGCAGAAATGGAAAATTTACATCCAGTATGATTTTTTCTGGATTCTTTTATTGGTAGTAGAACATCTTTTTGCCTCTTTCCAGGCCTTCAATTTTCTTCTTCTGTTTTGCACTTCATGGGGCAGGGCGAAGGAGGGCAACTTTATAAATAAGATAGGAAAAGATGAAGCAGTTTTATTTTTCAGAACGTAATATGCATGTTGTTCACTGACCCAGAAAAATGAGCCACATGTACAAGATTTACACTTCAAAAATGAAAGAAGTCTTTCGTACCAGGCCTGTAGAAGAGCTTTGGACTATAGCAGTTCAGGTATAGGAGTGAACGCTGGGACTCAGCAGTGTTGGACTCTGTTCTCTTCCCCAGCTCTGACAGTCTGCCTCTGTGGTCTTGGACATTTTCTCCTGAAATGCACCCAGCAGTAGTTTTCCACCCGCATCAACAAATCCCCAGAGATGCGGGGGGCATTATGCATCCTTTCTGTGAAAAGTAAAAACAAGCTTATTATCAGTAGGCTTAAAATGCTGGATCTGTACTTCACTAGGAAAATGCTTGCATGTGAAAACTAAGATAAACCTTAAAAACCTCTGCTATCACTTATGCAAAGTGAAAGGGTAAATTTTCTGATGTTTAGTGTTTGGGACTGAGGCCTGCTTCAAACTGCAATGACCACAAGACAGTCTGCTTATTTGAACCTTTCCAGTTCAGCTATTTTGATCCATTCCAGCTGAGTTCTTGCCCCAGCACCTATTTTGCTCAATTTTGGAACATTACAAATATAACAAGTAGACAAAATCTGATTTTGTGCACTCTACTGGAAAAAAAAAAAAAAAAGTACTCAATCGTTCTGTTATCACGCTTACTGCTGTCACCCCATTGTTTATTTCCAGACCATGCAATGAAAAAAAAAAGGTTTTTGGTGTTTCTTCAGGGTGAGAAGCTGCAAGTTTATTCTATAAATACAACCTGAGCAGACTTGTAGGAAGGGCTGAGGTTCATGTTTTCTTTAAGGAGGGCTGTTCAGCATGGCTCAAATAGAGAGATCCTTCCTTATCAGGTAAGGATGATGAGTAAAGCCTCTTCCCTCTGAAGAGTACTTAATTGCTTTCTTTTGGAGGGGAAAAAAAGACCCCAGACAAACAAACAGAAAATGGAATTGTTCCAACTATCTGTAGAAGTTTTGTTTTCACACTGTGCTTCAATCTCATTACAGCTTTTGAGGAATAACAGTGATAGTCAGACATTCCTCAGATGGGAAGTGATTAGGGTGTGAATTGCTGTAGAGAAGCACTATTTCCCGTACTAACACTGCAGGTGTTTTGAAAGAAATCTGCTCTAACCTTTCAGATTGTAGAGGCATCCCTGTAATTCTAAGAATCACAGTCTACAAATGCTTAATTTCACTATTGCATTCCTAATTAAGAGGGGGGGAAAGGTATGAGGAAGCTGAATTTTGAAAGACATTCTTCTACAAATTAGCGGCTTCCTACTTCTGATCTGTCACTAAGAAATAAGGTGGTCATTCACATGTAGTTTCCGGACCTCCATGCCTGGACGTAGTGTTGCTAGCATTTATGGGCACTCCAGGTACAAAAACTTAGGCCTTGATCAAAGCCTAATAAAATTAAAGGTATTGCACCATGGAAGATAGATTACAGTTAGTGATACCAAGGTAATTGTTGTCTGATAATTATGTTGTCTTTATGGCACAGGATGCAACTTCTTTAAAAGACTTCTACATCAAGTTGCTGTTTGATGCACAAAATCTCATCTTAAAGATTTCATCTGAATGCAAATCCATCACATCCCTTTTGAAATCGTCCTGATGCTACAGTGGAAAACTTACAGTGGAAAACTTGCACATCATTTTCCATCTGAACTTCATTTAGATTTAGGTCTTAGCCAGTGAATCTTGTTCTTTCCTTGCCTGATCACCTCTCTGAGAAAGCCTTGTCCTGAGTAGCTGTTAATAAATTTTGATCAGGTCACTTCTTAACCTTCTGTTTCTTAATTAAATCCACCCATGGTATGGAAACCCAGTGTTATCCTTGTCATTCACAGTATACAATGAGTTCAAGATACATAGCTGTACATTATCTATTCAGTTTACCAAGCAAAGTTCTTCATGTAAATGTGAATCTATTCTTGGCAACCCAAATTATGAATAGCATCAAAAGAATCTAGGGTCTTCTCCTACTTGGACTAAATAGCACAAGTCCCATTATTTCTAATGGATGCAAAATTAGTTCCCTCTTTTTGCATGGTAAAAGCGTAAGAATCAGAAGTAATGTGGACAGTTACAGTAAATAAAATTAATCTATTTGTCATATTTTCAGACCATGGATTAAATGTTGATTTATTACTTTAGCACAGTATTCTGTTTCTCACTACTTGCTAAGGACTATATTTTGCCTTTAGTTTTCATGCAAATCAGCTATTAATATAGGGGGAGATTTGCAGTGTTAAACATTATGCAAGATCCTCTGAGCATAGTAAGAATCAAACCCACTCCCACCCGTTCTAGCATAGGAGTGTAGGGGTTAGTTCAGAGCCTTTTGCTTGACAGAAATCTGAATGCACCAGAGACCTGTTCCAAAGCACACGGAAATCACTGCAAAAAACCTCAGTGACTTCAGTGAGTTTGGGATAAAGCACTGGGACTTTCCTGGAAGGAAAAAAAATGGCAAATATTTCTAATTGTAAGTAATTTTAAAGCAGACTGCTTTGTTCTCCAAAATCACTTTTAAGGAGCTGCTGGAGATTAAAAACATGTATAATTTGATTAGTTTGATGTCTAGGATATTTTTTTTCCTGCTTACTCTTTTTAGCTGATGGGAAAAAAAGGGTATTTTCTTACAAGCTTACCTCAGATTGATCACAGATAAATTAAAGAGCTTTGATGTGGCCAGCAAAGCATACTTACTGATCTAATAACAAATACAAGTGTTCTTGGAAAAAAAACTCTCAGGCGTATACTGAAATTTCATGTTTGTTTTTCTCCCCTTTTTTGAATAATAAAAAAATGAAACCCATTTGTTTTTATTTTTTTAAGGAATGTTTCCTCAAGCTGATTGTTCTGCTTTAGCTAAGCACACACTTTACAGCAGAAAGGATAAACAAGTACAGCTTTGTACTTGGTCCAGAACAAGAAACCCTACATTCAAAACTCTTAACATAAAAGCTGCTGAGAACTTAACCTGACTTACATTGCTGTTGCTTGGCTTTTATTGCATGTAAGGCTTGCTGATACCAGGCCTATTTGCTCTTAGAGTTGCCAACATTAAGAAAGAATATATGGAGATTAGAAAAGTCTCTTTTTTTTCCTAAAATTCAAGGGTAAAAGATCAACTTTCCATTCTCCTGCTTGTTATTAGCCTTCCTTCTTTAGATGGGGGAGCTGTGGATTACAGCAATGCCTGATGATAAGCTTCCATGTGCTCTTTTAACTGACCATATGATAGTGCATTTTCAAATTGCTGCCGCTCACCGTATTGAAAATAAGGGCACTTGCTTAGGCATTGGAAAGACATAGGTGTCCATGCCTTACTGAGTTCAGTGGGGACAGAAGCTTGCCTGCCAGTAGAAGCATCGGGCTGCACAGGGTTTACTATAGTGCCAGGGTCTTTATTTTCAGAAACTATGTTAACTGCGTGGCTGAGGTGGAACTGGCTGGTGCCGCCTTGTCCCTGCTACCTGTCAAATAGTCTCCTTCGTGAGTGCATCCCACTCTGCCTTAAAGTGCCTTTGCTGCTCGTCCAGACTACTGCTATGAGAAGGATGCCCTCCTGTACCTTTCTCCAGTCCTTAAAATTCCCATTCTTTCCAGCTTTTGTTTTTCACAGACAGTTTTATACCTACTTGGTCTTGTCCAAGGATTTGCTTCGTGGAAATAGCCGTTCTCTTCCACTCATGTTTACTCTCATTGGAAGCAATCAAGCCACTCTCTGGGCTTTGCTTTGTACACCAAGAAAACTAAGCAGATGTAGATGAAAAGGAATTTTTTGTTTGATTTATCTTTAGATCATTTTAAAAGCTCAAAATGAAACCCAAAGCTTTTTGATGGACACAAAATGATCTTTTTTTCACCACAATTTGATTGCTGAAAACCTTGAAGCTGTTCTTCATTCTGGATGAAACACTTTTAAATTCTAAAATCATTAGGGAACAACAGTTTGAAACAAAAATTATTTTAAACCAGAAAAACATCAAACTTCTGAAAATGGCGATCTGTCTACCATCAGGCATCTTTAAGATTCACTGCTTGCTGTGGAATAGCCCTCCCTTTAATTTTTTCTTCGAAGTTAATCCCTGTTGCCCTTCTCTAATAGTTTGACACCTGTTCTCTGGGCCTGAGCCCAGGTGACAATGACATATACGGCAGGGACTTGTGCCCTGGAAATAATGCTTCTCTCCCTGCCTTTGACACATAAGCCTTTTGGAGCCTTGGGCTTTGGAAGGATAAGGCCTCTCTAATATTCCATTTCTAATAAATTATCAGTGGCTTTTGAAAATGCAAACTCTTGCCTTCCAGTGGTTAAGCTCCATTTGGAGATTCTTGTTTTTGTCGGGGAAATAACTTACCTTAAAATGTGTGCTGTGCCTAGCTGCTGAGTTAACAAAGGCTGGTTCTGTTGAAAACTAGAAGCTCGAGGGGTTTTTTTGTTTTTGTTTTTTTGGTGTTTCTTTTTTAATCCCCTGAAGCTATCTAGTAGATTTCTGTCGTGGCTGACTCCAGAACTCCTAATGAAAACCAGAACACAACAAAGTTGTTGGGAGACACATAAACCTAATATTAGTTTGGAAGGAGTAAATATTTATCCAGGGAGAGGGAGATGACTTATTTAAAGACTGACCTAATTTATTATTTAGGAAAACCACCTTTCGGTATCCACCCTGCAGCCAAGAGTTGTCCTTCTTTTTCCTAAGGAATATTATAGTTTAAAGAAATGAACCACACAACCCAGAATATACTGGCAGGCACAGTCTCCCAGAATGGAACTACTCATTAAACTCATTTATCCTTCTAAGAGACCATTCTGAAGGTATTGCAGCACGTTAGGGACAAAGCTGGATCGCTGTAATGTCACGGCTCTCGGAGACGGTAGCTGTAGTGGGAGGCACTCCAGCCAGGTTTGGGTTTGTACTAGCAGTTTCACAGGACACTTGTCCATGACAGACATCTTCACTCAGCAGTTCTGTTTAATACCTCATTTTTAAGCTACATGCCAAGTAAATCCCCAGAAAAATCTTGGAGAGTGGGAAGGGGTCAGGGAGGTTGTTTTTGTTTTCCTCATTTCGTACTTGGTTAAGGTGTAACCTCATACTGGATGAGGCAGAGCATTGGAAACATAGTAGCATTTCTTATTTGAGGTTGATTTTTTTTTTTTTTTTTTTTTTTTTAAATCTTGTGGAGACTAGTAACAGTAAGGAACATTTCCTATTTGCTGATAGCAATTGAAGTGTCAGATAGTTTGTGGTCCTAGCTTAGCAGACAGTGGACAGGCCACCACAATTATTGGCAACTGGGATGCTTTCTCAGCCAAGAGGGCTTGAACAAGCTTGGAGAAAGAACTGCTTTTCCCCAGTAGAAACATCCTCTCCGACACAGAGCAGGGGACAGCAGTGTGGTTACACATCCTGTTCTAGCTACAGCTGAGCCCTGCAGATGCGGTTGCCCCCAGGACCCTCTTCCACCCCCTCAGCGGTTCAGCTTAACTGCTTTTAAGGTCACTTCCTAGCTCAGTTCAGTCAAAACTATCCGGATGAGCTCCAGCACTTCTAATAGTGGGATTCCCTTTTTTTTTTTTTTTTTAAACTGACCTGACCTAAAAAGCAGCCACACCAGCAGTTGTGCCAGTAATTGGAGTGATCAGTCACCTATTACAGGAAGGCACTGGTGAGCAGTCTGTGGTGAGCTGCAGAGGGTAACCATTCAACTTGGCCCAGCAGTACTCAGAACAGGCCAAGCCATTGCAGTATCTTGCTAGCACAGTGCAGGGAAAACATGAAGTGCCACTGCCTCTGCTGTGCTAGTGCTCAGGATGAGCGATGGGGCTATCCAGCCTTTCCCTTCCTCAAATGTGAATAAAACACAAATTTCTATCAGTGTGTGTGGATGTTGTGCTGCTTGGGCACAACAGGAGTCCTGATCTAGTAGTCCCGGTCTAGTAGTCTATGTTAGTGTATTTGCTGCCCAGATGTAGAACACCTGATGGATTTTCATTTTTTTGGTCTGTTTGTGCCCCTTTGTACCACACTAAATATGCTTTTCCTCTTTCACATAAGAGCTCTCAGTATTTGTAAGGTTATCATATCTCTGCAGATGATTTCAGTGCACTGTACAGCATACTTAATTATTTTTATGTTTCCTCATAAAGACCTTTCCATGTTTGTGTTCTCTGAACTCTGCCCAGATTCTCATCCCTTTCATTCCACTGTTGAGGTCCCTGGCAATAGTTCAAACTGCAGAGCGGTAAGAGGAGTAGAAATCCGTGCTAGATGATGGGATCATCTCTGTTTAGCTACAAATTGTGCTGACCTTCAACTGTTGTGTTTCAAGATAGCATTGCCATCCACACCCTCATCTAGCGTGAGCAGGACTTGTGCTTCAGTGTATTCTCACATCCTAATCTCTATGTCATCTAGACCTGTGACATGACCAGAGGATATCACAACCCTCTTCCACCCACAGTCTACAAGATCATGCTTATGTGTTGTATTTAGTAGCTCACTTTGTTTCTTCTTCGTATGGGTTTCCAGAGGGTTTTGAGGAGAGGGGTTCTTCAGTGCTGCTTACAGTGATAAGTCTTATACTTAACTTGAGTATCTTGTGTCTTTCTGCAAGCACTGAATTAGGAATCTTTCTCTGAAATGAGGAACTGTCTTAAAAACTGACTGAATACAGCCTAATGCTAATAAAACCATCAGTTTAACATGGTTATGCCTGTGTAATAAAGCAGATAGGAGATAACTTACCTCAGTAGGTCCCGTACTTTATGTATTTGATGTGTCTAGTTTACCATGGTGCATGCCACTGCCTACAGATCATTAGCTTTGATGGTGACTAAAACTGGAGTTAATCAAGTGCTCGTCTGTGACTCTCTCTCACTAATCCATATGCTGTCGTTTATTATTAACCTATGTCAACAGCCCCTTCCAGTAATTTATAAGCTATATTACACTGCTCTTTACACCTGATACTATTAAAAGTAACATTTCCAGAAAGCTTTTGTGAAATACTATATCGATGACAGCACTTACAGTCAGACTTTAATGTACAGTCTTTTCTTGTACTTTTAAGCTTTTGGAAATGCAATCACATGTAGAATTACGTCCTTGTAGGTGTTTTTCTGCAGCTGTTTATTGCCAGAGAGGCTAGCCAAAATTCTGCAATTGTCATCAGAGAGAATTTTGACACATAACTCTTTGAGAGGTCTGTGATTCTTTTGTCATTGTTATTCGTTCTGGTGCTTAATGTATTTCTTCACATATTATACCATCACCCTAAAAATATGATTGCAAGTTTTGAAATTCATAGTACCCAATTCTTTTTTGAAGTTAAAAAGTGAGGATTTTGAGTATATTGGTGACAAAATTCAGACTCATGTCTCTCGTCATGTCACTTCAATTAAGAGACCACCATAATAGTCCATATCTTTCCATGAACTCCAGAGTTTCTCACAGACTGCAACGGAATATTTTATTTTAGTTAAAATTTGGCTAAATACTATACAATAATAATGAGTGCAATACAATCCATAGTTTTATTTACAGAGAGTTATTCCTCCATACAAAGACATATACGGTGATCTTGGTAAGTGATCTACTTTAGGCATAGAGTTGAATGAGGCACATCAGCAGTTAAAATAGTCACGGTCCCCAGACAGTTATATCTTTTCTCATTTTTCCACTAAGCTATTTTAGAAATATATAAAACCATATGATTCTGCTTGAAGAAAGGAGTGCCTGTCTTTGTATAAAAAGGAGCAATAGGTTTTTACCGTAAAGGAATTGGAGAATTCACCTCCATAGATTGTAGACATTGTTATTATTGGACTTCAACTTTGGCCAATTTCTTAGATTTGCTCAAAGTAATTGATTAATCTTAGAGAAACGCCTTTTTGGATTTTCTGATCTATATGCAATAGGTTATGGTAGACCAAGAATAATAGATTTAGTGATATTTAGAGATGGTATTCCATCTTCTATTGAAATACGGACATTCTGTCCATCCTGAGGCCTTAAGACAAATTTCCATTGAAAGCAAAATAACAGCAACACTATTAAAATGTCCCAGCTTCTTTGAGATAGGGAGGTCTGACACTTGGGGAGAACATGCAAACCAACTACCTACTTCTACAGATTTCTTAAAAGTGAAATTACATGATTTTAAAATACTTCATTTCAGTGTTTTATGATCTGACAACTTTGATTGTTTTCTACTGTTTCATACTTTTTTCCTTTTAGAAAACAAGGAGTCATCTTTGTTCATTCTCTCTGGATTTCAGATGATGGTGGTGTTGACCTCATGCCAAATACAACTTGCCTTCGTTTAGGCTGACTGGTCACTTCTGACCAGCTAATGTGCTGTCATTAGTTTGACACTTAGCACTTGTGTAAATTTGTAGCTGGTGGATGCTGGGATTTGGCTAAGGCGCTCTCAGTTTCAGTGCCTTGCTGGACAGATTCACAGTCTGTGGTAAACCTAGGATTGCCTGACTCCCACACCCATATTTAAAACCTTTCATTTTGAAGCTGTACTGTGCATGCTAGCTCAAATAAATAATCTCTTGATATAAACAGGTTTTGAAGTCCAGTCTGGGCTTCCATGGCTTGAAATGTCTTGTAATGTTTTCATGGGGAAATACTTAGTCCAGCCTGAGCGCCGAGCACCTGTGTCCAGCTAAATACTGGATAACTTTAGTAATAGCTGTCAGCATATAGAGCTCTGCTGAGCTCAGCATTGAAGTTTAAGGTCATTAAACAGTGCAGAATACTCAATCCACTGCAAGATTAAATCATTTGAGGCTTTCTGACTCAAAGATAACTATCAGTATGTGCATGTGAAAAGATAAAATATTTTCACTGAAAATTGGGATCCTGCTGGATTCCTGCTTTCCCATCTGCTGCCGTGCTTCACTTACCTCTCTGTTAAGGGTTGAAGGAGACACAAAGACTACTGTATCTGGGTTGACCAGCTAGAATGATACAGTCTGCTCTTTAGTTTTCAATTGCTGAATTTCTTTGCAGAAAATTCACTCTAATAAGAAATAGAAAGAGTCTATTGATAAACCATACTAATCATAAAATCTCAATCTATGGTTTATATGATTTTACCTTTATCCTTCAGGAAGACTTTTCAGTCTCACCATCCTCAGCTTTCAGATTGATTTTAAAAAAAAAAAAAAACAAAAAAAGAAACAAAAAAAGTTCAGATGAATTCTAAATCAAAGCAGGAAAAATGGATCTATCCGGTTTCCGTAATGTTTCCCAAATGAACTGATGTGGAAGCAAAGTGTGATTGATAACAAAGTGTAATAGCATGTATTGTACATATTGTACATACAAAAATATTACTGATTCCTTTAGTTTTATATGTCATTAAATGTACAGAACTCAAGATGCTTTACCAAGTGAACTAATGTTGGCTGTGAAAGCCACAAATAAGGAAATTTGTTTTCCCTCCCTATGTTTCTTGGGAGAAACTGAGTGAGTGATGCTGCTCTGAGGTGGATCTTCGCAACGCTGACAATAAAATACAACATTTTGCTGTAGCCTCTCTCTGAAAAGCAGTA
Organism: Burhinus bistriatus; assembly: GCA_013397275.1. Lineage (NCBI taxonomy): Eukaryota > Metazoa > Chordata > Aves > Charadriiformes > Burhinidae > Burhinus > Burhinus bistriatus. The sequence continues at coordinate 105,627 of VYXH01005057.1, read as the reverse complement.
TGCCCCATGTATGAAACTGAATGTGAATAGGCCATTGAGATTCTCTTTAATGTATTCTGTGTTGCTAAAAGTTACTCCAAGAGTGCAGCCCTCAACACATATTCAACATGTGAAATTTATTTTGCAGTCTACATCTCCAAAGACCATTGTGGCCCACAAACTGGTAGGGTCTCAAAACTAATGTGGCAGATCCAGAAGGCAGAGCGCTGCACAGTACTGCCCTGTTTTGCAGTCTTAGCAACAAAGCTTAGAAGTCCCCAGCAAAAGTAGAGTCATGGAAGCAACAACCTTTTATTACCAGCCAGCCTTAATTTCTCCCCATTTTCAAACTGGTGACTGAATTTTTCCAAAAACAGAACTTCTGCTCTCTTGCTGGAGTTAAAGGAAGTTTTCCTTAACAGTCCTTGCTCTATTTTCAAACGGCCATTAGTTCCCTTTCTCTGCTTTTAATCTTCTTTACAGACTTTCCTCCATGTATACCTCACACTTTACTCATCTCTGTGTACGTATCTCACGTACCTCTTCTCATCTCTCTGTCCCCATCCGGCAGACTCTTCTGCTGTCTGTCTCTTCATCAGTGTCTGAGACATATTTGTGAAATCAGGGTTCTCCTAAAAGGATGTAAACCCAGCCTGGAAGGGATCTGCTTACTTATACAAAGATGGTAAGAAAGGAGAGAAAATTTCCATATTTCTTGTCAAAAATTAATTTATAGACTGGCAAATGCTTAGGGTTGGAAGCCCTCTTTGAGTCTGAATTGAAAATTAGTTGCATTGTAACTAAGCAGCCTTGAGTCCACAAGTACCTTTCCCAAACGTCGCTCCATTGCACAAAGTGCCAAATGGAGTTTCTTGCAGGAGTCTCATTTGGTGCTGCCTTAGACTGAGGCAGATGAACTGTGTTAGAGACAGTGGCCTGGTCTTCTCCAGTGGGTTGCCAGCTGTGATGGAGTAGCACATGGGCAGTAGCATAGGCTGTAGAAACCTGTTTGCTAGAGAATGCCAACCTTTCTCATTTGACAGTCTCCAAAGACTAAATATTCATGTCATTAATATGTCATAATAAACTGTGTGTTAGAAATTAGTATGTATGTGACAGACAATTTTACCCGTGCAGAACACAGTGGTTTCCATTTATTTTTAGAGTTTATCAGGTTGGATTTTTTGAAGGCATGCTCTGTAGTCACAGAAAGAATTTGGGACTGCCTACAGCATTGCCTCCCAGATTAAGATCATGTCACTGTTTCTGCTTTGTCCTGTTGTTTGAAAAGATGAAGGAAAATATGGTCTGTACGTAGAGTTCTGAAACAAGGTTTTGGGCCAATAGCAATTTTTTTCTCATCTTAAAAAATGACTAAAGATGCCTTCCTGTCCTCCATAAAACATTCTGCTTATTTTTATGCAGAAAAAAATGAATATAAGTATAAAAATGTCAAGGAAACATATTTGTTTGGATTATGCTAAAAAAAAATAATTTAACCCTGAAGAATTTATACATCTTTGTCACACCACTTTCTTGCTCTAGTACCACAGCTCAGTCAGCAGAGTAGATCAGCAGTTTCTGAAGGTGCCAGTGGTGTCTGGCTTTTGTCTCCATAGACAGACCAAGCTGTAGGCAGTACACAAGCCAGCAGCATGCTGATGGGGTGACCTGCTGTATGTTGGAAGGCATCTAGACTGAATTTCTGTCCTGGTGACACAAGTAACTCTTGACATATGTTTACAGAAGAAATGGATTGTTTTGAGGATAGTCGGGAAAGCATTTTCAGAATTTGTACTATGCATTTACAAAGCAGCTTGGTCTAAATTAGTGCCTGCAGATAAAAGATTTTTTTCCTTTGATGACTAAGACCCACATCACAGGAGGATTGCAGTTATGACTTTCAGTTTTAGGAGTTTTACAAGCTGGAGTGTCTTCCTTACAAAGAATTCTCCTCAGTTAACCTCACAGTTATGGAACTAAATGCAATCCATTTAATGTCTGGAAAAGCGTTTTATCCATAAGAGGAGTCATAAAAAAATACATCAATCATGAGGTGCTAACAAAGAAGATCACCATTTACAGAGGTGTAGCAAAAGCTAGATAAGGAGGAGGAAGGTACTTTGGTTAGTTTTCAACTGGATGTAGCAAAGAGGAGCCATTGAGTTCAAAGTCATTAATTGCTGAGGATAGAGAAGGAAAAGTGATTGTAGCAAAACCAGTGTGGGAAAAGGATGGAGGCAAGACTGGCAGTGAGAGTCTTGATAAGAGTTTGGCATTAGGGAGAGAAAGAAAGGCACACATTTAAGGTCTGGTGTTTTTTTTATGATGGGGAGAGGAGGAGTGAAAAATAACCCTCAGTTATGGGTTTGAGTAATAGGGATTAAAATGGTGATGAACAAGGGAAAGAGAAAGTCTGCAAAGGAAGTTTAAGAATTGAACTTTGAAGATGTTAGAATACAGCTAATTTGAAGACCTGTGTGCTCTGTAAAAAGCTGCAATTCAAATTTTTTAATTTCTTTTTGAATTTCTTACAGACTTCTGGGAGAAGGGTTGAGGGTAAAAAATTATTTTGTTGGGTCAGCAACTTTTATCTGCAGGACTAGATTGGTTTAATCTGGAATAGCACATTGAGAGATCAGATTGAAGTTCAGTTTTAAAACTGATGTTCCTGCCTCTCTAAGCTAGCTTCTGTCTAGAGGTTGTGACACAAACGTTTTGGTCTCAGTATATGCCAGGCTGCTGAGTGCTGCTTTTTCTGCCCATGACCAGGGTGGCCTGCCACCTGCTGAAGTGTTTCAGATCTCACAACGTCTTTTAAGCTATTTGTTCCCCCTCCATAATTCAAAACCTTTCAATAAATAGTCTGTTTGTAATTGCTTGCTCTAAGCTCAGTTTCTGAGCGTTTCAAAAGTGGAGTTGTTTGCAGCCAGTCACTTTCTTCTTTTGGCTGCAGGAAAGATCTTGAATTTATTTTTTTTCTAGGGTATTGAATTTCAATGTTTTATCATTTTTCCCCCAAGGAAGGTATGATTGCAAACTACAGAGAAATTTTCTTTCTGGAGTTTGGCCAGAAAGGGTGCTCTTCTGCCTGAGTTTAGACATATATTTAGGTACCTTGCTGAAGTTGGGCCAAGATTTGTAGCCTGGTTTTGGAGCTCAGTGAACAGTAAGTGAAAATCGTGCATGAACATTTTTTTTCTATTTGTGAGAATAATCTTTGCAAATAATTTATTTAGTAATTACCAAGAAAGATGGAGCTCGATGAAGTAACCCTTTCATGTAAAAAGAATCAAAGCACAATATCCTTTCCTATTAGTTGGCCTGCTTAGATTTTAAATTCTTCAAAATGAATTTAAAAAGAATTTCCACGAAACAGTTCACAAATTACACTATTTCTTTATAACAGGGCAACAGTGAAGAAGCATTTGTATTTGTAAGTGTGCATGTTTTTGTTTAAGTATGTACATATCTGACAACCAATATTCAGATTATAACTGCCTCAATGATATTTTAAAAGTGTGGATAACTATTACAGAAATTATTATGGAAAGACAGACTTTGTTGTGAAAATGTATTGTCTAGTAAACTGATGGAAACAGGCTATCAAAATTTGTATTGATGTTGTGTCATTCTTCATAAATGGCTCTTTTTATTGATTTTTATTCAGTAGTTGTGGACAAGTGGCAAAGATGACTTGCTTCCCTGCAAAGCTCCTTAATTACAAGGTCTTTGAATAACTATGTTAACAGGTTGAGATGTACTGTCTGCATTAGCTGACTGTATCTCATAATTCCATTGAGCTGACTAAAATTCATAGTCATTTTGATTGTAAATCAATGGGACAGGAAAGAACTGCATTTACCTCTGTGAAAACAAAGGTATTATTCTAGCTTAGTATTTCATATTCAACAACATTCATTGACTGGCTCCAGTAAGTTTGGAATATTAATGAGATGAAGACCAACATCTTTAATTCAGGTGAAGCAACAGATAGTGGGAAAACAGAGGCTCTCAGTATAGTCAAATTGACATTGAAAACATTAAATGAATTCTTATACTGAATTTTTTATATGTAGGTACCGACAGTAGTCAAGTTGTTGAATCTCAACTACTCAAATGTTACTAAAGGCATTTTACATTTCCTTTAAATAGTAGAATTTTGCATTTTGTGGTTCTCACTTCTTCAATATGGATCTCTATTATTTACTTTCACCAAGAATTTTGAATATAAAACTTGCATCCGTAGACATACTTGTTTTGACTCAAACCTTCAAAGATTCATATCGCTGCATATGATTTGCATGGAGTTTGGTCTTCTAATTCGTCTCTGATGGAAGTGAGAAACATTTTTATATTCTGTGAATTTCTGTAAAACAGCTTTATATAAGGTTGAATTCAAACTGCATCAGGACCTAGAGCATAGCAAATTGAGGCTTACGCACATGCTGGTTTCAGTCTAATGCAGGACCCAACCCAGTGTGTGTGCTCAGTCATGAATATTGGGAAATGCTCCCAGGTCCCAGTTTAGATGTGGCCTTACTGATCTTCATTAAGAAAGCATTCTTGGGAAACACCTTGTTATTATTTTATACCAGAATTTTAGAGATTTTCAGATTTTAATTTCATTTTGAGAACAGTATGGTAATTTAAACATCTCTTAGAACTAAGATATAGCCTGTTTATAAGATAAGGCTGTTAGCTTTTCCTCACATTAGTATTCTTGTATTCTTGTCTTGTTGGGGCAAGCAGTGATCCAGAAACGTAAAGACAGGCTACACAACCTGAGAGCAGCTAAATATAGAGAAATTGGCTACATATAGCCTAAGATAAGTCACTATGTTTAAAACTTCAACTGTGCTTTTCAGATCAGCCTGAAGTACAAGTTAAGGCCTATTCTCCTGCCAGCTCTATGGAAGAATTAGGATTCTTCTGGGTTGTAATGCCTTTTACTGCTGCTTCACTCTTGGGGATGTACTGATGCTGGAGATAGATGTTTATGCTTCAGATCAGGGGCTCCCCAGAGATTTATACTGATATTGCTTCTCACAAAGTGACTTTGTGGATCTAAATTAAAAATGTCAGGCAGTTCTTCCACTCTGGCTACCAGCACAATCACTGCAGCAACCTTCAGCTTTTCCGTTTTTGGTTCCATTACTGTGAAAAAGATGTCTCTTCTTAATATCTGTTATGGCCCTGAAATTCAGGATGAAAACCTTACGTGGCTGTGGGCCCACTGCTGAGATAGCGGTCTGCTTTGCATCTGTGGCTTTTTGCTCTAGGTACTAGCAAGCAATGTTGTCAAGTGCAAGGGTTGTGTTTGATGATGCTCAGAAAGAAGACATCTGAAGAGTAGCGCCTGTTGTGTTACTTTGTTCAGAAGAGAAGTTCTCATGTATCAAACTCTCAAAAGCTTTGTGGCTTTAGTATGAAGGTACCTGACTCATGGGTTTTAATGTCTATAGGACTGGATGCAAGTTACATCCAGGCCATTCTTCCACTTCTTCCACCCTTTGTGTGACATCCAATTAGGAAGCCTCAATACTAACCATTACCTATCCATCCTGCTAAGTATAAGCAATTGATAGTCTTCTCTCCCAATATATCTGTTTACTGGAAGATTGATAGGATTTTATTAGCATTTTTGGCAGTAAACACAGGAGTGTCAAGAATGATACTGCTTAAAATTAATACTAGATATCTCTGTGAAACAGAGTTTTAAAATCAAGTTGTGGAAGACAGCTTTTTCTTTCTTCAGTTTGTGTAAGTTTTCTTGCATGTTCTGCTTTTATGCTTTGTGTTGTTATCGCAACAACAAGTTTCTTGGCTGAAAAATTATTTTATTCTGGGTAGTAAATGTTTCATTATAGTGAACAATAGTGAGGTTTCTTTCAACATGGGGTATAATGGAGATAACACTGCCAAGAGAAGTTAAATTATTACTTCCACACTATAAACCTGAATCATTGAGGTTTCCTGGGTACATTTTTTTTCATAGCAAGTTTGACTTGTAACAGAAAAATTAGCAGTTTTCAGAAAGTGTGAATTTAATAAAAGGCACCTTTATGCCTTGTCATTGCACACACATTTGCTTCTAGCAACTGTAACATACATTTGCACTTGCTAATAAAAAAAAAAAAAAAAAAATTGAAGTGCATGAAAACAAGAACATTTTCAAATGCCCTTAAAATAATGTGAAGATGAAGGGGTGTATTTAGAAACTTCAGTCATGGAGAGACTTTGTTCTTTTCAACATTTCTCAAGAACACACTCTGTTAACTTGTTTTGTCTGATTAATATCAGATTTAGAGCCTCTTAATTATTTATTTTCATAGAGACAGATGTTATCGTTTGTGGTGGAATGGAGACATATTCTGGGCATTATGTAACCTGCTTTGGCATTAATTTATGCTGCATGTTTTTCCTTCATTCTGCCACAACATTGTAATTGTACCCAAATGGTTCTCAACTTGTTTCCATAGATACTTTCTGTGTTCAGATTTTGTGTAATATATGCCTTGGTCTCACAGATAGTTCTTGTTTTTAAACTCTGAGATCTGCTACACCTGTAGTTTTCAAATCATAATTGGTACTGGTTGTAACACAGCAGTTTTGTGCACATATTTCAGTGCTGTCCACCAGCTCTGCTTTTGTAGCCTGTGATGAGTTATGCAAAATCTCTGCTTGACACCAAAGTGTTAATAGAGCGCTGTGGGCTCATTTAGTGTGAACCCTCTCCACATCTGCAGCAGTGTTGGGAGGAGGGATGGAGGATTGAAGGTGAGGGCTCCAGCCCAGGCGAGGGAAAGAACAGACAATTTGGGAAAACTGTATGAGCATGAAGGATCTGTTGAGAAACAGCTAGATGCTGGACCCTCCCTAAAGAGAGTTGAGGCTGATGTGAGACTTCTGTGTTTGCATTACAGTTTGAGGTTCTCCTTCAGGAGCTGCTGCTCTGCTTGGGCCCTGCCAATTAGCCTCAAGTTTTTTGAGTTAGCTTGGTCCTAACCAGGAGGCTTGTCACGGCACTTGTAGCCAACTGATTTGAACATGTTTTAAGTCACTGGGAGCAGAGATGTACCTGATACGTTCTTTTGCGCTACCCCACTCTATTTCTGCCTCCTGAGATGGAAAAGAAGGACCTGGCTGACATCAAGAACAGCTCTAAAGTATGCCTTGTACATACACAAAAACTCTGACCTGTCTTTTGTGGAGGGCTTTTCCTCTCCACAGGCTCAATTTCTTGCTGTGTTTCTTTTAAAGCCTACTGGTTCAATGACCAACCTCAGCTGGCAGGGAAGGCAAAGGAGTCTGATTTCTTTTGAAGTGAAGACGATTGTTACTTCAAAAGCAGGTCAGCGGATGGGCTTGGACTGGGAAACAACACGTTGTTTGGATGTTTTGAGAGGCTTAAAAACCTCTGCATTGCAGCTGCAACCTGCGTAGGGTATGCTGTGTAAACCAGACTGAGCACCCCAAAAGGTACAAGAGAACATTGTTTATCTTTTGCTAAATATCTTTTACAAGCCCTGCTGATGTGAATATAGGAGCCTATGTTGGGACTAAGCTAGGGCAGTGTTACACAGAAGCACAGGTGCCCCAACCACTCACTGGGATTGGTAGAGCAAATCTACATGAACCATTCCCACTCATGAACTGTAATTTTTGTCAGTGGAGAAGTATAAGAAGCAAGAAACAATTGCCCAGTATCCCATCTTCTCAATTTAACATACAAAATTTCTAGTGTGCAGGCCTTGCACAAGTGGAACAGATTACAGCTTCATGGCCATCACATTTCTTACCAAGTACTGCTTGTGATATTTTCCCCAGACTTAAAAAAAAAAAAAAAAAAAAAAAAAAAAAAAAGGGAAGAGAGAAGATTCCTCTGAAATTTCATGTATGTATTGTTTTGTTATCTCCCTTTAATTTTGGTCATTTTGAATAATTTCTTACTATACCAAAACAGTTAAAAGCTATTCATAAGAAGGAAACAATTATATTTGTAATGCTTAAATAGAGACAGTTTGAAATCCTCAGCCTTTTTTAGGTAAAAACTGATGTCTACATGGCCAGAAAAGCAAAATTATGGGCATGATCTTTAGCACCTCATGCTGCAAAGGAGACCAGAAGAGGGAAAAGCATGGTTAATAGAAAAAGAAAATGTAATTTCTGAGTTGCAGTTTAAAATTGAAATTTAAGGGAAAAAAATTGTATTTTTTGCTTCATTTAGTTTTTGCTGTTAACCAAAGCAGATCTCAAATTTAGCACAAACCTGCAGGCTGTCCTGCTTCAAAACAGAACATAGACCAAATATATGCAGTAGGTAGACTAATACAAATTTTTAATAACAATTAAAGTAATTTTCTCTATGTTCATACACTTGAAAGGATGTTGCAGACTTTCCCTTGTATGTTCAAAAGCAGATATGCTGGGATAATCACATCTTCATTGTTGCAGAACATCAGCCTCTAGAGTTTGATTCCTGCTAGGACCACGTTTGGTGTTGGCTAACAGTGTTGATGTCGATGCAGCTGTGCTGACCAACTTTTTAGCTGTCCGTCTTTAGATTTCAGTCAATGTCTACCTGTAAAGATATGCTTAGAAAAGTGAAAGCACCGGTAAGTTCTGCTTCTGATTGTGGCAGAGAGGAGCATAAAGTTTTACGTGACTATGGGTTTAAACCACAGCTGATAAAGACATTCTTTGCATGCAAATGTGTTGATAAAGATAAGGTTGTGTGCGGGAGGCTGGACATTTTTAATATGTGAGCCCAACACAACACGTTACAGTAGCTGGGCATAGCTGTCTGAAATTAATAGTTCATCATGGTGATTTAACTGGAGAGTACCAACCATATCTATTCTTTTTGCAGAATAGCACTAGTTCATGACAGCATATTGATGTGGAAGACTTTTATCTAACTCTCCAGGTTTGAAAGATAAGAATTAGTATCTCTGACCTCTTCCTGTGGTTCATCATAGTTTGGAGCTTTGGCTTCTTGTAGCATCAACCTTAGGTTTGTCATAGGTACTAAAATGTATCTTCAGACTTGTGATAAGTGAGGGCAGGTAGAAGTAGAGTTCTGGGGTGTTAGCTTCTGGCCTAAATATCCATGGCAGGGTTTACTGAGACTGTGGGAAGGGGGCTGGACCCCCTAACTGAGATGCTGCCTCCAGTCCTGTGTTCCTGCCAAAATTCTTTGAGCCCTTTGACAAAATATTCCAGGAGGTCGTATGATGTTTACTTAAACTTGCCAAAAGCTTTTGTTGAAGAGTCCCTTGTGAGCAGTGCCTGAAGCCCTGTGCTGAGACTGCAGAGGACTGTCATCAAACACACAGTAGTGATACAGTCAGGGCAAAGCAACAATAAATGGCAGGGTCTCAGAGAAATAGACCAAGCCATCTGTGTTTGAAACATGAAATTATCAGCTGATTAATTATAAAAGGAAAGACAGCAAAGTCTGAAGATGATTTCAGGATATTAAAGACCAGAGGCAGGAAGGCCTTTCAGAAGCACCTACCAGGTAAATGGACAGACAGGACCCTGCCAGGAAAAATCGTGCTGACTGTTGGATGAAAAAAGAGTACCCACATTGCTGCATTTTGTTGATGTTTTGTAAGAGTGCATAGGCTGTGGTCTCCATTACCTAAATGCCTGCAGGTGCAAGGAGGTGGTCCCTGGGACCTGGTATTTATTTCAGTCCTGTGTGTTGAACTATTTGTGTCCTCTATACCTGGCCATTACTGTGAAGAGCTCAGCTGAAGCATCTGCTTAAATGTTATGTTTGTGCTGAAGCTGAAAAGTGTACTGAACCATTTGAAAACAACACCAAACATGTAATGATGCACATATGCCCATCCATGGATATACTGTGTTTAATTCAGGTTTTCTATCACAGCAGGCCAATGCCATATACATCATTAGAGATGTGGGAGGGGCCCCTTGTGAAGAGGGGCTGGAAGAATAATGTCTGTGAGGACACACTGAGGCAAAATCCCTGAACTTCAAATAAAATTTAAATCAAACGTTTTGGTATGCCACACCTTACAAACACAAAAGAAAGCTTCAATTTTAAAGACAGCCTTTCTCTTATAAGAAGTGTGACATTCCTAACTGTCTATATCATATAAGTTCTGCAATTTACTGGCACAATATAACAGCAAGAATACACATTTAGTAGGTGATATAAAACTTGGATGACAAAGTCCTGTCTCTGCAGAAGTCAATGGCAAAATTGTAACTGTATCAGCGGGGTCACTTGGTGTGTTCGTACTGCCTGGAGGTATGACAGTTGTCTCCAGGTGAGCTGATCTGCATGTTCAGAAGAGCAGGCTGAGCATGTTAAAGGAATGCTCCTAAAGGACTGATGTGTTTATAGTGCACGTAGTATCTGAACCACCCCATCTGAAGATGGTATTGTGCCATACTCTGCAGAGAGTATTTGCAGTGAGACAAATCGAAGTTCAGAGCTGTGCTACAGGACATAGAGCAACCCTGGCTGAAGAGGATTAGGAAGTAATTTTCTGTGCAGATAGTAATTTTCCATCCACTACTGCCCCTTGTTAGCAGAGAGCTGATCAAGGGGAATACTGGGCCCAATTGTTCCCATGTGTCTGATGAAGGAGTCTCTGCCTCAGGGCCCTGGTGCATGTGCTCTGGTCTTGTGTTCATAGATTCACTGAATCACAGAATGCTTTGGGTTGGAAGGGACCTTTAAAGATCATCTAGTGCAACTCCCCTGCCATGGGCAGGGATATCCTTCACTACATTGGGGTGCTCAAAGCCCTGTCCAACCTGACCTTGAATACTTCCAATGGTGGGGGATCCACAACTTCTCTGGGCAACCTGTTCCAGTGTCCCACAACCCTCATCATAAAAAATTTCTTCCTTATGTCTCATCTAAACCTGTTCTCTTTCAGTTTAAAACCATTACCCCTTGTCCTTTCACTACAAGCCCTGGTAAAAAGTCTCTCTCTGTCTTTCTTATAAACCCCCTTTATATATTGAAAGATGGCAATAAGGTCTCCCCACAGCCTTCTCCAGGCTGAACAACTTCATTTATCCCAGCAGAGCCATTTGGCCTTGTGTTGCTCGATATCCACCCTTCCTGCCACAGTGTATATAGTTGTGGCAGTTGCTAAGCATGTGAGAGATGAGGAAATGCTACAATAGCAATGCTTTTCAAACAATAGAACTTAAATAAAAAATTGTAGTGTTTATAGCATAGTATGGGACTACTTGCTATTTTTAGCCTCATCATACTTCTATACTGCTACTCATTGTACATGCATTTGAACATCACCCAGTTTCACAGTTAAATTAAAAAGTTTGAAGAGCAACAGCCACAGGTGATGGGATTTGGAGTTAACAGATTTCATGGCTAACATACCCTTCAGATCTGTGATGCGGTGATTTGTGCTACGTTACGGCACACTGGGTTTCAAAGCAATTCATACTCATTAGCAGAAAAGTTAAATGTTGGTTTTGGCCTGAGTGTGAAGGGAATGGGTAATTTCAGCACCTAGTATGTACATTACCTGCCCTTTTTACACTATCATGTTTTACACTTGGCTCTTATTAATCCTTTTCAGGCTTTATCAAAATAGAACTCACAGCCATAACTTTCGTTCCTCCCTTTATAAACTGAACATTAGGAAAGGAAAATTTAGAAATTCTGGGAGTTAAAATACATCCTTGTTGTGCTACCTGACACATTATTGTTCAGGATTTAGGCTAAATACATGAATAAAAGCCAATTAAATTACTAATTCCTCTAACACCAGTGAAGGCATGACAAGGATGAATTAGGCATGGCATAACTATCAGTAACTCCAAAGTAACAACATTGGCAGGATTTGTGTGTTTCCACTTGGTTAGAAATCTACTCGTGTTACTACTGCAAGTAATGTATTTTAAAATAATATAGTTTAAAGAACATGAAATAGCCGCCACCACTCCCCACCCCCCATCAGAATCCCATTCTGCCAGTTAAAGTGCTGCCACAGGAGACTCTCTCTGGTGACAGTGACAGTGACAGTGACAGCACTGACAGCCATCTCGATGCTCACATGGCAAAAGGCCTTCTGACAGCTTAGAAAAGTGTCAGAATAGCAGCTTCCCATTTTCAGAAGGTATTTTAGCAAGTTAATATTGCAGCTGTTTTGAAATGAATTTTTTTCAAAAACACAACAGAAGAAAGCAATTTACACAAATGCCAAGAAAGCACGAGTCTTTGCGTGTCATGAAACTAAAACCTTGAATTTTACCTAGAATTAATTAAGCAATCACGTCTTTTTTCCGCTTGCTCTCAAGAAAAAGATAAAAAAATAGCAAACTAGCATGACCTTTAAAACTAGAGAGGTTTGGTGGCTGTATCTAAATGAACAACATACACATCAGTGTTTCATGTGGGTAAGTCTTTGAATTGACAAAGAAATTAGCTATGGAACTGACAGCACTATGGGTAGAACGGAAATACTGCAGAAATGTTTAAAAAAAATGACAGTGTCCTTTCTCAGTAGAGCAGTTGGGACTGCATTTTTCCACATGACATGTCCTTGTAATTCTAGGTTTAGTGATGAATATTGGAAATTCCTTTCAGTTAGGGATTTTTGGCTCCTTCGTCCAAATATCATGTGCAGCACTCTACAAAGTTCATCCCTGTTGGAAAGAGGGAACAAGGGGAAGCTATCTGAGGGTGCATCAGAGGGTGATGCATGATGGAGGACATTCAGGAGCCCTGCCAAGCAGAAGTCCTGCACCCAAGCCTGTTCTCAGTTCCCCCCTTGTCCTGAAAATGACTCCTTTTCACCTGATACAGATAGGGGTTAGATGGATGGCTCGGAGCATGGAGGGAGGGAAAGGAGCATGTGTGAAGCTCCTGCTTACCCTGCTTAGCCAGGTCAAATGTCCACATGTGGTCCTCTAGGCCTTCAAAGAGTGTCTTGGGAACTCAGACCTGGTTCTGAGTCGGTGGGAAGTGGCTTCCTGGCAGTCTGCATTGCCTTTTCCCACCATAACTTGAGAGTACCTGAGGACCTTCCAAAGGCACTGTACTCCTGTTACAAATCAAACCAGATCTTACTGGAAGCACCCCAGTCTGTGCGGTTTGTTTTTTTTTTTTTTAATATACATCCTGTAACTGTCTTTTTTTTTTTTTTTTTTTTTTTTTTTTTCCCCAAAACTGAAAAAAAAATTAAAA
>VYXH01005057.1:51131-92434 GCA_013397275.1 Burhinus bistriatus | reverse complement strand
TTTTTTTTTTTTTTTTTCTTTTTTTTTTTTCCCAGAAATGAGAAGAAATATATAAGCAGATACTGGAAAGAAGTGGAAGTTGGAGACTTTGTGCAGCTTCGCTGTAATGAAATTATACCTGCTGACATATTGCTGCTCTCCTCAAGTGATCCCGATGGGCTGTGCCATATAGAAACAGCTAACCTGGATGGTGAAACTAACTTAAAACAAAGACAGGTGGTGAGGAGGTTCTTAGAGCTGGTAAGTCACCGTTCCTAACTCCCATTTAAGATAAGAATTTATTTCAGGTAGGTAAACTGTTCACCAATCCACTTCACACCAGCTCAATCTGCTTGTTCTAGTACTGCTAATGAATTACTGTTATGGTTGTCATTAAAATACTAGCCCTTGCCAACAGCTGACCTCATCATAGTATCAGAAGTTTTACCATAATTTTTCCCTGAATTTGAATAGGAATTATTTGGGGCAATTGTGTGCGGTTGGAAAATGTTGGGGGTTTTTAATGGATTCTATTGTAGCTTGATTTTTGAAAACACATTTTAACTGCGCAGTGAGAAGATATTTAAATATAAACAACTACTTTTCCTGCCTGCAAACCAGATCAGTTTCAATTAGGAATTTTGCCTGAAACTCCATGTTGCAGAATATCCCTCCAGCACTTGGAGCATTAAAGCTTGTAAGATTTAAAGGGATAGCATGCATGCATTCTGGAAGGATCTGTGCTGAAAAAGTGTTTTACTGCTCTCTCACTGTGCTTATCTCTACGCAACAGCACTATTTTGAAACAAAACAAAATCCAGATCAGTTACTGTCAGCAGAATTAGAGGAAATTACCTGAAGTTTTACTTGCTTTAATAATCTTATTGAAATAGTATTTATTTATATACCCTCTTCTCCCACCCCTCTTGCCAGCTAACCCCTGTTTCCTGTATTTTGTCAGGAAAAAAAATAAATTATTTTCTAGAACTCAGCTACATCTTTCTTCCTAGTACCTCTTCTCATTTGAGAGATTTTGCAAACAATGGGAGCAGCTGCCCTTACCCCTGTCATCAAAGGTGACTACAGAAGCCTATAGTTGTACTGAGGTAGAGCAGCATTAATGAAGTTGCAATCCAACTGACAGCATAAAAATCAATGTGCCTTTCAAATAATTATTTATGGTAGATAGGGCCTTTCTCTCAATAGCCTGTATAACATGAGATAAAGACTTGTTCAACCATCAGTGATTTCCACGTAGAATTTAGACATGACTCGGCAGCTACCACCACTGCAAGACACTTAATCAGCTAAAAGCCAAATGTTTCAAAAACTCTGATTTCTTCAAAGAAGCTAATTGAATTGGTTCTCAAACGTCCCATCCTGTTCCCCCTGAGAGGAAATTTCGCCCAGTGGGTAGAACTCCAGGGAGGTACTCTGATGAGTATCCCAGTTCTCTGCCAGCATAGACTTCCTACGTGACCTCTGACACGTTACATAGGACAAAAACTAGATTGCATATGGGCTACTGAATACAGGGATGCTTTCGTGTTTGTGGGTGCAGTTATAAGCTAAGGGCACATCCCAGCTCTATCTCAAAGGAAGATCGGGAAGGCACCAGTTCCTCCACTCACCCACAACAGATGGTTGGATTTCTGTGATCCAAGACCATCTGACACACAGCAGGAGGTGTTGGTAAACACAGTGAAAGGAATTGATGTGTCCAAGTACAGATCATCACAAGACTGGCTTTCAAGAGCCTTGCTGTCCAGAGGAGTCCCTTATATTGCGTCAAGATCCCCGGCTTCCTGCTGGCAGAGTCGCAATTCAGCACTAGAAGTGTGATTCCTAGAAGCTGGCAGGCTGAGAGGCGATTTGCCGACCCTACAGACTCCCCTGCTCCTGGGAGCTGTGACACCTAGATGTGTGCCTGAGCCATCAGTTGTGGAGTCCCTTTCCGTCTTTAACCAACGAACACATGTGTGCATTAATACAGCAGGAAAACCAGGAGGGAGTATCCCTGCAATCTCGTGTTTGGCATACTCACTGAGGTTTAAATTGCTAATCCAAACCAGGCAGCTAAAGACTTCAAGCCTGGGTTTTGTACGGTTTGTCAAGACCTGTAACCTTTAAACTGTTGTGTGAAGTGAGTGGCAGTGCCATTTCCTCCTCAAACAGGTTAAAAGTTATCAAAGACTGAATTGGGCCCCATTAAGGAAGAAGGCTGAGGAAACAGTGCCTACTTAGGGAAGCAAAGCTAGTTTTATGTGCCAAGCAGCTCAGTGTATCAGGATATACGTGGCATGGCTTGCTCAGCATACCCTGCTTCACTGAGGAAATCAGTGACCATATAGATACTTACAGTCAGCTTTCTAGACACCTAACCACTTTGCATTTCCAGCCCATCCTCCTTCCATATCTTAGTTCTCTGTATTGTATAGATGATAATGGAACTTTTCTATCTCAGTAGTGTGCTCCAAAATAGGTGGATAAATAGTTTTTTAAAATAAATTTTAGATCACAAGATGCCTAGCTACAATAGTGGTGAGGTCCATAATAAATTGTCAGGGGTTAAACTGGGGTCAATGACAGAAAGCTCATTCATTCCAATGAAAACAGGACTGGGCCCCAAGAAGTCAAGTATTGAACGGGAGCTTGTAAGAAAACCACATGTGACTACCTCCCCTCTCTTAAAATAGCTGAGAAAGCAGGAAATACCCAAGCCCAGGTTCCTGCATCAACTAAGTTGTAGGCAAAGTGCACACCTGCAAGTACTAAGTCCTCAGCGCCTGCAGCATCACAGAACCTCTCTGTAACAGCATCCTGTAAGTTATTCAGCAGAATACTTGCCATCCTCATTAAAGTCCTGGCCAAAACCTGTCTGAGCGCGCTGTTAATTCATGTAGCAACATTAGCTTCCTCACCCCATACTAGTAGGGATAGGCTCTTACTGGTTCTTGAAGGTGTTGCCCTGCTGAGAGGCACTCAGCAGTGGGATAGAGGGAGCTACTTGAGAAATGTTGGATGAATAGTAGGCCCACAGCCAAGTAGCATGGAATAGCAAGGTGATACCATTTTTTGGAGTGAAGTTCAGTTCCTATCTGGGTAGGTCTTAAGTTGCCCCAACTGGAGAGAGCTTATTGTTAGATCTCATAAAATACTTCAGAAGACCAGAATTTTCTTGCAGAAAATGCTGAACATCCTTTTACCAAACCTCAGAGAAGTTTGTTCCCAAATCTCTTACAGGACCTGCATCCCAATCTGTTAATGCATTGGACAATAATGTTTTTACATTTTTATATTATCATTGTACTCAGCAGAACAACTCTCAGTTATGTTTGTAGCTCTTTGGTTCTGTGTCACTCTGCAGCCCTGTTGTTCAAGCAGGAAAACAAACAAATAGATTATGTAGTCCTGACCCTCTCTTTCCCACACTGCTAAACTCTTCCCCCACCGCCCTTAGAGAATGACGTGCCTGGTCATGTGATTGATCATAGGACAAGAAACACAGATCTTTTGGAAGCTGCTTCTTAAAATATGTCTGAATAATGTTTCTGTAGCAATGTCTCAACCATTTAAAAGAAGCTGTGTTACACAGCTTGGCCTTTCTGTGTTTCTTATATGAACTAACTGATAACTTCTGAGCACATGCCTGTGAAGCACATCGATGAAGGATAGCTATTTCTATACCCATCACTCTGCTGGGCATGGGAAAGGAGTGGGGGTGGGGGTAGAAACAGTTGTTTTAAGGCACTTTTATGCTTTCCTTATTCTGTCCCTGCCCTGTGCCCACCCGTGCAATTTACAGTCCCACAGGTCTGCGCTGAGCTGCTTGCCATAGAGACCCTGGTTGCCAATTTGGAGTTGCGGAAGTGGGGTGTGTGCTGGGCAGTCCTCTTGCAACCACAGCTCTCTCCAGAGGCCTGCAAGCCCAGTGCTGTTACACTGGGTACAGCTGTCCTCTGGTAGGGCAGCCATTCTGCCAGCATGCTCTGAAGGATCTTTGGTGTCTCTCTCCAGCATTAACAGCATATAAGGTCCATAGTCTCAGAAAGTAAAAGGTCTTACAGTTTCCTCCTTCCAAACCTTTGTTCAAAAAACTACCATTCTGATGTCTTTTTAGCCCAACTCTCAAAGCAGCAATAGGCAATTATAGAAGCTGTTCTGTATTCTTGTCTCCAGTGCTTTGCAGGCATTATTTTACTCTAAACATATGCTCAGAAGATCCCAAGATCAGCATTTGTGGGCTTGGATTGGACCTCTCCACTTCTGAATTCCAAGAAACTGTTTTCCTTTATAGTGCAAGTGACCAGAAATATTGCTTATTTTAGTGCTGCTTTGATTTGTCTGAGTAATTTATAGTAGACTGGGAACATACTGCTTGTTAGCTTTGCATGTTTGTTAACGAATGTGATCTGTCTGACATGAACCTGTACTTTCTGTACATGATTCTACACCCTATCGATACACAAGCTTTGAGAACAGTCACTGATATATTCCTCTGTGGCTTGTATGTGTGAAGATACCAGTTTGAATGTATACCTTGTTGTTGAACACTCAAAATAGTCAGTCAAGAAAAAAGAAAATCACTCAGTGAGTAGGTTAAAAAAGAAAAAAGGAAACAGGAGATTTTTCAAAGGCCTTGACATTTTTTCCTCTGAGACTTTAAATACTGTGGTCTTGTTATCCAGCTACTGCAGTGATAGGATGTGTTAGAAATGTTTAAGATAGTCAGAAATGTACTTCTGCATGCTCTGTCTTTAGAGCCAAAAGGAGAGTGGACTGTCAGATCCATGTGTGCAGCATGACACGCTAGAAAGGAGAAAGCACTGTGCTAAATCCCACTGTGAGTGATCTAACAGTGTTAGCAGTGACCAGTAAGCATCTCTTGGAAAAAACGAGTGTTACTTGGTACTCCATCAGTTTCCTTCTAATTTCTAATCCACCCTCGCTGCTGCCAAGTCACAGCAGCCATTTCTAGTGCACTGGATCTAACAGGAGGCACAGTAGGCAGGAGGAATCAATGTGTTTTCTGTGCTACTCTGCAGGCTGCTGTGCCACCACACCCTCTGCAGTTGCTTATGGAATGTTTTCTGTCCATCTGAGATGTGGTGTCAGCTGCTCTTCAGAGAGTGGATAAGCAGATACAGCTTGGGCTATGAGAGCTCAAAACTCCCTTTCAGGTTTCATAAACTTGATTTAGGATATTTTGATAGTATGAATCTAGACTCATGAAAAACATTTACATTTCCTTGCTCCAGTGTTTTTACTCAGTATGCCTTTTAACAAAATCCACAAAGACTCACTGTGGATTCTGGAGCAGCTTATGGTTTATTAACCACTGGCCATGTCCTGGATGTTTATGTGGAAAGCTTCAGTTCAGCTGAAAGCTAAGCTAAATCTAGCAGCTGCCATCCCCAATGAGAAGGTGCGTGTAGCCCTCTGAGAGCTGGTGGGGGTAGGGGATACATTTTTTTTTCCTCTCATTTTCTCCTAAGAGTAGACCTTTGTTCAAAACAAGCTTGTACTAGCATGATTAAAGAGGTTTAGATAAGCCTTGCAAATGACTTTGTGGCTGCTTATTTACTTTGTCTAAAAAGCACATCTGAATTTGGTGTCAGCCTGTTTGGGAGGGTTCATTTGCATGCAGACTAGCACCAAAATAACTCAGCAGTCTGATTTTGTCACAGGTCAGTATGTGAACCCTTCTGGAATATGTATAAACTCAGAGCCTGTGCTTACTGCAGGCACGTTTGCTTATCTGTCCCAGCCTAGAAGCTGGGCTGAATTGACAGATCCAGCTTTCTTTCGAGCCCTGCCTGTTCTTGCACAGTGCTGGAAGCATATTGGGTACAGCTGGACTCAGAGGAACAGTCCCACAGCTCCCTGTTCCAAGCATTAAGCCATTTTATACCATCTATTCCTTTCCCTATGAGTCCTAGGCAGAAGCTGGTCCAGAAGAGAAGACAAGACTGCTTTCTAGAAGGGCTGCACTGTAAGTTTCACTGTTTGTGGCTGCAGGCTACTCTATATCTGAGGTATTTTGAGAAGGGCAACTCATGCAAATTGCATGAAAACAACTCACAGGGCAACCTCGGTATCTCAGTGTAGATGTTTCCTTTGCATTCAGTTTTTCTCCCTCAAAAAAAAATGGGGGAAAAAAAAAAAAGGAAAGAAAGCAATTTTCAAATTTTGGTTTAGCCTAAACTGAGCTAAGATTTCTTGTGCAGCCATGTGCATTGTTTAAACTAGCCCAGTTTGAGAGAACAGCTGAAGTTAAACCAGCACAATTCCCAGGCGAATAGTTTTCAACTCACCTACTGATACAAGCTGCTTATCTCAAAGACTGTGATTGAGTCTTCTAAAGCAACACAAGAATGGGCATAGCTATACTCTCCCTGTGCTCCTCAGGCTATCACCCAGCTGAAATTAGTGGGAATAGTACACTATTATAATCAAGTAGATGTGAACTAATCAGCAATGTGCACTCGCAGCCCAGAATGCCAACCACATCCTGGGCTGCGTCAAAAGAAGCGTGGCCAGCAGGTCAAGGGAGGTGATTCTGCCCCTCTGCTCCACTCTCGTGAGACCCGACCTGGAGTACTGCATCCAGCTGTGGAGCCCTCAGCACAGGAAAGACATGGACCTGTTGGAGCGGGTCCAGAGGGCCATGAAGATGATCCAAGGGCTGGAGCACCTCTTCTTTGAAGACAGGCTGAGAGACTTGGGGTTATCCTTAAGAGGAGACCTTATAGCACTCTTTCAGTACCTCAAGGGGGCTTACAGAAAAGGTGGAGGGGGACTCTTTATCACGGAGTGTAGTAATAGAATGAGGGGTAATGGTTTTAAATTGAAAGAGGGTAGATTTATATTAGATATAAGGGAGAAATTCTTTACTCTGAGGGTGGTGAGACACTGGTACAGGTTGCCTGGAGAAGCTGTGGATGCCCCATCCCTGGAGGTGTTCAAGGCCAGGTTGGGTGGGGCTTTGAGCAACCTGATCTAGTGGAATGTATCCCTGGCCATGGCAGGGGGTTGGAACTAGATGATCTTTAATGTCTCTTCCAACTCTAACCATTCTATGATTCTATGATACTCAGTGTTATTTAGACTGTAAGTACTTTAACAGGGTAGAATCAGGCCACAAGACCAGTGAATATCTCCCTAGCACACAGAAGCACAGAATCACAGAATGGTAGGGGTTGGAAGGGACCTTCAGAAATCATGTAGTCCAACCCCCCTGCCAAAGCAGGTTCACCTAGAGCAGGTTGGACAGGAATGCCTACAGGTGGGTTTTGAATATCTCCAGAGACAGAGGCTCAACAACCTCTCTGGGCAGCCTGTTCCACTGCTCTGTCACCCTCAAAGTACAGAAGGTTTTCCTCATGTTGAAATGGAATTTTCTGTGTTCCAGTTTATGCCTGTTGCCCCTTGTCCTGTTGCTGGGCACCACTGAAAAGAGTCTGGCCCCATTCTCTTGACACCCACCTGTTAGATGTTGATAACCATTGATGAGATCCCCCCTCAGTCTTCTTCAGGCTAAACAGAGCCAGATCGCTCAGCCTTTCCTCATAAGAGAGGTGCTCCATTCCCTTGATCATCTTTGTAACCCTCTGCTGGACTCTATCTGGTGATTCTGGATTCCTTGTCTTTCTTGAACTGGGGAGCCCAGAACTGGACACAGTACTCCAGATGTGGCCTCACCAGGGCAGAGTAGAGGGGGAGGATGACCTCCCTCGACCTGCTGGCCATGCTCTTTTTAATGCAGCCCAGGATACTATTTGCCCTCTTGGCCACAAGGGCACATTGCTGGCTCGTGGTCCAGCACCTTTTGGGGGTTTTCCCTTGTACCTTTCTTTTTTGCAGTATATTGAGAAGGTTCACAAGGCTAGGAAAAGTGGCTTAAAAATTCCAGATACACACATGTTAAAACAGCAGATTAGTGCTCCATCCCACACATGTTACCAAAATTAGATTTCTCTGAGGGAAAAGAGAGTTAAAAAAAATAACCAAACATGCAAAAGAAAACAATGTTTTTCCCTATGCAGTACCAGAATATTAAATTGAAAACTATTTTTTTTAGCTTTACAGTTTAGCTGAAGGTTTTAGAGAAACAAGCCTTGTCAGAAGACTTGTGTTTGTCAATGCAAAATGCAATCATGTCACACACCCTGTGAAGACCTTTGTCCAAGGTCATGCCTTGAATGTTCTGTCGATGTCTTTGATGAGGGTTGAATCACTATGAAAAGCTCTACATCTATATTGTATGGGTTTTTTGGATGGTACCACGTTCCGAGTTGACTTGTGTGGAAATGGTGGACATGTCTAAAGAGGAAGCAACTACTGTCTCTCGAACAGAAAAACAAATGTATAGCAGCTGCATGCAGAACGGCCTGGTGCAGAGCAGGACCCAAGTAAGTGCTGTGGCAAACTTGTGTGAGCAGAAAGTCCTAAAGGAAGGCTGAGAACAATTTTTCACTCTACTGTTTTACCATGCCATTTAGTCAGCAGTCTCACACTGAGAGGTATGAGGAAATAAAAAACTCAAGAATGATGGTTCACTTCCTCCTTGGTCAACTTTGAGCAAGGTTATCATCTCTTTCTAGTTTCCATTGTGCAGGTGCCCAGGCCGCAAGTTTGACTGTCGAGAGAGCTTCTTTAGAGGTACAAAGAATTTGAATAACTGTAAGAGAAAATTTTGGATATCTTAATCTAAGTGGGGGAGAGCGGAGGAAGAGTCCAGTTCTGAAGAATGCTGAGTACTTGACTTTTACCATTGACATTGGCTGTTTGGGTTTGTGTTTAAATGTAGGTTAAAGGGGCTAAATTGATGAATCTAAGTTTGAATATCTTGGCTGTGAAGGACCTCACATCCCTAGGGTAATCCTTCCAGCACCGGTGGAACAGTGATAAATTCATGTAAGGAAATGTGTTACACCAGTGCCTGTGCTGCATCTGACCTCTAGAGATGCAGGACATTTCATTCTCTGTATCGATAGTCCAGCATCTCTCCATTCAGCTGTTTCTGTGAAAAAGCATTAGAGAACAAGAAAGCATTTCAGGTCTGTAGAAAAAATAAAATGCTATACCAGTTTTCTGTTACAGAGAAGTAAACATTTACATTTAAAGCAAGTTAAGAAGAGATTGTCCAGTTAATTTTGGGGGGTTTTTGTCATAACTTTTCTGATCTCCTAGCCTAATTCAGTTTTACTGAACAAAAGTTTCTTTCTGGACCTGTTTATTCCTTAGCCGTACATTGGCCTGTCAGCTGGGAGCAGGAAATATCTAGAATATCTGTTCTCAGAAATAAGATTTTTTAATATAATGCTGAGAACTCCTGATTTTAGGGCCAGGATTTTTGAGCTGGAAACACATTACACTACACTTGTCTCTGATACCACAACCCCAGCTGGCAGTATCAGTGTTTAGGAAAGGATGGAAAGACGTTCTTTTCCAGAGTAGGAGAGTTCACAGTATTAAGCCACATGTAACCCCAGCTATGATGGTATGGTCTCACTTTCCTTTGGAAGCACTGAGGTGGAGAAGGGGTCTGCTTTTCTGCCAGAAGAGACAGAGCAACAAAATGAGGAACTCCTGTATTTATCTCAACACCCAGGATGTGAACCTTCATCCCACTTCTCTTTTCTCCACCTGCTACCCTCCAAGTCTTTTACACATTTTAGTACTGATAAGGCCAGGGAGGCCAGCATAAATTTGCATTAAAATGGTACTTACATGGGAAGTGGCTGGCCGTATGTCTCAAAACTGTTATTTCAATAAACTCATGAAAATTTCCATTCATTGGTTATACTCAGGTTCATACTTTCAAGCTCTGCTATGACTCTGTGATGGTCAGACACTTTACGTATGTATATGTGCTTGTGAGAGAGAAAGCTATAATTGATCTGTAGGTACATGACTGGAGATGCTGTTTTCCACACAGAACTAGAGTGCTTATATTTCCATTTGGGTTTGAATAAAAAACATCAGTAGTGCATGGAAATTTATAGACAGCAGTGCTAATACACTAATTCAGCTTTCTTAATGACACAGTAATGGACTTGCTTAGATCAAAGCAGGGAACACTCAGCCTTTTGGCTTCTAAGAGAAAGAGTATTTGATGTTTAACATACAACATGGTTAGAAAGCGCTTATAAGTTGTCATAAGCGTTGTCCAGCCTCTACTTAACTTTTCCAAGTTTGTTTGCTTATTGTATTTTTGGCCTGACTTGATTAAATACCAGATTCAAAACCATGCCCCAGATGGCTAAGTATACTCATATACCTGTATAGCAGTGTGGCCTGTATGGCTGAGATCACAGGGATCTGACTTACAGGCTGCCACAGTGTGACAGGAAGGGATAAAAATACTTTGTCCTGCTATTAACTACATGGAGGTGGGTCATGTCAGCTATTAAGAAACAAAAAGCAATGGAGTATCTCCTGGTGCTCCACAGGAAGCTGTTTCAGCAATCTTTGATTAAGGTACATAACTGATAATAACATGGAAGAAAAATTACACAAACTATTTTATTAATTGATGTTCTCCCTGTTGGTCTTATTCCTGACCTTTGTTCTCATTGGTTGCACTTCCACATCTCACATTTATTGAATGCTTATAGTAATGAGTATTTGGATAAGAATCATGTAATCATAGAATAGTTTGGGTTGGAAGGGACCCTTTAAAGAGCATCTAATCCAACACCCCTGCCATAGGCAGGGACATCTTTCATGAGGTCAAGTGGCTCAAAGCCCCATCCAACCTGACTTTGAACACTTCAGTAACGGGGCATCCACAACTTCTCTGGGCAACCTGTTCCAGTGTCTTACCACCCTGATAGTAAAAAATTAATCCTTATATCCAATCTAAATCTACTCTCAGTTTAAAACTGTTCCCCCTTGTTCTGTCACTGCAAGCCTTGGTAAAAAGTCTCTCTCCATCTTTCTTATAAGCCCCCTTTATATATTGAAAGACCTCATGAGGTCTCCCTGGAGCCTTCTCTTCTCCAGGCTGGACGCCAACTCTCTCAACCTTTCATCACAGAAGAGGTGTTCCAGCCTTTGGATCATTTTTGTGACCCTCCTCTGGACCAGCTCTAGCCACGTCCATGTTTTTCTTGTATCGAGGACCCCAGAGCTGGACGCAGTACTTCAGGCGGAGTATCACCAGAGCGGAATAAAGGCGCAGAATCATCTCCCCTGACCTGCTGACCACACTTCTTTTGTTGCAGCCCAGGATGTGTTTGGCTTTCTGGGCTGTGAGCACACGTTGCCGGCACATAACCAATTTTTCATCTGCCAGTATCCCCAGGTCCTACTCCACAGCGCTGCTTTCAATCCACTCATCCCCCATTCTGTATTGATATTAGGGATTGCCCTGACCCAGGTGCAGGACCTTGCACTTTGCACTATTGAACTTCATGAAGTTCACATGGGTACATTCCTCAAGCCTGTCAAGGTCCCTCTGGATGGCATCCTTTCCCTCAAGTGTATCAGCTGCACCACTCAGTTTAGTGTTGTCTGCAAACTTGCTAAGGGTGCACTCAGTCCTACCATCTACATCATTGATGTATAGTACTGGTTCCAGTATGGACCCTTGTGGGACACCGTTCATTACTGGTTTCCACTTGGAGATCGAACCATTGACTGTAACTCTTTGGACACAGCCATCCAGCTAGTTCCTTATCCATCTAACAGTCCATCCATCAAACCCGTACCTCTCCAATTTAGCAGCAAAAATGTTGTGGAGGAACGTATCAAAGGCCTTGTCGAAGTCCAAGTAGATGACATCTGCCCAGAGGATAAGATAGCTGTGAGGGAAGACTTCACAGTGCTACTGGAGTCTTTAGCATGTTGATTGAAAAGGAACTTGTTCAGTAAAATCGATACTAGATGTGAATAGACAGACCAGAGAGTGACACTCTTAGCCAGTGTTCTGCAGCCATCCCAACTTCCCCCATGTACCGTGCATGTCAACCACAGCCCTGCTGCCCTCAGATTGACTGTGAAGCTCAGGATCGGTGCATTCCTAAGAGCAAGAAATCAGGCAAGGCAAGCAGGAGACCTGCATGGTTCAGCAGGGAGCTTCTGGAAAAGCTCAAGTGGAAGAAGGAAATTTACACTAAGTGGAAGAAGGGACGGATCACTTGGGAAGATTACAGGAATGCTGCCAGAGTATGCAGGGACGAAATGAGGAAAGCCAAGGCCTCCTTGGAATTAAATCTGGCAGGGGATGTCAAGGTCAACAGGAAGGCTTTCTTCATCTACATTGGAGGCAAAAGGAAAACTGGAGAAAATGTGGGCCTGNGCTGAGGGACTTGGGTCTTTTTAGTCTGGAGAAGAGAAGGCTGAGGGGGATCTCATCAAGGGAGGGTGCCAGGAGGATGGGACCAGTCTTTTTACAGTGGTGCCTAGTGATAGGACAAGAGGTAATGAGCACACACTTGAAAATAGGAAGTTCCATCTAAACATGAGGAGGAACTTTTTTACTTTGAGGGTGGCACGGCACTGGAACAGGCTGCCCAGAGAGGTGGTGGAGTCTCTGACTCTGGAGACATTCCAAACCCGCCTGCACGCCATCCTGTGCAACCTGCTCTCGGTGACGCTGCTCTGGCAGGGGGGTTGAACTAGATGATCTCCAGAGGTCCCTTTCAACCCCTGTGACTCTGTGATTCTGTAATCTTCACAGCTGCCCCTCCACTCTCTCCCCAGGGCTATGAGGGAAGTAAAGAAACACTTGGGACTAAGCAGAGAAGGTGCACTGTGAATGCCATGTTTGCCTTAGGAGCTTTATTGGGGCAGGCATGTGATGGGGAATGTTGATACAAGATACAATTCCAAGAGAAGACAGCATGCTAGTGTCCAGCTTGGGGAATTTTTACTTGGTTATGTAGCCTTCTCATGCTGGAGATGCTTGTGGAAAGGCTGACAAACTTGTGATAGTGCTGATATGAATGCTGCCCTGTAGTATTTGGAATAAAAGGTGTCTTTTTATTAGGACCGCTGCTTTCCCTCTGTGCTCTCCTGCAGCTGACAGGGGCTGGAGTCTCTGAGCCTTTGAGACCTGTTGCTGTATATTACAGGTTTCCCTCACATCCTAGAAATGTTTCTTAAACAATGCTTTGCAAGATAAAGCTGCTTTTTTCCAGATTCCCTGTCTTCAGGTTGAGATGGACCCATCAAGCTTTGATGTGTTTAACTGCATCCTGACACTACAGTTACTACTGTTAGGTTTTACCATTCATAAGGAAAACCCTTCATTACCAGCCACTTTCTCTCCTGGCAGGGCTCTGATGTTCTGGTTTTTGTTTGTGGAATGATGTAAGAGAGGTGCTTGGCATTTCCCTCTTCTGGTTGAAGGGTCTTAGTCCTTCCCATTCCCATTTCTTCTGGCAGAACTTAATCCCACAAGAAGTCGGACTGGCCAGCAGCCCGGGCTAGAGCAGGAGTAGGCCAAGGTACATTCAGAAGCTGACCTGAGCTGTTGTGCTACTAAATTAAAATGACTGTGCAATGCTTCTGCCGCTAATCAAGTGAAGTTTTCTTCCAGCAGTTATGAAATGCAGAAGTACTGCTAGAAATGTCTCCAGAAAGGAGAAAGCACTGGAGAGTGGGGAGGGTTACATCTTACCGAGTGTCTGTGAGCATGAAGGGAAAAGCCTGTGGAGGAGCAGTGCGGGTTGTACGCAGAGTTTTGTGAGCCCTTGAGAGGCTTGGTTTGTGGTTTAGTTGAAGCGCTAAGCTAATGCTGAGGTCGGTTCTTACAGACTATGAACCCATTCATTTATTTCAGTGGCTGGCTTTTGGAACAGGCAGATACCACTTTCTTAATTGTCTAGGTCTGGGTCCGTATTTCAGCCTTGACATACTCTGTTCCCTTACAACTCTCCAGTGCTACTGTAGTCCATGAATGTTGACACCAGTGTAATTTTCAGTGTGTTGCTAAGGACAGCCATCATCCCATCATCCCAAGCAACATTAGAACTTGCATATGTGTATTTTCAGCACTGTTGACATTTTTTTTGATACTTTTGTCCCATGATTGACTAACAGCAGTTTCTTCAGCTGACTGTCATAGAATTATTGAGGTCTTCCTAGGCCTTGCAAGCAACACGTTTCTTTTCCTGCAGGCTGGATATTGCGCTGTTCCCTCATATTATTTTCTGCAAAGGGGAAGACTTTTACTTAGGTCAGCCAGAGGAAGATCAGCCCCCTAACATGTATTTGGCTTGCTCCGCTGTTCCAACATTTCTGAATAGTGAATATCTCTACTCCATTTAAACAGACAGTACTGAAAAAATCCAATTATAGTAGTAGTTGTCAGTGTGGAAAACAAAGCTATTAAATTCTGATGTACAGCTGGATCTGTTTAGTTCCTAAATAGCATAGATCAAACTGTTTCTTCCTTTTCTTGTGAATTAGTGGCACAGATAAATTCTGCCCGAAGGCTAATGCAGTTTAGACATTAAAACATTTCACTCTTTTAGTATTTAAACAGTCTGCATGCTTTGGATACATGAAATCAATATGAAATTCCAGTTGCACATTAATAAAAGGTCAGATTAATTTTATATGGTAAATGCAGGGTACTGCTGTATAAAGAAATAATGGGATGAACCGATGCATTAGGATAATGCATTCTTATTGCACTTAAAAGCTTTTAAACTGGAAAGCTATTTTTCTGGCTGAGGCAGATTTTTGTCTATTAAATATTTCCTCTGAGTTGTCCCCATGACTCCATTTCTCCCTTTTTGTTTCCTCCAGACATAAATGCCAAAACAAATCCCAGAGCCCTCATCCAGCAATTGTACTGCAGGGAGAAGTCTGGGTAAGATCCCCAGCATAGCCAGTAAACACAATGTGATAAGTGGGTAACTGTCACTGTCACCCAAGGGCATCCTGGGGTACTCATGCTGTCCTATTGGAAGGAAGAACTGAACATCAAACTCAGGTTTCTGCAGCAGTAAAGTAGGGCAGATGAATAAAGGAAAGCATTTTAATAACTATGCATTATTAATATCACTAGCAGGCCATTAAATCACTCATACAACACAAATTTAATGAAGGGGAATGTGTTGTTTGAACACTGTGTAATTGTCAAACTAACTCATCTGGCAGAGCAGCATGCTTTGCTTCTTGAGCTATGACAGTTCATGAGGTTGCCAGCAGAGTTGGAAAGGTTGGCATTTCACTGTAGAGATTCAGAATGATCTTACAACTGGAGCTCCAAACTCGTGTTGGAGAGAGCTGAATTCAGTCCCCTTTTTTTGTGACAGATCTCTGTAGTTCCTTCATCCGTCTACCTGTTCGTTTCCCACTCTGTAGAGGCATTGTAACGTTTTCTTCACCTCAACACTTTGCCTTTTTAGCATGGAAGTTTTTCAGAGGGTTATACATCAATAGTCACCTGAGACATAAGAGACAGTGGAAATTAAGGAAAATTTTAAAGAAAATACCTTTCCATTATGTTTTCTTCTCCTGTGTACGTTTGTGCTTCCCCCAGAGCTGCAGCCCAATTATTGCAGACCAAAGTTACTGTTTTAAATGGAACTCTTTATCAGGTTTAATAGGTAGAGCATTGTTAAAACCTAGTCACAAGACTCTCTACTTCTGCAATTTAACTTTAATTTGAAATTCAGCTTTGAAGGAATCAATATTTAGCAGGTTTTTGACTAAGTCTGCTTACATAAGGAAAATAAGCCTTCCCGTTGCTGCATTTAGAGTAAGAATGAATTTCCCTAGGTTTTAAGCAATTGGAAGAAGGAGGATTTGTGGATAGGATGCTAAACATTTTCCTAGCAAGAAGACTCCTGAAGAAAAGAAATATATTCTGTGGAATCCCTAAGTACACAGAATACCTAATGTAAATATCACTTTGTGTCCTTTTGACAAGTTTCAGGCTTTCAGAAATGCCTATGAGTTCCTTAAAAAGTCAGCAGTTTTTTCAGAGGAAGGCAGTGAGGTAAGGCTATTTTGGCAAAATCAAAACGTGGAGTCAGGTATTTGAGGAAAGTCAGATTCCTATTATTCAATTAAATCCCTTCTTTTTTTCCTCTTTTTTTTTTTTTCTTCTTTTCATTGTAATACGACATAATATGGCAGAAGAGTGAAGCAAGAAGGGGTCTTCACTCCTCCAGTATATCTTGTGCATCATTTCAGATGCAGAAACCTTCAAGACCTGTTTTGGTAAGAAGGAATTCTTAGTGCTAGACTGAAGTGGATAACATTTAGTCACTGCACGCTTCTGAATGCAGGGTATGAACAGCCTCAATGTGGGGATATACCTGAATGTTTCTATGCATTCATGGTTGACAAAATGATGTATTTCTTTATTTCTGTATTTCTGAAACTCTCAAACCATATGGGAAGAAATGACTGAAACCTCTGTTTCGCATCTTTCAAGACCTTGGTATGACTTAGCCACAGAAGAAAGAATTGTGTTGTGTCATGGTGGTCACAGCACCAGGTTCCTGGTGTCTTGCTAGGCCATGCAGCACTGGACAAGGCATGCCACCGGTTTTACTTTCTCATCCATCCCCTGTGTGCAGGGCTGTGGTCGTTCAGTTTTTCAGGCAGTGTTTATCAACCATCCAACCATTCCCTGCATTCTTCAGAGCAAAGGCAACCAGACATGTTTTGTGTTCTTACTCTTTGAAGTAACTCGCATCCTATTGTCAGCGTGCAGACAGTACAGCTTGGGAGCCCTGTTGTAGAATGGCATTGCTGTGATACCATGATGGTGATGTGAAATTCAAACCCAACAGGAGGAATAGCATCCATCTGAAAGACCAGCAGAGAACCAAATTGATGCCCATATGGATGATGCTTGTATCCCTCCTTACTGTGTCAAAAAAGCAGCGGCAATACCTAACATTGAAAAAGAATTAAAGTACTAATTTTTTAGAGCCTGCAAGTGCTAAGATAGTGTGAATAGCATGGGCAGAGGGGTTTACACTAGTCCCATTTGCGCAAGACAAAGGGAAACAAGGATTCAGTTTCCTTTTCAGCTTCATGGAGGCCAAAACTGTGTTTATTGACTCCTAAATACCATCCATCTCTCACACTATTGTTGTTTCACTGTTTCAAAGAGAATTTGAGATTGATCGGCCTGGAGGGAGAGAAGAACAAGTGGGAATATGATTGTGTGCAGCCTTAGAGTGTTAATGCAGGAGTGAAAACATTTGAGTTCTGGTTGCTGTTTCTGTTTTTCTCTTCAAATAATTGAATGTGCTTGACTTTGCTTAGACTTTGACATATGTGGTGCTCATACTGACTTTTTTCAAAGCCGGCACTCACTAAACTAGAATAATCATTTCTGGCCCTTCTTTTAGATTTCTTGTTTCTCCTGGTGACCTTCAAGTATCCTTTCAAGCACAGTTTTTCTGTAACATCTTAAAAATGTCCAGTCTGTGCTCCAAATTAGGCACTACTTAGTAGTAAGACATCTGCCTTAAGCGTAAGCAAGATATTTTGCCTTACTTTATTTCACAGAGACTTGTCCTTAGTCATGGCAAGTAAAATGTACATTGTAGCAAAAGGAGAAGAGGTTGTTTAATACATGATTGACATGAACAGAATTTAGCCCTGGCCTTTGCCATCCAATAGTTTTGTGAAATACTCTGGAAAACTTATTTGCAATCAGTGAATCTCTCCCAGGTTTGTATCAGCCCGTCAGTTGTTCAGATCAGTGGTGCACAAGGCGCACGTTTGGGACACATGCAGAGGTACCGTATAATAAATAGTATACATACCTTCAGGAAAGAAAAAAAGAATACCTCCAGCTGCTTTTTGTGAGTGACCTGGCCTTGTTGAT
Source organism: Burhinus bistriatus (assembly GCA_013397275.1). Lineage (NCBI taxonomy): Eukaryota > Metazoa > Chordata > Aves > Charadriiformes > Burhinidae > Burhinus > Burhinus bistriatus. The sequence goes on along the minus strand of VYXH01005057.1, from coordinate 74,646 downwards.
GTGCACTGGGAGACCATGAGAACACCAAATAAGTCAAGTTTTCAGGGAAATTAGGCACTGGAAAGCCTCAATTCAGATTGCAGTCTGTCTAGGCATGGAGCTTTTCATCCCTTTCAAGGCTGGGAGAGCCTTAGTGCCCAGCAGTTCTGTCAGTGGGAAGTAAGACACTGGAAATCAGGCACATCAGGTAACTGCTGCACAAAGGTCTGGGGAAGTGCTATTTTTTACCATATTTTGATCTTGTTTTCTCTGTCTTAACAGTGATGCAGAAATTCACTGTAAGAGAAAAATTAAAGGTAGTGGTAGAGAATTTAATTTTTTCATGGACTTTTACCTAGTAAACAGCACAAATCGTGATTTGTGCACTGTAAAAACAACACTTTTGGCTTTAACTTCTGTCTAGTTGCAGCTTCTCTTAGCTGTTAATACATGAGAACATCATCACAGTTTATGTTTCATTTGCTGCTGAAGTGTGGGTATCAGCATAAAAAGGAACAAAACTTTGATCGTTGTGAGATCTTATGTTAACTTTGTGCTTCTTTATAACCACTGAAAGCAGTCACACGCAGGCATTGTTTAACATATTTGTTTGTTCATTTACCAAAAGGCATTTTCACATAAAAACAGTGTCGTCAGCTGCAATATACAGTGTATATCTATCCTTCCATTTCACAGGGAAGAGGTGGAGTTATTTGATTTATTAATAGACCAAAGAGCTTTTGCCATAAATCAGAATTCAACAGCTTTGTTTCCTTACGTAAACTACTATTCTAATTGGATTTTCTCTTCTCTCAGATATTATCTGGTTAAAGACCATAATCACATATTTCAAGTTAATTGTAACAGACACAAATACACAGACGGTTAGATTTAACGATAAAGGACTTTTAGTTCCAAAACTGAGTCATAAATGAAAAGAATCCAACAGACAAAGGAGGACGAAAGACTGTGTTGCATGGTAGCGATGGGGAAGTTGAGTACGTTTAGTCCTCTCTGATCTTGACAAGGTCTTTTTTTGTTTTGTGAGGACGTTAGCTCTAGATTTTGAATAGATTTTTTTTCTTATTATTTGTAAAGTGGCTGGCTTTGCTGGCAGGCTTTCTTAGCAGAAAAGGGATTCAGTCTGCAAACTTCAATTGCTCTATAAGATAATGTGTCTGTACAGCACTGAAACCATGCTCTCTCCACTGAGTTCAGCAGCCATAGAAATCCCGCATTTGATTACGCTGGGTTTTATTATTACGTGTATCTAGGATTCCCTCAGGGGCATTCATTAAAGATGTTAATTTCTTTCTTTTCTTTTTTTAAGATCACTGAATAAAAATTTGTGCTATATCAACTGTATTATATATAGAATGTTATAATAAAATGACAAGAAATGTTTCCCTTTCCAGTCTTTTCCCTGGAATTTATAAATGCAACTTAAGCTACAGTGGTGACTCTTCTTTAACACAGTCCTTAAGCAGACAGACAGTGTATTATTGAAACACCTTGAGCAATGTTTATAGATTATTTTTCCTGTACATTTTTTTTTCTGCCAAGGAACATACTGGGGCAAGGAAGGAAAAGGTCATGTTCTGGGGCATCAGAGCAGGTGTTATGTAGGCAACACAGGCTTTCCCAGCACAACAAGCTTTGGTGTGACTTGGGAGAACTTCACCTTCTCCAGCAAGCTCAAGTAAAGCCAGCTGCCAGGTAGCACTGGCTGCTCGTATAGTGTCTCTGTAACGTCAGCCTTTGACTGCTGGGGGCAAGGACAGAGGCGGAGTTTACAGATTTCAGATGTCAAGGCCTGAAAGCTTCATGATGTCTGTTCTAGCCAGTGATTCCTTCCTTGTGACTGCTGGTGTCTGTGCCTGTCTACAGGGAGCAGCTGAGGAACAAGGGTCAAAGGGGGTGAGTGTTTGGCTTTGCAATATCTGTCCCTTTCTACAGCCTAATGATGTCTTAGGTGCCTCTGTAGAACTAGGTACTTCCAAGCATTCCCAGCATCAAACTTCAGTCACCTAGAGAAATTCAAGGCTGACCAGGATAAATATCTAATGAGCTTAAACACCAACAGTATTTGGTGCTGAGAGGATCACCTGGATTTCTTGCTAAGGCTCAGGTACTTGACTGCCAACTTTGACGTAATTTAGGGAGTCTGATTCTCAGCATAGCAATCTTCTTCTTTGCTCAGAGCTGTCCCTTGTTTTTATTCCTTGCCTCCCCCCTGCCTTGTTTACAAGCTGAATTCTGCATACAAAAGTGATTCTTTCCTCCACTGGGCTGTAGCTGTCTCTAAGTGACAGCCCATCTTCACGGTTCTCTTTATCATCTCTTGTTTCTTGAAAATATAGGAAAGGTTTCCAAAAGTGTCAGGCGTGGGTGGTTTGAATTGGCTCCTATATCCTGTAAGTCTGTCTTTCTTCCAGGTGTAACTGGTAGAAAAATGAAAGAGGGCGTTGGTGGTGATGCTGACATATCCTCTAGTTTCTTTTATATAAAATCTAGTTTCTTTCACCTCTGTTGAGTAGCATCAGTATTAAAAAACCAGACATACCTGTGTGTTTGAGAGAAGCTGGCAGTAAGATTGTGTCTGTCCTTTGGTTACTGATTCTCAGTCAGCTATTCCCTTAGTGTGTTCTAAAAAGTAATGGTTGGGGTCTACAGCTGCTCAGCAAAATCATTATAAAACATAACATTTGCAGTGTTATCACTGTTGAAAACTTAATAAAATTATAATTCACAATTGGTTCTTTCATTCAAATGGTGTGCAAAGCAGTTTTCTAAAGGTAGTCCTCATTGATGGAGACAAATGGTCTTTTCAGCAGCACCAGGACCAGTGATCTCTGATTTCACTGTGTAGTTTGTTTGGTCTGGCAAAGAAGGGAGAACCTTGATTTTTATTTAACAAAATCAAATAATTATGCTGTTATAGAATGTTTTTCCTCAGACACAACAAGGTGCTAACTACAAGTAAACATATGTAGTCAGCAAAAATACCAACTTCAGACTAATGAGCTAGAGAATCAAGAAGGTTTCTAAGTGTTAATTAGGAAAAAGTTATTCTCCTATATGTGTGTAATTTACTGTAGTAGATTAATTTATCTGTGTTGGCATAAAGCAATTAAGAAGTCTTGTTAATATTTCAAAAGCTCATATTAGCTTTTTCATAATTGGCAGTATATTGACTTATGTTGTCCTAGATATTCAGTAGCTTCACTGAACGTGAAGTATAGTGATACTATTGAATATTCTGAGCCTTCCCAGATAAATTTCATTTTTCCACTCCAGACCAAATTCATTTGACTTCTGGGTTCGGCATCTTTTATCTAGTGTTTCTAAAAACTTACATTCTTCAACTTGCAGAAAAAAGTGTCATCCTTGTAAAGGATTTTGGAAGGCATCTTGAGGGATTTTGGTGCCCAGGTCCCTTTGATTTTCAGTGCCAGTGGTCAGTGTCATTCATGTGATTGCCTTTGAAAAAAAATGGACTTTAATATATTATGAAAGCTAGAAAAGAAAGCAATTTTGGCTGTAATTTGCAAGTCTTTGCCCTAAGTAATTAACACTTTTATTTTTCCAGGACTCAGAATTTGACCCCTTGAAGTTCACCAGTGTCATTGAATGTGAGAAGCCAAACAACGACTTAAGTAGGTTTCGAGGTTACATGTGAGTATTTCGTATAATATCCTTCAGTATACACTCCTTTTCTCTAATATGGAATAAAATAAATGCTGGTTTGTTTTGGGCTGTGTTCTGTAAGATGCATCATCTTCACATGTAAATAGGGCTGCATATTATGGCTCTTTTAGAGGATCCTCACTTCAGGGTGAGTTGGGAGCCTCACGTTTCCATTCCATAGGATGGATTTAGTTGTTAGCTTTGATCAGTTTACACTCCAGAAAGGAATGTATGAAGCAGTGCAGTTACAGACACTTTTCTCCCTTTCCTTCCCTCCATGGATCAAAAAAGCCCATCTGGAAATGGGAGGAAACAGAAAGCCAGTTGAAGAGAGCCAACAAGCAAACACAATCTGTTGTACACTGCTTTTATGAAGATGGGTCTGTTTGATGTTTCTTTTAATATAAGTGTCAATGAGAAAAATCAGAAGGCAAAACTGATATTTCTCCAGCTGTGGCAGTATTCCTTTCCTCTCATTCAGGCAAAATAAGACAATTGGCTCACACGTTGGGTGTGCTTGTACATTACCACACAGATCACCTGTGGCTGCTTGACTTAATTCTAAATAAACAGAACTGCATTAACAGGGTTCTCATCTCTGGTCAATCAGTCCTGCTCAGAACCAAATGTTATAGAAGCACTTTGCTTATGACATATCCAGGACTGTAGTGTGTGGGCATACCCATAGTGGTGACTTAGGGAGATGCACTCTTGCCTGACTTATTTTTCTACAGTCTGTAACCACATAGAGAGTGAGAGCCCAGGATATTTAATTTTTGTCTAAATTTTAATGAAGAGAGTTAAACAGACACTAATTCTATTTAGAATGCAATAATTTATCACCCATATTGATTAGGAATGATAAGTAGTATTGAATTCTGTAAATGGCACAAGGTAAATTGCTGGAGCTTGGGGAGTTTTTTATAATAATGCTATTTACCACCTCAGTTACTACTCTCAGATGTCACAGATCGTGTAGGATGTACTGTCAACTGGTGTAAATCAGGACAGTTTTTTTGAAACTACGTCAAGTTGTAGTGTGGGAAAATGTGTTCCTTTATTTAGCAGCGCAAAGCCCTACAGTTCATTTAAAGATAAAAGTTTAGTATTAGACATAACTGCATGAGGGTGTGTAACTGTCTACATTAATAGTCTGTTCTACTGCAGAAATGACATTTCCAGACATGGAAATCAAAAGTTTGGCAGCTTTTCTAGCACGCTTCATGTGTGTGAATCTTCGTCCCCAAAATATTGAGCAGAGGTTGAATACTGTAGAAGATATGCATAAATTTGTCTTTCATTATATATTTACTTCTGTAGTCCGTGTAGAAAATGTCTATAGCATGTAAGTCACAGAAACATTTGAATTATGTAACAGAAAAAATGGTAGTACCTTTTGGAAGACTGTTGTTGTTCAATATTGATTCTGTTTAATCTTCTTTACATTTTAATGTTTCACAAATGATGTGAATATATTTTGACACAGCAAAAAGCCAAGACATCAGTTTTAAATCTGGCAGAAGGCATCAATTGATTTCCAGGTCTCATCAACTATGCTGCAAGAGATTTACAACTAAAGGACCATGGGGCATTTGAAGAAAAGAGCGGGGATCAACCCCTCAACAAATAAACTCTCAGTTTCTCAATTTATCACGGGAGAAGGCTTTTTTTCCCCTCTTTTTACATTTCCTTCATTAGTATCATGAAATCATGGGTCTATTTCAAATCATACATTAGCAACAGGAATAGTAATTAGCACATCTGAATTGAAACATGTCATTGCCATGTCAAACTCAGATCTTAACTCTTGTTCAAAATCTTACGAGTAGTCACTGCTTGAAAGAAAGGTTCAGATAGCTCCCAGCTGATAACAGCTCAACTGAAAAGAAATGTTACTGAGATATTTAACTAGGGATGCTATGAAATAATAGACTATCAAGAGATCCATATGTAAAAGCTGTGCTGAGACATTACTGTTAAAGTTTGCTTGAAGTTTTGACCACTTAGTAGGTTTCCAGTTTTGATTAAGACTATTTTTTTCTACTTGAAGTATGAAGGGCTCCTTTGGTTTTAGTGTCTGTGCTGACAAATCTTTCAGGGAATAGAAATATTTGTGTGTGTGTGTTGTAAACATGTAAAAATTCTGTTCCCCACAGTTATTCTGAAATGTAATCACTATAGGTAAACAATGTAGCATAGGTAGACCAGGGTAAAAGGAGACATAATAATAAAAAACCCACAAAAATATTGCAAAATGCATTTAGACATGCCTGGCCCTATTCTATAGCTGCAGAAGTGTAGCATGCACATTACTACATAGGACTTCTTCAGTTATATTGGCACGATCTGCATTGAACACACTCTGGGTGTGCAGACAGGCAGGCAGACTACTGGTTCTACGCAGGTGCTTGCTTTAATACTGTTTTGCAGTTCTTGCACCCTCAGATATCCCAAGCATATTTCCTCATTTTTGTTTCCCCTGTAAGAAGTCTTCTGTGTAAAAAGAATAGAATAAAACCTAACATACCGCCTGCCTGTATGGGTCTAGCCAGATTATGTACAGTATGCAATGGCAAACATTCAAAAATCCCATGCCAGGTTCCAAAAATAACAAAATTGGCTTTAAAAACTTGTTTCTAGCTTTTTGTGTGTATATAGGCAAGGGAAAAGGAGAAGTAGTAGTTTGCATTCTGGCGTTTCAGCTTTTCTCTGAAAGTAAAAATTTTATTGTTAGAGAAGAACAGAAAACTTTATCTGATCATACCAAAATAAGTAAAGCAAGGAATTATAATAATAATATGAATATATGTGTGTATATCTATTTCAAAGCTTGTCATAAGATAACAAATCAAATTAATAGAAAATCATGTTACAATTTTTTAAGGAAAAAAAATTTATAAATCTATACAGTATTGTCTCTTTAATGTGCTATAGTGACACCACCTCTCCTGGGGAAAAAAAAAAAAACCTTTAGATTAAGTTTCATCAGAATTGAGAGTCAGGAAGATTATGACTGATGATGTACACTAAGACTGTGTCTTAGTGTCGGAGTGTCAAGCCTTGGAAAGTAATGTCAGCTCTACCATTTGCTTTGTAAGACACTTGAGAAACCAGAGAGTGAAAGAAAAGACTCTTCTGAATACAGTTTTGAGAAGTCACCTTGTTATTTAATGCTAGTAAACACGTAACAAGGAAAAATATAATAGAAGGCTGAAGTGAGCTACCATCAGACTTATTTTTGCATTTCTGTATTAAACCAGGAGGCTTATTTCTACACAAGCACTTTCAGAGGGCTGTAGCGAAGTAGTAGCTAACTGCATCTGGTCTGCCCAATTCTCCTAATTCGTGGTGCGCATGTGTTTTAGATGGTTAGGTACTACATATTTGCAGTGTCATCTGTGTGAGAAATTGCAGAGAAAAAGGGCGTTGCACCTGCACTTGCCAGTGCATTTCCTCGCGGGCTAGCCTTAGTGTTCCAGGCATCTGTTCAGCTGGCCGCTGTTTTAAATACTGACAGAGAAAAGTTTCTTTCTTTGCCTCCAAAGTTAAATTGGCCTGAATCCAGAAAGGGGAAAAACAGACTATTCAGCCTCTCTAACAAGCTTAAGGTATACAACTGCAGGGCTAGAAATGGGATCTAAGCCATCTCTCCACCCAGACATGAAGTTATAGCCTTGGCAGGTTTGTTGTCAAAGTGAGCAGTTTTATCCAACTCTAGTTTTCATTATGTTTTAATCCAGACCTTTATGTCTGTAAATTCTGCTTCCTTTTATCATCAGTGCCCAATTGCCTTCTATGTCTGTTGTGTCAGTGAGTCACTGGGAGTGAGTGCAGACAAGAAGGAAACAGCGAGTTTCCTCCAGCACCTGCCAGCTTCTTTTTCCCAGTTTCTGATTTCATTCATGTTTTCTAAAGGTCTGGTGAGCAACAGGTAAGTTGACTGACTTAATTTGGATACAGAAGAGTAAAAAGCAGTACCAAATGCATGTAAGGATGAGTTGTGGTGAGAGGGCTCAGCCGGTGGGTGAGGGCAGTAGATTGGGGTCTTGACACCCAAAGGTTTACTTCAGATGTTGCACCATTGCTTTGGAGTAGTTATATAAGCTAAGATAGTAAGAACAAATATATAATTATATAGAAAAAATACACAAGTAATTGTATATAAAGGTTGCCTTGTGCAATATACCTGTCACAGTCCACTGTTACTGTGAAGTGTAAAAAATTGATGAAGGCTATAAAATCACAAGCCAAAGCAATTACTTCTTAAGTAGGTTTATCTTTAAAAAGTCCGGTTTGTTAACAGGAATCATAACTATCATTTGAAGACTTCATTGGAAATTCAAACTAACATCTTCATGATTTACGAGAAGGGCTAATGTAGAATTCAGCCTTAAAAAGCAGAGGAATGGCAGAATCCTGGTAGTAGTGTAATTTCTATAGTGTGTAATCATTAAGAATTTATTTCCCATGGTTCAAGCCCAGCCAAATTTGGGTAATTCTCCAGCTGGCCATCAGTGCTTACACCTATTAGCATACTGCAAGAGGGCTGTGGGGAAGCCCCCAGTTTTTGAAGCTCCGTTGGCAAGAGATGAGGCAGTGGGTTAAAGAGGTTTGCTGAAGAGGACAGAAGCAAACCCTCTGTTCTTGTATCTGAGGCTGGCAGGGAGGATGGGCTGGGCAGGGGAAGTTCTCTCCTGATGAAGAAATGCCCTTCATTTTTGTATCAGAATCGCAAGCTTAATTTTATCTGCTGTGTCTCTTCTCCATTTGTTTCTGGTCTCTAGTCATCTCTAGTCAGATGTTATCACTGCTGCAGCTACCTCAGCTGTCAAACCCACCACTTTTTCTCCATCCCTACAGTGGAAAGCTAAGCATACCTGTTGAAACACCAATGCTTTTAATTTATATTTTTGAGCAGGTAGTGGGTATAATATATTATACTGAACTAAAAAGGACTGTGTATATGTGTCTGTATACGTATATATATGTGTGAATATGTATATATATTATTTATGGGTATATTCTACTTACTAAGAGCATTGACTAGAGGCTACATAGCATAACCAGCATAACAGCGTAATCTGCAAGTAGTCCTACTAGACTGGGGAAGAGTACAAAGGATTCACCAATGTGAACCTTTTCTGCTTGCAGATCTCAGGGTATTTGATAAAGTTCTTCAAGCCTGAGATCCTAGAAGGATGTGCTAAACTTAGAATTTTGGTCCTCAATTAGAAAAAGAAAAGATTGTAACAGTCAGAGAAAAGCATGGAGATCTAACCCAGGTGTGAAGGCCTAGAAAATAGGAAGCAAATAAAAAGAACTCCACCTTTTTTATAAAAGGCACAGTTTTAAGCTAGTTTGCAGATTTTGGGGGGCACAGGATTTTAAATGTTCAAATCCAGGTAACCATAAAATTCAACATTGCAACAGCACAATGTTAATTTTAGATAGCACATGTGCTTTTCCAGGATTTCTGTTGAACTCCCAGCTTCCACTGTTTTTTTATTGCAGTCCATTTTTTAGACTTTGGAAGTGTGATGGTTTTGATGCTCTGAAAGTGAAGGCAGAACATTTAAACATTCCAGACTTTGCTTTAACCTTCTCTGAGGCATTGGGATACTGCAGTTGATTGAATTAAATTTTATTCAGAAAAGGTTTGAAATTATTCTTTGGTTTGACTTTTTTACCTAATAAAACATTGTAATGCTATTTTGTAATTGTTGTTATTATTGTTTAGCATTTCCCTAGGGACTGTTAATTCTCATAAGGCTGTTTTCTGTATTTCTCTGTCCACTAAAATTTGAGTCAGTCCGTACACAACAGACAATAAGTTGTAGTGGAAATGTTACTCTGTTCCATTTTTCTCATGAATTTTGGTGCTAGTCAACAGGAATCATCAGGGCACAGGCCATTTTGTCTTTCTTAGAGAGTCAGTGAAACACTTCTGAAAGGAATTTCTCTTGTTCTCACTGATGAACACATGGAATTTTTTTCCTTTCTTTTTCACTGAATTGACGCATATTATCCCTGGCACATCTTCCTTTATATCACTGTTTCTGAAGCACAGTCCTTTTCTAATTTCATCATATTTCTTTCTAGGATTTCTTTGATAAGAACATGTGAATTAGTGGGTGGTGTGCACTACACAGCTGCTCTTAGGTGGACTGGATTAACTGTGATTGCACAGTCAATTTGCACATGCACAGGAAGTCCAATGCACTTTCAAAGCATTAGACAGGCTGCACACATGCTGTAGATTTGGCCTGCATTTCTCTAGTGAGCATTTTTCCAGTACATTTGTATATCCAACAGCAACTGGTACTGCTCCAGCTGGGCTGCTGCATGTTTGGGATTCTTGGGTAGGTATTCTCAGTTTTCAAAGCCTGCCAGAGAATCTTCCCAGGAGGAAGATCTAAGGAAATATTTCACCATCAGGTTGACAAAACTTCTTAAACTTTGAAGATGTTTCCTGGGCTTGTTATATTACAGAGTAGTATGATTTACAGGCTTAATGTTTTGACATGCTGTGCTTTGTTCTGTTTTTAAATTTTCTACAGTGTACATAAAAATGGAAAAAAGGATGGACTGTTCAAAGAAAATCTTTTGTTACGTGGATGTACCATTAGAAATACAGAAGAAGTTGCAGGAATAGTAATCTATGCAGGTAAAGGCTGTTTTTCTGTCTGACTAGGCACACTACCTTTTTGTAGTTTCCTTAAAATAATAACAAAAATCCATATTACACCATTTGATGTAATTGCTTCTGCAGGGCATGAGACCAAAGCTTTGTTAAATAATAATGGACCTCGTTACAAACGCAGTAAGCTTGAAAGACAGATGAATGCTGATGTCCTTTGGTGTGTCCTCATACTTCTAATCATGTGTCTGTTTTCTGCCATCGGTAAGTGCTCTTTAAAAGTAGAACTTAAGTATCAGACTGTCTTGGGATTCCTGTGATTAGCTTTATCAAAAACATATGTATCTGCCAAAACATGAAATCCGTACAGCTGTCTCCATACTACCTAATTTTTGTTGTGGTTTATTCTTTGAAATCAAGATGTCTTGATACTCATCTCAATAGCCTCTTAGTATCGATCAAATATATGCTATTAGTACCAGAAATCTGAAGGCTTAGATTCTGCCACCCTTGATAGCATCCAAAAATTTCAAGTCCAAAAGAAGCCACTTTATATGTAGTCCCCTCAAAATTGCAGGTGGTGGAGTGTAACAGGCCATTAATCAGTCATCAGAGTAATTTGTAAGCAGAGAATAAACGTAATTAGCACAATGCTATTCCTCAGTACTATTTATTAAATCAAGGGCATAGTGTACAACATTGACACAGTGTCCCTAAGACTGCAGCTTTAACACAGAAGAAATAAATAAAAGTCTAAATCTGCATAAATCCAAGCAGAAGACTCTCTAGACTTCATGGAGTGTTTAAGGAAATGCTAAGGTTCAGGTTAATACTCTTCAGGCCATTTTTCTATTCACTTGTGAGAATGAATTGATTTTTAGGTTTGGCACCCAAAATGATTCTTTATATATGGCATATGAATTCCATATCCTTAATGTTTGTGTGTTCTGTAATGTTTGTGTGTGAGTCATACAGCATAAACACTGGAATATTTCCTAACAACCACGGTGTACTTTAATAACAATCTTATGCCACTTTAATACATCTCTATGTGCCTTTTTCCAGGTATTGTTAAATGCTGCTTAAAGATGAGTTTTTCCAGCTGTGAATCAGCCAGCATATTTGTTTCTACTGAGTTCATGACACCCTTTTATAGTGTCTCAGTGTCGGGGAGCCCAGTCCTCAGGGCTGAAGTGCTGTGGTAGCCTTAATTATAGGGAGTCACTACCTGCAGCTGTCCCCTCTGCCACTGCATCCAAGGTGTTGCCCCCAGAGCCGCAGCAGCGGGGTGTGCGCTGCAGGGGCTTCAGATCAGCTGAAACTCCTGAGATGCATAAATGTGAACCAGACTAGGTGACACATACACCTTCCCTTCTGTCACTTCTGCTACAAGGCTAGAAGCCACCAGCAGAGGGCCAGAGCAGACTACTGGAGGTGGTAACAACCAAAAACAGCTGGAAAGAAATTTTCTTGAGCCTTGGGAAACCAGAGGTGCCTGGTGCTTCAAGACATGAAAAGCTGCGTTCTGTAAGAGTCAGGCAATTTTTGTACCTTCTGTCGAGAGAGTGTAAGTGAAGGTACGACACTTAACTAATTCTTTTGAAAATCTGAGTCAGGATATTTATAAAACAAGTCTTGATATAGGTCATGCTCAGTGTGGGGCTTGCAATTTTTGCTCTCAGGAATAAAAGTAAAGACATCAGTATGGTGATACGCTCTTGTTGATAGTACAGGGACAAAATAATTTGCTCACTTGGCTTAAATATTGTTTTTATTTTTCAAGAGTTCAGTGCTGGTTTTATGTATCAAGATGTAAAGGACTTTGTCAGATCTGGCTTACAAAAGATTACTTTTAAAGTAGGCCTTTGTCCTTTTTTTTGTGATTTCTGACATATAGTGAAGGTAGTTTGAATGCTTCTTATCATGGGGGAATTCTTCCTTGTTTTTAACCTTAAAAACAACAGGCATACCATTTTAGGTCTTTTAGGACTGCAAATCCTAGTGCTCTACTTAAAAAGGCAACTTTCTCTCTTTTTAACAAGGATGTCATTTTCCCAAAATAATAATAGTAATAATGATCTTATCTGTATATTTATCAGCACAATCAATTAAAAGAAGGGTTTAAGCAAGGCTTAGAATTTCTTCTATTCTTAGTTCCTCAGTTTCCATGCTCTTGACTCTGCTGATACAGTTATTTCAGAGATTAAAGCCTGTTCTGACCTTATCCAGCTGCAACTAGTTTAGTGATAGCTGGCTAGTGATACACCTAGTGCACTCAATGGAGTTCTTTCATTTTAACACATCAAATATAACTGAAAATTAATCATTTTCTGAAGAAGTCTAGTTTTCTCTGCTGATTACAGAAGGAGCCTAGATTACTAATTTAGACTGGCCTTTATTTGGATAAAGTTATGTGAAATAACTCTTGCATGCTGTCCTTAAGGCCAGACAAACCCCTTTCTCCCAAGGCAGGAAAAAACATGAGTTTGGGGCCTTTTTCAAAAGTCATGCAGAATAGGTGAAAACAAGTATCACTTTCTCATGTAACTCAAGTCTAAGAACAAATTCGTATCATAAGCATTTTTCCTTAGAGGTAATTTTCATTTTTCTCTCTTTCAACTCTTCTGCAGGTCATGGCCTATGGGTATGGCAATATGGTGAGAAGAAGAAACCAATTTTTGATGTTCCAGGGCCTGATGGCAAATATTTGTCACCTGTTTTAGCTTCAGTATATTTATTTCTGACAGTGATCATAGTTTTCCAGGTAATCAAGTTGTACATACTGTCACCTCTGTTCATAGTTTGCTGTAATAAAGCTATAAATATGCAGTATGTGTAGTATCAAGCACTGAAAAGGAGTACATTCAGTCACTTTAAAATTAAATTTTAGCTACAGGGCATGTGATAATATATAACCAGAAAGCTAAATTAAATAAAAGAAGTGGTCTACCCAGTGGTAAAAAGATGGTAACTTCTCTGAAAAATAAACAAACTGATGCACACAGTAATCTCTCAGAGGTCCCTTGGCATTGGAGAAGAAAGTGATTGGAGAACCTTCCCCAAAAGACTCAGGTATTTTATTTTATTTTATTTTAAAAAAGTAGGAAGAGATAGGATGCAATGGGCCCTGCTGGGAGAAAACAAGCTTTATGCTTCATATCCAACTACTGTGGAGCAACACCTCAGAGACTGTGGGTGCCACTTCAGGTACAGTGTCCTGGTATGAACAGAAGTTGTGTACTTTTTTAAATGCTTTCCAAAGATATTGCTCTTAACAAGTCCGCATCTCAGCTAGATAGACTCTTGTAAAAGTTCTTTGGTCATGAAGAGAAATGTATTGAATAGTGAAGGTGGTGGTAAGTTCAGAGAAGTAACAGAGACTCGTATCACTGGGACATGGGAAAGTATGCTCAGTGTGACACTAGAGGAGGTTGTGTTACTGGAGGGAGCAACGCCTTTATGAAGAGGAATGGAAAAGGATGAGTGAAATTACTTTTTACTATAAAGTATTGGGATATGATATTGGTTTAAAAAAATTCACCACAGAATTCTTTAAACATCAACCTTTAATTGTAGTTTTTGTTTAAATAGCCACATTTGCCACTTAGATACAGGCTATAATTTATCCCTCATACCTAATTCAGTAAGCTAAATAATGTATGCAGAAGGGAATTTCTGTCCTGAAAAACATTTGCAGGGAAAAACTCAGGTACAAATTAGGTATTTCATGGAGTTTTGACAATTCTCAAGAAACAGTTGAAAATATTTTCTGAGGAAACTTCTCGCATCTCTTTCTTCAGCAATTATAAAAATGTGTTCTTCATTCAAATAATCTGCAATGCAAAATCCAAAGCCAAAAAAGATGTTCCTGTGGAGAGGTTTACACTTCTCATTTTGTTTCTCGTATTTCTGCAAAGTGAATTTGTAAGCCATTTATTATTTATGCAGAATAAATTTAGCCCATTCTTTCGCATTTACAGGATTCTGACTGTACTGTCTGTTTGGCTTTTTTTTTTTTTTCTTCTTTCCCAACTAGTTTCAAGCTCACCTTAGTAGCCAAAAAAAGATTTGCTTCTGTCCAAGTTTTGATAATCACCCTTCTAGACATCATAATGCATTTCAGCTCTGCAATTCACCGTAGGTTTTCCTAATCTAACACAGTAAATAAACTCTTTTCAAACATGCCAATAACTTTACAGTACATGCTTAAAGTACATAGCCTCTTTACGTTCTAGTCTAGTACCAAGTTAACTAGATTTTACTAATTCAATGTATCCTTGCTTCTGTTTTCTCCTAATACTCTTTCTTTTTGTGTATTCTAGGTTATGATTCCAATTTCTTTGTATGTATCCATTGAAATAGTTAAAATCTGCCAAGTATACTTTATTCATCAAGATAAAGATTTATATGATGAAGAAACAGACTCTCAGCTGCAGTGCCGAGCTTTAAATATCACAGAAGACTTAGGTCAGGTGCAGTTTATCTTTTCAGACAAGACTGGGACACTTACTGAAAACAAGATGGTTTTCCGAAGATGCACTGTTTCTGGAATAGAGTATTCCCATGATGATAACGGTGAGCTCATGGTCTTGTTTTCTATCTAACAGTTGTACTCTGGGCAATCTGAAGTAGATATAAAAGTTACTGTAATCTTAAATCAAAAAGAAAAACAAAAGAAATTGCATGTATCCACTCAGCAAACTCCATAATAGATGTTTTCAGATTAGTATAATTTGATGTCTGTGTTCAGCTGGCAATGACAATCTTATCAAACTGTTCTGTAACATCTACAGTATGTTGTCAAGACAGTTAAAGCTTCTGGCTTTCATTCCTGATCTAGTAAAGCACTTGAGCACATGGCTAATTTAAGCAAATTGAATAGTGCTGCTGGTATCACAATTGTTTTGTGTGTTTGAAGTATACTATGTAAAATACTAGTTTTACACATACAGCCAGATTAGTGTCTGATTGAATACCTGGAAATACCTGTGTTGAGAAATAAGTGTAAACAAAGCTGCTGGGTTTCACATTAACAAGAAATTTAATCTGATCTAACAGCATATTTTATGTTACCTTTGTCAGAATCTTTTCAGTGCTCCTGTGTGACAAGTGTCTGCATGAAGGTATCTTCACTGCTGTCTGAACACTGCAGTTGAGAGAATGTCCCCAAGAATCAGGTTCTTGAAACACTACAAAGTCACTCTTTGTCACAAGGGAATGTGAGGGTTGTCATCCCTGTGTCATCTCATCCCTCTTTTAAAATTATGAAGTGATTTCCTGTTTTGTGATTTGTTTGTAATTTGTGTTATTTTCCTCTAACATTTTGTTACCATTTTTGACATAACAGATCTTAACTCTTCAAATCATACTGTCTGTATGCAGGAAAATATTGATAGCTACAGGATTGCATTACTACTTGAAAAAAAGGTTTCCTCATCTACGTAACTTATAAAGAACGCTGATTAGAAAGTTTTCTCAAATACCATTACAGAAGTTCGGTTTACAAAGAAGATACAGAATAGAAGAAATAATAAAAATAGACTGGAAAATCTAAAACATGATTTAGAGAGTCCCTAAGATTCCGAATTGGAAAAGGATATTTTGAGGTTTTAGATTATGTAAGGATTGTTCTTTTCTCTCCTACTTTAAAGTAGTACTGAGATGTCACATTTAAGGCACTCTTTTTCAAGTAACTAGGTACTTGGATAGTGTTATTATCCCAGTGTTACTGAAAGAAGAACTTAAACAGGGGGAAGATGTGACTTCCTACCTCTGTACTGTAGGTAAGAAAGAGAGAAGAATTAGAATGAGGAATATGTTTCTGGACTCCTAATTCTGCTTGTGACACTCTGATTATTCATTCTTTTTTTCTTCTTCCTTGCCATTGATCATTTGTTTATACTAATTTCAGAGTGTACTTTATTCCTTGCAGGAATGATGATGGTACTGCCAACTAAAACAGTGCAGAAAGGGTATTTTTATGAGCCTTGGTATCATCAGCTAATATGTAGGCTGAACTCAGGCTCCTGAATTTAACTATTGAGTTTCAGATCTTTTTTCTTCAAATGTAATGTATTTAACAGAAATCTAAGTTTGTGCATGCTTTCCTCTTATGAGTTCAGATTACGATATAAATGTTAATGAAAGCAGAGTGAATTTCACTACGAACAGAAGTGTCAAATAAATACATAAAATAAACTGATTCTTTTTTCGGTCATTCTTTTCACATATGGCTATGCTTGGGCTTTCTTGTCACTCCAGTCAGTATACAATTTCTGACAAATATAATTTTTAAATTAACACAGAATTTATACACAATATTCTATACATGGTATTTTATTCTCTTTTTTTTCTCCTCTAGAGAAAATAAGTCTTTCTCTGTCATTCTATATATAAAAGGTGATAATTTCTATTGATTTTGTTCCCTATAATCAGGATTAATAACAGAATAAAAACTATTCTTCATTCAAGTCTTTTGTTAGCTCTGTTCTCCAGTCTGATTTTCCAACCATCTCTTATCTTTTCTGCTGCTGAAACCTTCTTGTTTAGATATGGGTCAATGTCTATCACAGCTCTTTCTGGTTTTAGGGAGTGCATCAACAACGTTTCATTACTTGCAAATGATTTGTCAGCCACTTTTCTATGTTTTATGCCAGAGTATCTGAATTCCCCTCTGAGGTTTTGGGACATAGGTTATAACTAATGCCATACTGCTCTGCACCTCAGGTTTTGCTGAAGATTTCATGAACTAGAAAATTCTAAAATCTTTCACTTGGCAAGTGATCTGAGGCTGCCATATATGCAAGAAATACAAGTAAAATGCATCTGCCTTTTCCTATATATGTCAAAGATGATCTGTGTCTTTCTTCACTTATCTGAGTAATTTTTCAGGCATAGTAGTTTGTTACTTGGAATCAAACTCTAAGTAGCACTTTAGATGAAGAAATAAATTTAAAATTGTTGTACACAGCTCAGATTCAAAAACTAAAGATAACAGGTAATTTTCTACTGTAAAAGCTCAGGATGGAAATATCCTTGTTCTGAGCTCTTTAGCCTAAGCTTGTTGGTCTACTGTGTCTGGGTAGCAGTGCCTGTTATTCCGGTTGCTTGGCCCTTCTCATGGTAAGATCCTGTTTTCAGTTATGGATAGTTTTACAAAACTTTAACTATTTAGTTCAAGTTTTCCATGCCAGGTGTTTGCCTCTGGCATGAATTCTGGGGGAGAAATTTCAGTCAGAACAGCTCCATTCAGCCATATCCAAGAACAAGGCTAAGATGTAACACACTTTTTTCCCATGCTAAGTTCTGACAGACTTTCCTCTGAAGTCATCTAAAGGCCCTATATTCTGGGGCTTAGCCATGCACACACACAGAGAGGGGGAAAGTTATGCCTAGAGTGGCAGATTGAGGTCTGAAATTTTCTCACTTTGGAACTTTAACTTTCTGTTGAAGCATTTTTTCTGCATAATCTAGGACTGCTGCGTATCTGTTAATTACTCAATCAACAGATCGTGCATAGCCTTCACAAATTTTCTCTATGCTGCATTATAAGCTTTCCTCTCTAAAACTTGTTCACAGTTATGAGCAGTTATCCCATACATTTCTGTTCTACAGGGATTGTTATACTGCATTTTTCATTATCATATCTGAGTTCCTTCCACTAGTGCATTAAGCAATGCCTGTGTCTTTCCTTATGTGGAAAGCTTAGTCTTTCACCTTCTTCCTCTCCCTATGCGTGCAGTGCACAATTTGTTTTGGTTTGGGGGCTACTTAAAAGGCATACGCTACGCTGTGTTAGGTTTGGCATATTTGAGGTGGCATGTCTTTTTCTTGAGTGGTGGGAGTGTCCTTATTTCCTTTGGAAATTTGTTCCACAAAGCCATGTAAATTCCCCATGCAAAAGGTTAGCTTTATGATTACAGAGGAGAGTTCTGTTTTGCATCAGATGTGGACATGTTAATCATGGTTTTCATCACAGAGGCTTATGTGGACCTTACGCAGCATTGAAGAAATTAAATGCTTCTATAATAGAAACTGAAACCCTGGACAACACTTCATACTTTTTTTAGGTAGTATGGGGAACAAGTGGCAGTTTTCATGAATTTGCTGGAGAAAACGTTTTCCTGCAGAATTCTGTATTAGCTCTGAGTTTCTTATGAGGCTGATGGCGCTACGCCCAGGAGTATTGCATTGTTTTAGTCTAGACAAGAGGTGACAAAAACATGAATAATAGAGGCCAATGAATTGCATCAGCGTGGGACAGAATCTCTTAGCCAACTGGAGGTAGTACAAAGTATTACTCATGCATGCTGCTATGCGAGAGCTTAGCACCAAAGAGGAACACAGGAACACTTGTGGAGGCTGTGAGGGAAGGTGTGAGTGTAATTAGTGACAGTTCCATGAAGCAAGTTCTATCAAATATTCATCATTGTTGAGGTCACCTGTCATATTTTGGTGATGGATTATGCACTGATTGGGATCAAACTACAGGAATTTGTGCTGCCCGTTTGGGCCCTGTGGAGACTAAGTTGATAGGGATGGGATTCTTGTATACCTGATTTTAGCTATTTGTATGGAAGCTAGTCATCTAGTGACTTGACAGTTAATGGAGAAAATCAAGCATTTGTGGGATCTTATTCATCAGACCTGTTTTAGACTTCTAGGTCTGTTGCCTAATACATGCCTCTTTCTCTGTGGTTTAGAGAAAAATTGTTTTCTAAATACTGGTGAAGAGAATTCCCACCTCACGTCTGTGTGACCTGCATTCTTAAATCTGTTCTGTTGTCTCCTTCAAAGGTTTTTGATTCACAGAGTGTTAATTCAGGAGCAGAGTATGTCATGGACCACTCCAAGAGGAAGAATGGTTGTTCCATTCATAAATGTCCTGGGCATTTATGGAATACCCATTGGCACTATACTCTCATTAGATCACAGAATTATTCTTCCAATCAGTACTTCCTCCTAGCCCAAAAGAATGTTAGCACCAAAAAAAAAACGGAATTGTTTCCGTATATGTAAAATTACATTGCCATACCATAGCTCTTCCCTTCAGGCTAGTAGCCAGCTTCTAACAGTTCTTGGAACTGCCCATGCCCCAAGTCTGTCTGCTAATCCCAGAGACAGTAGATGCCCAAAAGCTGACTGTGCTTCTGAAAGTCGTTATATGATTTAGCTACAACCAGATGCTCTTGGCCTGACATTTGTCCTAGTTGTTTTCCAAACGCTGAATTAATCGCACTCTTGCCTATGGGGTGTGATCTCTGTTTTTCTAGTTGTAGCCACCCATTGTATGGAACTTTTGACAAAACACAAGTTGAATCTCCATGAATGCAACCACACAAATCTGAAAAATCTGAATTTTTTCATTTTTTGCATTCCTCCCCCTTCCTTCCAATGACTGTGAAAAAACTCTAGGCAACATAAGAATAAAAGAAGTTTATGGGGGTGAAGGCAGATGATGAAAACCTCAGTGTTTTTCTCTTGCCTAGCAAAGTTTATTAATCAGTAAATCTGAGAAAGAAAGAATTTCTTTCTGCTTTCTGTTTTTTCTTGCTGAAGATTGGCCAGCAACTACTTTTCCTAGAAAACTGCATTGTATTAAAAAATCTCTTTCTTAGTTTAGGGGGCTGTTTTGTAGAGGAAATTTCTTACTCTTTTTGTATGTAGTCAGGAGAACATAGACTGCACATTCCAGCCATGTTGGAGAATTGGATTTATTTTAAAAAAAAGGCATAAAAATCAATAAAACCTTTTCTGTAAATGCAGCTGTTACTTCCAAAGGGACTTCTCATCTGCCGCCTTCACAATTTGACAATCTTCAGAAATCAGGATAGTCCACTTAGGCCTTCCCCAGGAAGATCAAAACCTTCAGCAGAACTGGGTGCTTCAGGCACTCTGTGTAGCTTGTTTGTAGTTTCTCTTTGCATTTGTTACTGCTTTTTGAAAAATTTTAATTGATAACTGAGGAGAAAATCAATGCTAGCAGATGTAGAACTCAGGACATTGGGAGTGCTCCATTTTAAATCCTACAGAAGACAGAATAACTCATATTTAGAGACAGGTAATACTTTTTTCTAAGCATACCCACACTCATAATTACTGCAGAGAATCTCCAGAAAAGTAGGAATGATCTCAATTTCTAAGTGGAGTAAAGAGTTCTTAATGAAGACTTAAGAATGAAGACTTAGAGGGTCTGCAGTTTTATTTTGCTTGAAGTGAAGTTCTTTAGATTTTCCGGATCCCACTTTTCTAGTTAGTGGAACATCTGGCTGTGTGGCAACAGTGTCTCCGTCAGCCTGCAAAATGGATGCCTCATTGTAGAACAGAGATGGCATGGAAGGTAAAACAAAAGCAAACAAAACCAAAAAATAATGAAATAAAGGGTTTTTAAAATGAAAGAATGTCTCTTCAAACACTTAGCAGCTACTACAGAATTTTTATTTATAGCTTCCTGTTGTCTTCTGAAAGATGGAAGAGAGTTCACAGAGTAAATATTAATTACTGTTTCCTCTTTGTGCCGTAATTATAAAATGAACTAGACAATAGTGAAATTTTAGTTTCATGAATTGCATTGCTGTGTTTCTCAAAGTTGTTTGTGTCTTTGCCCTTAATAAAAAACTCTCTATCAGACAAAAGATCAAGGCCATCAATTTTCAGTGCTGAAACTGAAAAGCATCCCACAACAATGTCTTTCAGGTTATAATTTCGCAGGAAAAGGTTCTGAATTGGAGAGGCTGAGTGGGTGGAGGGAACAGCATGTTCCCAAAGAAGCATGCTTTGCACAGCTGAAGCATTGTGAACCTTAGCTGTAACATAACAATTGAACTGGGTTTCCTTATTTCTTCAAACTTCTTAATTCTTGCTGCATAATATGTAATACTGCACTTGAGAAAATGTTGAAAGGTGCTAGGGCCTGTTTGTTATTACCAAGCTTACCTTGATATAAACTGAAATAACACCATTTCTATCAAAAGAATTACATTTGACTTGGTTAAATGAGATTCTAGTCTTCTATCCACTTTCCCTTTTTCTCCTTTTTCTCAGTGGCTGGAACAATTAAATGAATGTGCTGCAATGAAAACCTCTATAGAGAGCAAGAGATAGCTAATATTACATAAAGGACCACACTATTGGTATAATACTAATAAATAAGCTGAGTGCTGCATTGGAAAACAGCTTTTGCTATCTTGAGTAAACAAAATATTTTTAGATGTAATGTAAGAAAGGAGATACGGTATGCAAACATGACTCTACTGTGCATGAAATGCATTCTCTGCTTAACCATAGAGTTTTTATACATGGAATAAAATGATAATCAGTTCAGGGTCTTTGGAGTCATGTATTTCAAGATGTATTTTCAGAGCAGAAGCTTAAATTAGGTATGATTATTAATGAAAACATGTCCTTTTTTTAAAAAACTCTGCTCGGAAGGGAGTTGGACTGACTGGATAGCACATTTTGCAAAGCTGAAAAGTATAATTGTAGCCAGTCCTTTCCCTATCAAGGAACGTTACCTGTTACAAGAAGAAGTGCAGCATTCTGTCAGTCTACCATTTAAAAGCGCAGCATCCACACTGAGGAACGTTATCCCTATGGCAAATCCAAGTTTTTCTTATGCTTTTCCTGAGAGAGGCTGAGTCACGCCAGCTCTCCCTGAGACAGGTTTGCTGCTAAGAGCTTTAGTGAAGATGAGACACAAAAATGTGCTTCTTATGATTGATTTCCATCTTAAACGATGGTAAAGTGCAGAAAACTTTACTGGTGTGTCAGCTTGAGCAATGGTTTTTAAGCCTGGGGTTTGCAGCATGTAAGTAGGAGCCCATAGAAGATAATTAAAGCAGAGCTTGCACTGTCAGGCTGGCCACTGTCCTCTACAGGCCTCATCTGAGGACCTGCATTCCATCGTACCTCCCCAGATGTGCACTCCATCATACCTCCCCCTTGCAGAGAAAGACAGAAGTCCTTCAGTGTGCCACTCCATTCTGCTATTTGAGGCATCCTCTTAAAGTGACATACTACAATGTCCACATGGCTCCTTCCTTGCTCGCATACTTGGGTTTCCTTTGGAAGGAAACTGGGGTGCTGGGGGGAAACAGTGAGCAGCCTGGCTCACATGGTCGTTGAGGGCCTGGATCAGTGCTCATGACACACTGGCAATGACTTTGAGCCCTCGGTGTAGACTCCTTCTGATACAGACAAACATATGATGAGTTGAATTAAATTCACAGTATAGGGATCTGCACTTCTACTGGGAAAATGCATGGAGGCTTACAGAGCAGAAGAAACTGGGAAGCAGTGAGCAAGAGTGATGGGCGAGGTTAGAGCTATGCTGCCCCAAAGCATGTGCAACAAGTTGCAGGAAGCAGCCTGTGCAGGTGAACTGAACTTTATTTCCTTGCAACTCATTACCATGCAACAGAAGAGCCAAGGAGACCAGTGACCTCCCTAATTTTTTTTGAGCTGTCTTCTAGATTCTGTCATCTGAATCAAAGGACGAGGTAGGCACTGAAAGAAGGCAACTGTGCTGTGCTCTTCCGTTTGCAGCTGTGCAGCTCAATGAGCAGCTGCCCTCACAGCACTGAACGTGCCATTGCTTAGCCTCTTCCCACCATGTAACACAGAGAAGCATGAATCACACCAAATAACGCTAATGCAGGAAACTCCTCAGTCATCCGCAGTTAGTCGACATCAGCCTCAGGGCCTGGGCTGCAGGGCTGTGTTCGAGCTATGGGACAGAAGTGATCTGCAGTGTGCCCTGCAGTCTCTTCTCCATGTCTCAAAATGCACTATGGCCCTTTCTACCTCCGTGGCCTGAATTTTCTTCCAGCAGGATCCAGAGTGCAGCACAGGATGTTGCATACCTGGGCATGCAGTTAGAGCAACAACCAGGTGTGCATTCACAGCCAGGACTGAGAAGCTCTTCCAGCTCCCACATTTCAGACAGAACCTATACGTGTTCCAAATGGAGTTGGAAAACCTCTGATATATGATATTGTACTGATAGAGCTATCACTATGTACTGTGTGTGGTCTGATTTTAATTCCTCTGACGGCTTTCTGACGGCTAAAACGTGTTTGAAAATTGCAGCGGATGGTGAGGATGGGTTTTTCTTTGATCATAAAGCTAACTACGTAAAAAGTGATCCCCTGCCAAACTCACTATATGTAATACAAGATTTTTCTCAGGAAGTATTTTGGAAGAAAAATCATCTCT
>VYXH01005057.1:28749-51055 GCA_013397275.1 Burhinus bistriatus | reverse complement strand
TTTTTTTTTTTTTTTGGTTAAACGCCTGAATAATTAACTTACATGCTAGTAATTTATCATTTGACATTAGGAAAATCTAATTTGTTACACCAGAGAACCGAAACAAAGCCGAGCCACAAGTATTTAACTTGTACTATATATCTGAATAGCGTAGATTATTTTGAGAGTATAATGAAAAGCCTTTCAATGAATAGCTAATGAAGGAATAAATAGATACCTGTTAAAGTCTCATGTGCCTGCCTAATGAATAACCCAGATTATTAAATGTCCATGGTCTTTAGGAATGGAAAAATATGTTATATATCAGTTAGAGCTAAACGGAGCCTGTCATTAGAGGGGCTGGATTCCATGGCTGTTTCACACCTCTTATTTCTGTTTCCTTTTTAACTTCTCCATGTCAAACTGCCAGGATTGGTTTCTAATGGTAACTGTTGTAGTTGGATTCTTGACTGAGGTAGCATTCGGCTAAAATGTATCCTTTGGAAAAACTCTTCTGTTCTGTGTACACTAGGTATTGCTCACTGCAGCAAATTGTGATAGAAGCAAGTGTTGCAGCAGGTGAGGGTACCATGATTTCGATACTGCATGCTGCTTTGTCCTGCCTGTGGTGCTGTTCAGAGAGGCAGGGACAGACTCCAGCGTGGCTTTAGCACTAGGCTAGGAGTCAAGAATCCTGGCTCTGCAGCAAATGGCCCTGACCGTGAGCAAGGCTTCTACGCTGTCTGTACTTCATCTCTGTTTATAAAATAAGGATGCTCTGTAGGTGTGTTGTTCTGAGGACAATTCAGATGTCAGATAATTGCTACTGGGTAGATGCGACATTTTTGCTGGAAAACACTTCCTGTGAAATTTCTATATTCTGTTGGAAAGGAAAGTTTTCTGGATTGTTTATTTTATTCTCAGACTGCAAGTGAAGACCAAGTTATTTGGTTGATTTCATCAGGCTGAGCTGTGAAATAGTCTTCAGGAATGCAGTGAGTTACCACAGAGTCTAACTGCCTTTCAAAGAGAACGCCATGATGAGGGAGGCAGTGTATTGCAATAGATTTCTAATTATGTTACCTGCATCCTCTTGTTAGATACTACCATTCAGTTAAGACTAGACTTTGTTATCCCCTGATAATGGAATCGTTGATTCTTATCATGAAAGCACGATATCATATTAAACCCAGATCACTTGAACAAAGTCACCGTGTCCCTCTCCCTCTTTCTCAGCCACGTTTAACACACACAACATTTCTCACTCTGTTTTTACTGATAGCCAAACGCTTAGCGATGTACCAAGAACCTGATTCTGAGGAAGATGAGGCAGCCCCAAAAGGAGGAACTCTGTCCCAGCGTGACAGTATCTGCAGCCATCAAAGCATCAAAGTAATCCACAGAAGCCAGAGCACCAAAACCCACCGGCGGACGGGTAGCAGAGCTGAAGCAAAAAGAGCAAGCATACTCTCGAAGCACACTGCATTCAGTAGCCCAATGGTAGGTCATGAGAACTAAATGCACAGTGTCCTGTATTTTTTAATAGAACAATGTCCTGAAAAGGGAAAGGTAAAGAAATCTGTAGCACATTGTGTACCTGTGTACAAGACTTCATTTTTTCTTCTGTAGTCACAGCTGTTTGTACAAAAACAATCAAGTGTAGGCATAGATCTTATCTAAATACCTTCTCTGTGGGAACAAGCTGAAATTAAAAACAATCTGAAACCTTTGTTTTAGTTATACCTTGATTTTGAAAAGGAAATGTATGCCTTCTCTTTATCTACAGAAGCTGAGAGTAGCATAAGGTTGGAGGTCAAGGATTCTAATTGCTCTGTGCAAGCCTCTTCTTTTCTCTTTTGTCAGAGGTTTTTAAAATTAACGAGTGCTCGGCTGGGCACCACATATTCCAATTCTTAGACGCTGTTGCTATACTCCAGAGCAGAATTTTTCATGTGACTCAAGATTATGAGTGGATTGCATGTGTTGTATTTTTAAAAAAGAAAAACCTTTGCATTTTAGAATGTTGGTGATGTTGTATACTTAGAACTTTGCTTTGGTTAATTTATTTTATGCGATTTTAATTTCGTGGAAGTTTTACATGTCTTGAATGGTCATAAGACAGCAGAGAAGCCAAGTCTGATCTGCCAAGGGATTTTGCGTTGTTACACTGTTGACACAAATTCACCCTCAAAACAAATTAAAAATGTAGACACAGCAAGATGCTGTTTGTACTGGCGGAACTTGTTGATTTTAGTCAAGAGTAAGGTCTTTTGGTACAATTCGAATTTGCACTTTTTACACACGGGGTTCTGTGGTTGTTCAGATTCATCAGCTGCTAAGCATCAGCAGATAAAATTCTACTGAAGAAAGAGCATTAGGTCGGTTTATCTTTTAATCTTTTGTATCCCTGCACCCTGCTATCTTAAGAAATACCAGGGTTTGCTCTGACAAGAAATAGATGAAAGAAGAGGAAAGTGCTGATGAAATAGAGTGGAAAATGCTCTGTGTTTCCATGTAAAAAATACATTAATTACTCTCAAATGTGTGGATGGTTGTTGTTCTCTAACAAACAATCCAAGATGGTTTCATTTTATTGTGCTGATGTGAGACGGAGCTTTGAACATCATGGCTGTCTTAATTTTTCCACTCTTTTGATCTCTATAGTATACCACCCTTCAGTAATAGATAATAAATGTCTTGAATTAGACAGGAAAGAGGGAGAAATATTAGTATGTAACTTTCTCCTATCCACTACCCCCAAAATAGATTAATATTGCCACTATAATTATCTATAGTGAAAAAGTTGACAACACAGTTACTCACATTTCCATTTCTATTGGAAGGCTCATTGTTAACTGTTTATTGTCTAGAATGGGTGTCTTACAGTCCTCTACCTCCACTCTGTGGTGTAAGGCCACCATAAAACTCTTGACATTGACACTGCTTTGGATGTTTTGATTGCTTGTCGCTGCTTTGGAAATTTGCAGAATCCCAGATATTAATCACTGCTGTTTGTTTCTAGGAGAAGGACATTACACCTGACCCAAGCTTGTTAGAAAAGGTGAATGAATGTGCAAAGCATCTGGAGGTCATGAGGAGCCATGAACAGCCATTATCCCATCTGAGGCCAGAACTATGTGACATTTTTGACTTCTTCATTGCTTTGACTATATGTAATACAGTTGTGGTTACTGCACCAAATCAGCCCCGACAGAAGGTGGGTTAAAGAAGCAGCAAAAGCGAGTTTAAGCCTCTTTTGCATTAATGCTAATTTATCTTGTAAATTGAGGAAATGGAAACCTCCTGTTCTAGCAAGAAACAACTAGAGCTAGTTGTGAGGCAACTCTTAGAACCGCTATGTGAATGAGCAGATTTAGTTAAGTATTAGTTAAATGGAGTATATCAGCTTACCTTCAAGGGAAGATATGCTTTCATCTACAATTTCAAGATACTTCTGAAACTTTCCCAATTTCTTATACTGTTACTTATTCACTTAATAAATGTAAGTATGTGTATAAGTATTTGTGGAAACTAATTTGTAAGTGTGCAAGACTTCCCAGAAAAGAATATAAGCTGTCTGAATATTTTGTCTGTGTGGATTAAATTAAGAAAAGTGTCTGAGATATTTTTAAAAGTTTAAAAAGAGAATATACTTGAAAAACATTTCTTAAAACTTTCAAATTATGTAAAAGATGCATCTTCAGCACATTATGAGAAATAATGATCATTACTGCTTAAATTGGCTTAAACCAGTGTCACTGATGAATGAGAATTTCAAAAACGCAATCCCAAGATGATCTGTAAGACAAAAATATAATGGAATGTAGTATTAAAGCAAGCCAGCAGCTGGAATTTCCATTCTGGAGAAAATTCTGAGAGTTGTTTCTGTTCCAGATTGGAATAAAAAGTGAACTAGTCTGCAAAATGACATGTTTTTATGCCAGGGAAGCATTTGGAGAATGCTCAGTTCTGCTGTTTCAGGAATGCTACACATTTATACAATAATTTAATATCTATTACTATGAATATGCTATTACTATTAATAACACTGTATCTATAAAAAAGATTTAAGTAAACTGAGATGAGTAATAAAACTGAAGCAAAATGCTTTAATGCTGAAAGAGAAGACAGCGGAAATTATTTATTTCAACATGTTCCTATTGAATGTTGTCGACATTGGCATATTCTCATAAAACTTTTCTGGTGCCACGCTTCTCAATAGAAAACTCTTTCATTAGCTTTTTTTTTTTTTTTTGCTACCTTCACTGAATATGCACAAAGAATGCCAATGTTTCCTACTAATGATAGGGTTTAGTATGCACTACTGGTGGTGGTGCAACATTGATAGTCTATCCGTTAGTCATATCTGAGGAGGTGAAAGAAGAAAAAAATGTTTTTAATACAAACATACGTGCTTTCACACAGGGGCACAATTCTGAAGTTCTAGTAAGTTTTTTGCTGTTGAGTCAGTTTTGTCCATTTACTTTCCTTTCTCAAAATACAAATGCCATTACTTTTTGTTCTCAAAGAAATTCTCCTCTTTAGTTGGATCTGCTTAGATTCATATCAGTGTCAGAATTCTTGTACAGCTTTTCTTTGTTTTTTGTTCATTTGTTTGTTTTTTACTTCTCAAGGTTAGAGATCGATTTGAACTAAAATCTCCAGTAAAAACCATAGAAGACTTCATACGAAGATTCACTCCAAGCCGCTTGACCTCTGGATCTAACAGCAGCAGTTCATCTAGTCTAGCTACAAGCAAATCAATACACAGATTTGGTTTAAGCATGCTTTCATCTACATCTACAGATAGCACTTTATTAAAACTGGAAGAGAAGCTGGCATACTCTGCGCAGATCAATAACAATGGCTACGGCTCCCAGCAAGGCAGGACAGCTGTGGGGAGTGGACCTGAGGAAGGAGAACTCCGTTACGAAGCAGAGAGTCCAGATGAAGCTGCTCTCGTCTACGCAGCAAGGGCATATAACTGTTCTCTGGTTGGAAGGCTGTCTGACCAGGTATCAGTGGAGCTACCTCACCTGGGGACATTAAGCTTTGAAGTATTACATACGTTGGGCTTTGATTCCGTCAGGAAGAGGATGTCGGTAGTCGTCAGACATCCTCTCACAGATGAAATAAATGTTTACACTAAAGGAGCAGATTCAGTGATTATGGATCTTCTTCTACCCTGCTCTTCAGGTACAGCTTTTCCTTACCTTTGTGGGAGTGGGGGTGGGAGGGAGGCGGTTCTGGTTAACTACTGAAAAACTCATCATCTCTTATTGCCTTCTCTAGCAAGTACACCTGCCTGCTTTTATTATGAATATAGGGAATGGTAGAATGGCAGCTGTCTCTCTTCTTTTATAATACTTTGTTATTATAGCAAATTTTCTGTAACAAATTACTGGTTCATCACCTTACAAGAATGAGTTAAATTAATTTCTGTACAAGATCTTCTACTAGTCAACTTTATTTTGAAGGAATTTCTTGAAACTCTGCCAAAGCAATTTACATTTCTTCAGGAAAGCCTGCCTGGCAGTGCTTGGCTATTTGAGTATTTTATATGAAACCCAAGCACTTCCGGTTGCAGCTCCCCTCTCTGTTTCATTTGTGAATCTTTACATCCTTTTGCTGCAATATGTTTGCATAAATCAACACATTTGTGTTGGTTTATGATGCTTAAGGGCACTGTGAATCAATCAGCCATCAAAACAGAAACGTTGTGGCAAAAGAAGGAGAGATGCTGTTCAGATGAGAAATCTTGGCTTCAGATATGTAGTTGACTAGCAGGGAATAGACATGTAGCTGTGAACATGGAGTACTTCCCTATAGCATGGAGAACTTCTCCAGCACCCAGATGTCGCATGAAACAGGGACAACTTTAAATAGCTGGTAATTGTAATCAGTTGAAGTCAAGAAGAACCCTGTAAGCTTTCAGAAGTTAGAGGAGACACACTGTTTTTAGTTTGCTTGAATCTGTTTGCATCTAATTTACTGTATTTTCAACACTGAATTTATTCCAGTGTTTAAAGCTTACCCCAGTATGAATGGACAGAGCCCCAAAGTGCTAGAGGTACTTCCCATGTTTCACTAATGCATTGACTTTGTGGTTACTTTGACATTAGTTGGAGTAAACAATTGTGAAAGACTTACACTGTGCAATTTTAGTTTCATGAAATACAGAAAAATGTTGGCATTAGTTTTCTGTTTACAGCCATATAAATCACAGCCAAGCCAAAAAAATTAAGAACAACTTGTCCTTAACTAACAAAAAAGTATTCATTAATAATTTTCTAGTAAAGATCTGATATCACAGAAAGTACATAGAGCATCTGTGGAAACTTGTTTCCCTCTGAAATACTAACAGAGAATTTGTAGTGCTGAGAATTTCTAATAACATACCTAGAAAATAATGTTTGACAATGAGTTCTCAGAATGCAAACTGAGCATTAAAAAGAAAATAAAAGATTATTTTATGCCAAGTCTCAAATATTTTGTTGCCATATAACAGACTGTTTGCAGCTGCTATGTCCATTCACAGTCAACTCAGTGAATCAAGGAATTTTCAGTCAAATTTCGGGCAGATCTAGGACCCACCGGGGTAAAACCAACAAGGCTAGTTAGAAACCAAATGGCGACATTACCAAAGGTGGTGTATGTCAGAGAAGGGGGAATGAAGCTCCTGAAGATGGGTGCTGGCAGTGAGCAGGTTCTGTAGCTGGGCACATAGAGCCATTGCACCATCTTTACAGGCAAGCAAATTGAATGTGGCTTTGGAATTGTGCCCTGTTTTGTTAGTTTTTTAGCCCAAATTGAACTATGAGTTTTAGTATATTTTGCTTTCGCAAGCAATGTAAAGTGCAGCCACTAGAACCTCATAAGCAGTTTCCTTTGTTTTCTAGCTGTCTAAGCCACTGCTGGCTTCAGTAATTCTGTACATTTCAGCGAATCTGTCTGAAAAAACATTTGACATTTCTCTTGAGCAGCTTCACTCCTGAAACTGAATTTGCAGTCTCTGCCTGCAGTATCCTAATGTCAGTGAATATGTTGTCAGTTCCTGAGGGAACGGCATCTTTTTCCCATTACAGCAAAGTATTCCCCAGGTAGAGGGAGCCTCACAAGATTTATGCAGGATCCGTCGGTGGCTTCATCCTGTTCTCTGGTTATGGCAGAACGTGAGTGTGAGAGGAGATGTAATGCTATGAGAATTCAGGCATTTATCATTTCAAGGAATTGACCAATAAGTGAATCGACATGACAGTCAGTCCCAGTGCTCGCTCTTTGCTATCTTAGTGCCTCAGGGACATATAAATTGTACACCAGTCAAGCATACATTTTGAGACTTTGTGGTACTTGTGCTCTTAGACTGAAAGACCAAGGCAACACGGTGTCCCTAATCTCCTGGCTCTAACATCACGTTGCATGACTGGGTCCTATCAGACACAAAGGTCCTGTTTTTTTGGGAGGAAGAGCATTTTAAACTATGACATGAGGAACAGCCAGAAGCAAATGTATTATGTTGTAGCTTCAGTTGTTACAGAAAATCAGAAATCACCATAAGCTTCAAAACTTAAAAAGTTTCTGAATTTACTCCATTTCTTCTGCCTGTAGTCTCTAGTTGAGACTGTGAAACCTGACGTTTTCCGATAGCATACAGATATTTCCAAAAGCCTTGAAACAATTCCCAAGAGTGTATTGTTTTTACTTTATCTCAAGAGTCACCATGTTCATAAATAAGAAAGTTACTGTTTGAGTCAATAACCAGCTCACACAGGAACTGTGAACATAAGTCATTGAGAAAACAATGACTGGGCTGGCTTTCTGCAGCTTGTGATTATGGAAGGAAAGGAAGCAAGCAGAACGCCACGAGCTCTCTATCATTCTTCTGGAGAAGACTTATTTGCTGATTTTCACTTCCATGGTGCATGTGGTCACACTGGTCAACATAGAGACTGCATCCCAGCTGAAAAAAAAAAAGTCTCCATAGCTGGGTTTTATCTGCAAGAGATTCCTTCCCTCCTTTTAACTTCTCAGCACAAGATGAATCTCAGGGCAAGATGAGGCACGTGAAGACCTAGGAGGGGTTTAGCTCTCATTGATATGCTGGTGGAGGAGAGGGATGCAGTCTTCCATGCTAGAATTGAGAATTCGCACAGGAAATGGTGTGCACGTCTCTACTTGTAGAGAATTACTGTCTTTGTTAATTGAAGGTGGTATAAACCTTTGACATTATGATCACTGCATTAGTGCCCATGGTACTTAGACAGATCTGAAGTGATTAACAACACTTAAAGTGATAGAAATTACTTTTGATGTGTTTAAGCACCTATTCAAGTTTGTACCATTTGAAATCAGTGAGTGACTGAAATAGCCGCTCCCATAAGACAGTTTTGTGGGGGATATGTAAGAAATATGGCATTTCTCTCTAGAATGGTAATATATCACAATAAATTAGGAATAGTGCTTGCCTACTTTATTCTTCTAAAGTTAAAAATCTGACTCACTAATACAAGAAGCCTACAAGGTTTGCTGCAGTACTTCTCCCAGAAAAAGATTTCTTATATTACACAGCCAAGTCATATGTGCCAAAAAGATTATCATGCACAAATAGAAAAGAAGCTAAATGAAACTGTGTTAGGTTGCCAGTGCAGTATATGCACATTTCCACTTTATGTTGCAGCTGAATGTAGTTGTGAGCTGGTCTAATAGCTTCTGAAGGAGCCTCGTGGTGTGTGTGTTGGAGCTATAGTGTAAGAAGGGGCTTTTCAGTTGCAAATAATATTTGCAGGGATGTTCTTCTGGAATAATATATCTGTATTGACACTTTGAGAAAATCTATAGTGATAGCATAGGCCTTACCAGTATTCACCACACGACCTTAATCAGGGATAGAACTGAAACAAAGGAATATTTGAAATACCACAGTCTTTATGGAGTCCCTTAGGAACAGCTGGATATGTACACTCCAGCTTTACAGACCTAGAGAGAATGGGACAGTCTTTAAAGGTGAGAAAGTAGCTATACAGTGAGAGAAATGTGCTGATACATGGTTGAGATAACAGAACAAAACCCAGAATATTGGGATTCCAAGCTCCCAGCTCCTTCCTTTCTGCAACATCAGTACTGGTACATGTTTGTACTGGAACATCTGAACACCCAGTTAGACACCGTGCTGCTGTATAAATGTGAAAGTGCTGAATGCTGGGTAAGTTTATAGACAGACAGATAGATGTGTATATACATGGTCACACATAACAAGATCAAATCCCGTATGAATGCACACTGGGAAAATGGGCACCGAAAAGTATAAACAGTAAGACATTTGTGTCATCTAATTTAGATACCTGTATTAAATGCTTAATATAAGGGTATAGTGCCCGTAGGTTCTCAGTGTTGTCACTTGAGAGAGGTGAGCACATCCAATGGTGAACTGAGATGATATGCAGTAGGTCTCTTCAGGTGCTCAGACTTCTGAGTGATGAGTGGCATTCACCTGACTCTGTGACTGGTTACTGTGCAAGTACCAGTAACACAAATATTACATTAAGGAACAGCTCCAATTAAAAAATTATAATCCTGAAATAATTCTACACCCCCAAAAAACATGCAGACTTTAGAAAAAAAAAAATTATATGACATCAGGGAATAGGAAAAGCTGCCATAAGGTGCCAGTCATTCTCACTCAATGGTTCAAAGCTAAAAACTTACCAGCTTGTACATTTACTTTAGTACTAACCCTGCAATTCATATTATTTAAGATTGCTACTATAGTACATTGTACATGAACCTGTCTTGATCCTAGATGATAAAAAAGATGCATATCGCCTGTTTTTAACTTTTGAAGACATCATTTCAGGTAATGAGATGGAACAAAATGTGTTACCATCATATTCATTACTCTTTTTTGATCACAGTGTGAGTGCATTGAACCAATCCCAGCTAAAGAGAGAAAAGGAACAGATGCTCAGTCCTGATTTTGAGTTCTTACTCATGGCTTTAAGTGAAGAGTAAAGCTAAGTGGAAGCTGTGTTGCTGCATTCAAGGTAGAAGCTAGCTGTGAGGTCTACACAAGTGTAAATTCTCTTCTAAATGAAATCACAGTCATACCCAGAACTTCTTGCATTGACTCAGGCTGCTAGGTAGTATCAGTACAGCAGTAACAGAAGTACCTTCATCACTTCGATATACATAACAGAGCACTGTTTCTGGTTCTTTTGAGATACTAACCTTGGTGGAAAAGTGCTATTTTTAAGTGTCATTTTTCTGCACATAATGAGATGTGGAGAAGCATTTGCTAATAGTTTATTTGAAATCATACTTCTCTTTCTGACTTTGTTGTTTGCTGTGAAGATTATCGTGATTTCTTAAAGTATTCAGGCCAAACAAATACTTAAAGAGTAAGAAAAAGAAGGTCTTTCTAACATACATTCACAATGACTGTTGAAGAGAGAAGACAGAAAACATAGAACAAAAAGACAAGGGTTTTTTTTTTTCTGAATGGAATGTTTTACTTGAGTTTCCCAGGAGACATCAGCAGCTCTTTAAAAGTATCAGTTATAAAGTGCCAGTACAGTGAGTACTGGAGACAAGTTTTTATCCTCTGAGGCCATTCAGCTGCTGTTATTTTTCAATCACTAATTTCTTTTTTTATTCTTATCTAGATGATTCTCGGGGCAAACATCAAAAAAAAATCCAAAGCAAAACCCAGAATTACCTTAATTTGTATGCTGTAGATGGGCTGCGGACCCTCTGTATTGCGAAAAGAGTAAGTAAATGCAGACTCTTAGTTTGCTTTTAAGGAGATTCTTGACAAAGATTACTGAAAGCATTCATTAATTTATTGTTCTTGATTCATAACTTCTTTTTCATTTTATTCAGTAAAGTATGAATGCTTCTGCATCATAGTGACTGTGCCCTCACATACTCTTTTCAATAGGTTCTCAGCAAGGAAGAGTATGCCTGTTGGTTAAAAAGTCATTTAGAAGCAGAATCCTCTATTGAAAACCGTGAAGAACTTCTGTTTCAGTCAGCGCTGCGGATAGAGAAGAATCTGCATCTGCTAGGTAATGAAATGAGAACTGGACATGAAATTAAAATGTGTTAAAAATTCTGAAAGCTTGGCTATGAAATCCATTCTTTCCCTTAAATGGTTTCTGACAGTACAGAAATTGGCTTCTTTTGGACTTTGTCATGGCTGTCATGTGCAGCACCACAAAGGAATGGGATATAATTAACATAACAGACATATCCTGTTTGCCTTGCTTCTGCCATCATTTTATCACCAGTGAAATGAGTGGAGTAATACCAGGGATGAATTTGACACAATATCATAAATGGGAACTGCTGCACTAAACAGGAGGAGGACTTGGCCCAACCTGTCTAAAGAATTTGATTAGCTTCCTGCCACTTCAATATGTCAGAGACTTCTATGACTCCAGGGGTACCAGAGGCACTCATAAAGCCAAGCTCATAAACTGCATTTGTGAGAGGCATCAACTCTCATATACATACACCTGCGCTTAGGGCCTGTATTCTGTGGAAGGGGATTGCAGCGCTTCCTAATGATGCAGTTAAAATCAGTGTATGTAAAATGTATTCAGAGAACTAAGTCGTACTCTTCCTCTGCTGACTTGAGATGTTGAAAGCACTGAGATTCTAAAATGTATATATATCCACTATTACTGCTAGCATCCAACTGCTTTCTCTGGCAAAGAAACTGGGACAGCCGTAACACTGCTGGAGGTAACAACCTTCACTAATTGCCCACATGGCTGTCTCTGAGAGATGAGATCCACCTCACCCAACTTCTGATGTATCTACTGCAGATCTCTAAGGCTTCCCATATAACCAATGGACAGACAAAAAGAGAAAGTGCAGTTCATTTGGTCTGTCATAGATACTCGCTTTAGGATTAGATGAATCACACCCGTGAAGTGTCTGTTTCTCTACTCTGACTTAAATGGGAATACAAGGTGACTAATTTGGACCACATTAATCAGGAAGATCCCACCATGGTTGTATGTGTTGGTTCTGGCTGCACTCTTAATAAAAAAAAAGAAAAAAAAGTGAAATTCAACTGCCAGACAAATAAGCCAGAAGTAAACTACCCGTTCAGTCATTCCCTCGGTACCTCATACTATGGTTTGTATCTTGCAATGATCAGTTGTGATTAGGTTGTGGGAATAAAAAAGCAAGTCTGGAAAAGGAACATCTTTTCCTTTGTACACTGTTTGGATAATAATAGCTTTCCCAGCATTGCCATACATTTCCTCACATCGAAGCCTCTCTGAAATAGTGAAGCACTGATGTGTCAGGGGTGACACTGGGCTTGATCCTGAGCGGTTGTTCTACAGTATTTGAAAATCTTGTCTTTTTCAATTGATTTATGTAAGCATAGGAAAGATACTCAGTCTTTTATAAACAGGTAGAAAGCTATATTGAAAGCATGAAAAAGCCACATTTTACTTTCACATCATGACCAACAGATTTATGATTTATTCTCTGCTCATTTGGCAACCAGTGTCTTCCTGCGAGAGCAAAGAGCAGCAACAAGGCAAGGAAAAGGTTTATGTCTGCAGCCTAATGTGCTGTTGCCAAGCTGCACTCCTGCTGTCATTCCCCTTCAAAACGGAAAAATGTCTAGTGACCCAGCCTCTTCTCATTGAGGAAAGGCAGTTAAGACCCTTAAGAACTGAAACGATCTCCTAGATGCAACAATATCTTCTCTAGAAATGTTCAGAAGAAATGATGAAGATACAGAGCAGAGAGACAATAAGCAAAAATACATCAGCCTCATGAACCTCTGAGACTAGAAGTGGCATCAGATTGCTTTTGAAATTTTGAATTCTGGACTTCTTGTTGACTGTTGATGCAGATGTTTATTGCAGCTACTTTCCACTCCTCTTTCTCGGTACCCCCAAAAAGCTGCACGAATCTTGCAACCATTGGTAGTTTAGCTATTTCCCAATAAAAGTGACTGCTGTTTTTTCTTTAAAAATTCAAGTTTACAATTTCAGGTGAACCCTAAGTGTTCATTTAATGTGGAATATTTTGCTTTTTCTGTGTGCTTAGGTGCAACTGGCATTGAAGACCGTTTACAGGATGGTGTTCCAGAAACCATTGCAAACTTGCGCAAAGCTGGGTTGCAGATTTGGGTTCTTACTGGAGACAAGCAAGAAACAGCTGTTAATATTGCATATGCCTGCAAGCTACTAGATCACGATGAAGAAATCATCACTTTGAATGCTGAATCACCAGTAAGCAGATCCAATACACAAGTTTACTTGTGAACTAGCTTTGCTTTATTTTTAACTTTTACAATTAAAAGTTTGATGGCTTTTTTTTCCTTTCCTTCTTTTTTTCCCCCTTCTTTTCCTGCTTCGTCCATAATTCTCAGGTAGGACATGTCTTTGAATTCTTTTCAGTGCATCATGCTTCTAGGTCGTAGTGTCATGTATCATAAACTTACTGAAGACATGTAACTGTGTGTAGTGGGTTCCACCATCAGTGAAAATACGCCATAGCAGCATAAATGCCTTTCTTTGTTATGCATTCTCAAAACATCCCTAGTTTTTCTTATTGGCACTAATGGGTCTCCAAAAGCAACCTGTTATTAAACATGTGTTGGGGAAGAAAACAATTGATTACCTATTTAGAATTTGTGCTTTATTTTACTCCACTGAAATGTAGTATTTAGATAACTCAGTCATTCATGTTTTCTCAGGTGGCTTTTTGTCTGGAGATAGAAGCAATACTTAAATTTCAATGCTAACACTGAGTCAGAAAATCACATCTACAGTAATACCTTGCTTCCTAACAGACCTTTTCTAATTCTTCTGAATTACTGATCTTTCCTGTGCTCAACTTGTTGCAAGCAAACAGTCACAAAGAGTTTACTGATACGGTCACCAGACTGATAGTGCTATAGTCCTTTAATGGGGTGATAAAATTGGACTTCAGATCAGCAGAGGAGAGGTAGGCCAGCAGTATCCAGCTCCAATTTATTTCGAAAAGGAAGAAAAGATAACAGCATTTTCCATTCTTGAGTGTATCAACTGAACTGGTAAATTGATTTTCTATGATCTTTCTTTTTTGTCATACTTTGCTGTATACCAATAGCATTTAATTTTAAATGTTCATATATTCTCAATAACATCTTTTAGTTGAGTATGGCTAGGAGAGACAATTCATCTTAAATAACCTTTAATTGGCCTTTAACAATGCATAACTATATGATCTGAGTTGTAGGCGTATACATGGGGTTCATCACCATACTTAACTTGGTTCTGATACTGATTATATCATTTCCCAGCACTGTTATTCTGAGAAGGAGTTAAAGTAAAATTAGTTTAACATACAATACAGCACGTTAAAGAGGAATTAGATTTTAAGCCTTTCGAGTCCTCATTGCTGTTATATCTTCTGCAAGAATTAAGTGTGTTTAGAGCGAATAGAAAGGAAGATTATTAGAAATTAAAACTTTAACAGTGCATCAACTATAATACACTCCACATACTCTTTATGCCTAAATATACAACGAACACAAGCATTTGAATACATGTTCTTTTCTCTCAAGTATATTTATTTTGAATTTTTTTTCAGGAGACATGTGCTGTCTTGCTGGAACAGTGTCTGCAATGCGTAGAGTCTAAATTTTCAAACAACACAATAGACGAAGCTACTGGAAACATGACTGTTGGGTTCACCCCTCTCTCTCCACCCTCTTCCTCTGTGCTTTCCAGCTTGGGCCTAGTGATTGATGGAAAGACTCTAGCTTATGCCCTGGAACCTACACTAGAAGATAAATTTCTTGCACTAGCCAAGCGATGCCGTTCAGTACTGTGTTGTCGCTCTACCCCACTCCAAAAGAGCATGGTAGTGAAAGTAGTCAGAGACAAACTCAAAGCAATGACCTTGGCAATAGGTAAATATCTCAGTTTAAACTAACCTGCCTTGATGTATACTGTGCCTTGAGAATTTTGATTTTTTGAGTTGCAATAGGACCCTTCCAGCTGCTTCACAACTCAAATGGCCTTCCAGTTTTGTCTGAAAATGTGTCAGACAACTCTAACATATTTACTCTAACATATTTATTCAAAACCAAGATAGAATTCTGGAGTAGTGTTTAGGATTTCTTCCTACAGAAGTTAGGTAATCAGGACCCAGGTATGCTCTGAGATTTTGGCATGTCCGAACACAGCTGTGAAGAACTGGGTTAGCTGATGCTGTGCAGAACACCATTTTGCAGTCACTGTATTACAGAAAACCAAATTGTGCTCAGTGTAGTTTCATCCAATCATGTTTTTCATCACAGGTCGGCTATACAGCATAGGATATGACTTAGCCTTGTCAGTATGGACAATAGATTTATGACTGGCATCATGCCAGTGCTTACACTTCTTCCCAGCTAATCGCTCCGTTGACAAAGGGGAAGTTTTGTCAGTCACCCTGTTTAAATCTGGCAACATCTTCCATGTTTCCATGATTTTTACATAGGAAAAGTCAACCAGCTCTTCTTTCTCTATCTCAAGTTTAGGCTTGTATTGCATTATAAGATATGATTGCAGCATATATTGCCACAAACACACTAGCTTTCATCTACCGGTCTTGGTTAATCACAGCAGGAACACATGTAGGTTAGACCTACCCATGAGAAACCCCAAGTACATATAATAATTGTGAGATTCCTGTGACATCCACATCACCAAATGTGTGCTGATTATAATAATCCTCATGCTCACTATATCATATCTACCTCAAATATCCCTCCCTCGTACTGAATTTATATCTTTGGCTGAGTGACTGTGGACATAATCATTTGCATATGTTGTCAAAAACATCTGGCTGGTTAACCTGAATTATCCAGAATGCTTAAAAAGCTAATGGAGACTGGACAGCTTGTGTTTTCATTCTTTCTGAGCATCTTGAGCTTGACTTGAGCTTGAGCTTGAGTTGAACTCAAGCTCCTGTTCTGGCTTAAAAGCCTAGCTGTGTACATCCTCCCTTTTAAACAAAATGAGCTAAGTTGGGGTTGTGTCATGCAGTCACCAAGACATCAGCTTTGTCA
Organism: Burhinus bistriatus; assembly: GCA_013397275.1. Lineage (NCBI taxonomy): Eukaryota > Metazoa > Chordata > Aves > Charadriiformes > Burhinidae > Burhinus > Burhinus bistriatus. Next base: position 35,013 of record VYXH01005057.1, on the reverse strand, counting down.
GGTGAGCAGATACCACTCATATGTGCGAACAGCAGGGGAACTGGAGTAAGACGTGAATGTACGCCTCAGCCACTGAAGTCTAAAACCAAGTGTCTTGTCATCAGCTAATACAGTTTCATTTTCCAGTAGCACACTGGCTGTAAATTTAAGAGGTTAAGAAGCAGATACATGTCCCATTTGGGTATCCTTTCTATGGCACCTGTCACTTGTGGTATCATGATTGGAAGCAGAGCAAGGGGTGGTGGCTGTGCAACCATTGCAGTTAAATCTACGTGTGATAGATGTATTAAAGATCTTGGACTGGTCAACCCAAGTCAAGAATCCGTCTACTTTTTAACTTTATTGTATTTTTACTGTGAAGACATTGTCATTGGCTTTAGGCCTCCTTGCATATTTAATTTTTAGTCATACCTGATTGCAGTCAGACAGTTAATCAGGAAGCAGAAGTATTGGGAAGCTCATTTTCATCCTTCCAGTGTTTTAGTGTTAGTGCAGTTCAGGCCTGATACTTGAATTTTAGGTCTTACTAAAAGGAGAGGGATTTGGTTGGTTTTTCTTTTTTTTTTTCCTATTTTCTGTGATAAAAACCATCTACAAAGATCAGAATGTCTTGGCAGCTTTGCCAAGCTTTGAACCTTATATTCGAAAGACGGATCCTTTCCTACCATACATCTCCCTTACTATACCCACCCAATGCTTAGTATGTATCTCCCTTACTATATTCAGCCAAGACTCAGTAACAACTGGTTTTCCTTTGCTTTGCTGCTGCTAACTGTTGCTGGTCCACTAGTGGCAACAAAATGGTATCTTGTCATCTTTAGGTGATGGTGCTAATGATGTCAGCATGATCCAAGTGGCAGATGTTGGCGTGGGGATCTCCGGTCAAGAAGGCATGCAGGTAATGTTGCTCATTCACTGAAAGCACGTCCATGAAAGGGTGAAAATGATACTTCCCATATGTCAGCTTGACCAAGCTGCCTTTGGATAGCCAGCACAAATAAAGGAGAAGCAGCAAGTTGTGCTGAGGAGTGCCAGCTGTACATCATAAAGACGCTTTCAGCTTGAGTTTGAGCTTGTGTTTGTTCTCAGATCTGTGGTGAGTTTAAACATGGTACCGTCTCAGAAAATTCAACTTATCAGATGCCTCTAAGCAATATGTTTTAAGAAATCATTTGTTAAAGGAGGAAAAAAGCTAAGCTAAGCATTATTTAGGAAATAAATGTTCACCTTATTCTGGCTTTTATTCTTCTCTCTCCGGTATTGCTTGGGTATACTTCGTCTGTGGAGTAGCCACACAAGCCCATCCAGCTGATGCAACTTATTTCCATGGTGCGGTGGTGACCCTTAGCCCAGCCACCCACGCATCTCACTCAGCCTATTCAGACAGCAGAACAGTGAAGAAAGAGAAAACTGAACCCCTTGCAGAACCGCTGCTCCATACACACTATTCCAAGTCTTGGTTTTCTCCCCATTTCCTGCCACAGGGAACAGCAAGATAAGGGCACTTGCCCTGTAGTCTCTTGGATGTGTTCAGCCAGTAATTACTGTATTTGCCACTTCTCCCATCCCCAGAAGAGAGGATGTATATGTACAGGATGTATTACCTACTGTATTACCTATTACCTCTGCCTCCTCTGCTGCTAGTGCTGTTCGGTTGCAGTGTTAGCACCAGACATGGCAGTAAGACACAGAGAATGAGGAAGATACCTCATTTCCACAACCTGTCTTGTATTTGGGCTGGACGCAGACTGATTGCATGAGAAAATAGAGTAGCTGAGTATATGTCAAAGAGCTCTTCAGAGAAGATGGGAAGTGTTTCCATCCTGAGGACCTGAGCAGATGAGCATGCTCCCTAACTTAGTTACCAGTGGGTGGTTCTCTGACCCACATTGCATTTTTTGCAACACTGGCTGGATGTTTTGCTCAAAAGGGAAAAAAGGCCTCCTTCACACAGTACACAAGTTGGCTATAGAATTTTATTCCATGGCATTTCATGAATCTTGTAATTTATTTGGGTCAACACAGAAATTTATGAAACAAAAATTTAACCGAGCCATGAACTTGGATGTCACCTTTGTGCATTTTCTGACATGCAGATCAGCAGAAGCTAGGACAGTACTCTGGAGAAAAGGCAGTAGGTTTTTTTCTTATTTATTCATACACTCTTCCAAAGGCATCCTCTCTTGGCCATTGTTGGAGGCTGGATACTACAGAAGATGGGCTTCAGCATGACCCAGCAGAGCTATTACACTTGTTCTGCTTCTTGTAATCATCCAGTGGGTTCAGTCAAAATAATCTCCAGGGCAAATGGATGTCCATCAACAGTCTTCAAACAGACAGATTTTAGGCCTGCAATCCATTAACAATGCTTCTCCAAACATGTTAGCAGCTTTAAATTAGACTGGAAAGAGGCTACCACAAAAATATTCAGATATTCATTGTGCGTATGGCATCCCAGCCATAGACCCTATGAATCTGACTGATGGCCGGAGAGGGCAAGAGGAAAGGAAGTCTTGGATTAAGCTGTTAACAACTGTATTTGTTGTTCCACAGCCTTCACCACGCTCCAAGAGCTTTGCATAACTTCTGCAGTATTACTCTGCAGGCAGTCTAGGCTCCAGAGAGCCCAGCAGAGACTGTTTTTGAGGGGTCCCCTCCAAGCCTATCAATTCACAAGTCTGCCGCAAACTCCTTGGGTCTTATCATCTCTTATGAACTTACCAGCTCCTATCATCTGTGTATTAGTGCAGATCACTTTTTTCCCTAATGCAGACATACAGTGCTCATAGCATTTTTTTTACTTCTCTCCCCGTTATGCCACTTGCAGTTGAGCTCATGCACTTACAATAACCGGTCTTCAAATGCCCCTGGCTTTTGCGATGTATTTGAATCTGAAAGCTATTTGCTCATTAACCCATTAAACTACCTGTTTTTTTCTAAATGAAAGTTCAACAAAGTGGAAAATGTTTATAGATCTCTTCCTTTACTGCAAGATCCTAAGGAACCATGCAGGCCTCTTTACTATAAACAACTGTCAAAATCGTGTACGTGCGGGTACTCAGAAGGCGTTGAGCATTTAGATGTCTAAAACAGCAATACTCTCTGATTTATTTTCTTTCCACATTCTATGGAAGCATGTGGAGCATGAATCACTTTTTCCTGTGAAAATGCTGGAAGAAAAAATAAAAACGTGAAAATCAAGGGGGTATTTTGAGATGAAATAAACATGCAAATGTAATTGGATAACACTATCTTCCTCACTATGTTCCTCACTGGAATCAAAATGGAATAAAAAAGAAAAAAAAACCCAACGCTTCTCGCAATGTGTTATGAAGTACTGTTAGAAGCACAAATGAAAATAAGCTAACAGTTTTGTTTTGACATTGGAATAGGCTGAGATGGGGTGGGGGACAAGGAAGCAGACGTAGCACAGCTCTGTTCTCCTCAAACTGCAAGATGTCTGCAAGACAAATCAGACTGTTCTGTGCAGGGAGGTTATAACAAGTGTATCTCAGTACCTGAGAAATCCCAGGATGTGTCAACATATTAAAAAATGTCCCAGGTTATATATACATCTACTGCTTACATTACAATTCATTATTACACCCTCTCTTGCATACTGTTTTAGAGTTTATTTTAATAGCTTTTACAAGCACTTACTTGGGAAAACTGAGCCCTTTTGATGATTTACCAAGAAACGGAATTAGGAAAAACTAAAAGTAAAGATGTCTCTCATTTAAAAATACAGCCAATATATACTCTGCAGAGTGTGAGGAAGACATTGCTCCTTTGGAGGTTTTCACTTTTCCTCATGTTTTTGCTGAACTGTGAGAAGAAAGGTGATACCAAAATAGAAAATGAAATGTAAAATAATATTAAATGAAATCTTAGTGTGATCCTAGGGACAAGGAAAATCATGAAACAGCTGTGATAACACCATCATTTACAAGAAGATCTCATCTAGATGTACAGTACCCTGAATTTTAGTCAGAAGTAGAGAGAAACTGGGTGATTCATTTTGTCAATGTGATTTGGCAGTCTGCACAGTCCCAGAGGAGTCTCATCTAGTGTGATTTTTTCATAGACAGTTTGAGAAAACATGCAATTTTAAAAATCCCTCAAAATACTGATATTTCAGGACAGCCAAGTAAACTTTATAAGCCAGGATTGCAAATGTAATTAAAACTAATATTTTTATTGTTTTGTCTTTTAAAGTCTGGTAATTATGATGCAACCACTTAATTGTGCTTTTGCTTTTCTTATTTTCTTCTCTGGAAATTCATTTTGCCCTGTAAGTACCCTGTAATTTTTACAGAGAAAGATCTTACAGCCACCAAGATGTTCACACGTGAGCCCTGAGCCTTCATGCTCATGCAGCTGCAATTGCCAGCCATTCTCCCACCTCTTTGCTTTTTGCTGCTGCTTGTCACCATCTGGAACATAGACTGTGGACCAGGTCACCTTGTGTGTTCTGCCAAGCTGCTGGGTTTGCTCATGGGTGTTCCAAATCAATGCAGCAATAGCTGCATTTCAGATGCACTGTAATGGATTTCATTCCTCATCAAGTACAATTTCCATTGACTGTATGAGTTGAGAAGATGACTAGATTCACTGTTGGTGTTGAAAGTGATGCTTTACGATAATGATTCCAACTTTTCTTTCATTGAAGGCGGTGATGGCAAGTGACTTTGCAATCCCAAGATTCCGGCATTTGGAGAAACTCTTGCTTGTTCATGGCCACTGGTGTTATTCCCGACTCGCCAACATGGTGCTGTATTTCTTCTACAAAAATGCAGTAAGTGTTTGACTTGGCAGGTTTATGCCACCACATGTTTCTAGGGTTTATTTTGTGCTAAGTGAGCATTAGGTCAGCCTTCAAACGGTTTATAAATAAGCTGCAAAGAAATTTGCAGAGTTGAAAGACAGCTGGCTGCCATTCGCAGAAATACGGGACTCGCTCCATAACAGCTACAGTGTGCTGCTGAATGTGCAAATTAGGTAACAGAAATAACAAGCACTGCTTAAGAAAAGTTTCTTTGTAGCGCAGTTTTGCAGAATGTAGATGGCTGGACACAGGAGTCTTTAATGCTAAAGCCATCCAGTATTGATCCAAAGTAGCAGTTGAGTGTGTTTTCTCTTCCTGACCCTATCTTGTCATTGCTTATGAATCACTGTACATGTTCCCTAGTGACTTGAGATAATTTGAGACCTCTCTGTATCTCAGATGCAGAGATTGGGAAGGTTTTTTCTTGGTTTATATTACTCCCAACAAACCAGAAGAGTTCATTAGAAAGGAAGTACACCATGGTAAAGAACAGACTACAGATCTGGGTTTCCTCCCTGGTGTATGAAACGGGAGTTAGTCCAGTACTGGGCACTGAGCCAGCAGCAGCTCGACTCCTTGGCCCTAACAAACGTCTTTTGCATTGATCTTGGAATACAAAGGTGATTGATTGAGAACTGCCTAACAAGACAACCAAGAATTCCCGCAGCTGTGTGGGAGTCACTGGCAGGCATGGACATCTGCTCACTTGCAACACCTACAAATCACCTTGAGAGCAAGGGATATGAAGCAGCAGGAAAAAGAAGAGAGCCAGAGCTCTCAGACCTCTATTTGCTCTAGAGGCCAATGTGTGAACTGTGAGCGGGAGACTGGATTTTATCCTCAATATCAGAAAAAAAAGCAGCTCTCAATTTTGGAAAAGTTGCTTTCCAACTTTAATCTAATCCTCAATTTTTCTAATCAGTGGCAACTTTTTAATGCAAATTTCTCTTGGCCGGACTAATCCCCATCTGATCTCAGTCTGAAGGTAGGTATTTTATCAGGAGAAGACCGTCATTTGCTCAAAATTTTGAACATCATAGGAATATCTGGGGGAGCTAAAGAATTAATGAAATGTCTTTGTATTAACACAAGTGTGTTAAAATACCTTCTGTGGTCTGATCAGAAACTGCATGCAAGCACCCTTCCAGGCACAAAAAAAAGAAGGGACTTGGACAGTCTGAACTGCTGCCTGAGTCTGAAATAGCAAGCAGATTTAAATAATGCTGCACTGAGTGGAGAGCCGCCTGTTGAAGCACAACAGTGAAATATGTGCCAGCGTTCAAATGCCTGAGTTTTTAGGCTTGATCCTGAGTGATGCTGAATGTCTGTACTCCCACTTCCAGTGCTGTATGTTTCCAAGATACCCTTTGGCTTGACAGTATCGAATCTGAACTTCCAAGAAGTGTATGCAGAGCCATCTTACATTAAAATTAAAAAAA
>VYXH01005057.1:7051-28699 GCA_013397275.1 Burhinus bistriatus | reverse complement strand
AAAAAAAAAAAAAAAGTAATACACGCAAGACATTCCAGCAATCAGCAGCCAGAGACGTTGTTTATACATCTACATTTTTGTTCAGCTCTTGTAAAATCTTCCATTTCCTTTGGTACAACTCCCCTTGATTACAAGTATTATTTCTCATGCCATTTTTAGTAAGACATTTTCAGAAGCTGCTGCCTCAAGGCTAGAATATAACTCAAGAAATCTCTTAGTGTTGGCTCTGCTTTGGCAGCCTTGAGAGCTTTCTGAGCAATACTTGTTGATACTGACTCTAAAACTGTAGTGGGGTATCCAGCATATAGGCATGAATATGTCTGACACAGTGCCTGCCCTTAAGGAAAGAATATTCAGAAATGAAAGATGTGAGCACCTGATCCTGTTGCAAGGAGATTATTTTGGATGATTCTCTGCAGAGAGTCAAGATAGCTACATTGCAAACATTCTGCAAGTTTTCTGTTTCCTCAAGTGTTTTTTTCCCCATTTGCTCATATTATGAAATTTTCCATTCTCCGCTAGAACCTTTCTGACTCAAAGTTTAAACTCCAAATTGCTGCAAAAGCCATTTGGAAACTCAGATGACTTATCCAAGAAGATGTTTGGCTTGGTGAAGATAATAAAAATACAAGTAAAATATAAACTAAAACATAGTCCCTAGAAATGTTTGAAAGTCATGTAGATGTGGTGCTTGGAGACATGGTTTAGTGGCAGACCTGGTAGAGTAGGGTCAATGGTTGGACTGGATGATCTTAAAGGTCTTTTCCAACCTAAACGATTCTATGATTCTATAGCATGACTGGAAATATCTGAGTTTGATGAGAAGGGATTTCATGTAAACAAAATTCTACTTGCACAAGCATGCACTGCTTCTTCCCCTTTATACATTATCTCTGCAAGACAGCACTGGACATTTTTTGACACACACTTAATTCACTGAGAAATTCTGTCTGGGGCAACATTCATAAAACGGTCTCATCTGGGGGGAAAAAGGAAACTTTATTATTTAAAATCTAATTAAATTTTTATGTAAATTTGATTTGACTTTTTCAGGGAGCTAATGCACAGAAGCAAGAGGGAACATTATATTTGAAATTAAATTACACACTTGTTTAAGCCAAAATAAAAGTTCAGGGAAAAAAATCTGATTTCAGCTTGGTTACTGAAATGCCATTTATTTGTACAGCTTTCTTTGACAGCACTGCTGAGACCCATACTAGAAGTGGTAGGAAAGTTTTCAGCTGACTCTATTTTCATCAAACTACCCATTTTTGTAAGAGCCAAACTGTTTCCAAGACAGGTTAATTTTAGCAAGTTTCTAGAGAGGAAAATTTCTTAGGTCCAGGATTGGCTGGATTTTGTTTCTTTCAAATGAGTGAGAGAAAAGTATCTAAATTCACATATTTATTGCAATTCCATTTTCAGAAAAAGCTCAGGAAGTTTTGGGTACGGAAAGGAAATAAATTTCAAAATCTGTTCAATTTTGAAATGAAATTGCCATCTCCCAGCCAACTGTACTGAAGAGGGTAAGCTCTGGTAACTCAGTCTTGTTTTGGCCAGAGGAAGATATTTTTTCCTGAAATGTATTTACAGAAACATTTCTAGAGGTGATCCTTAAAAAAAATACTACCATTTAACTTTTAATAGGTTATAGTATGGGCTTACAAACAGCAAGACGTATGTTGCTGTTGATATACAGGCCTCTTCAACATAGTATGCAAACATTGCCTGAACATATATATACAATATATCTAATTATATATAAAAATATATATACATTTACCTACAGCAGGACTGACCCTCTTACTCTGTGGCAATTCCCCTTCACAAGATAGGCTTACTCTCCTTATAGCAGTTTTCACTGACTAAGCAGACCATAGCTTTTTTTTTTCCCCTCCTATGTATAAATTTCAACCGCATTTTGGTATTTTCCTCTGGATATCGATAAATGATGAAGGGTTAACATAATGCAGCTGGCTGAAAGCTTTTAAGAGCAGAATACAGAAAGAAGAGAAATTGAAAGAGGTCATGTCATTTCCCTTCTTCATGGTTAAAATGGGGAAAACTCTCAAGGGACAATTGCCAAGGTTTTCCTGGTTGCCTTCCGTTTGGTGTTAATCACTTAACAAAGAAGAATAATAATTGCAGTTTTAGGAGGCCCAAGCCTGGGAATTTATTTCCTGCCCTAGGAAGCTGCCCGTCTTTTTTTAGGCTTCAAATCGCCCCTCACCAGGTGAGATTGGCACTTCTCCTGAGCCCTAAAAACCTTTGGATTCTCCATGCTGCAGAGATTGTAGAACAGACAAGTTGTGTGGTTTGTCCCTTTTTGGGTGATTCCAAGGCAACTACATGAACAATCCCACTGCAGCTGTGTATGCAGCTGATTTCTGTATACAGCAGATAAGTAAGGGAGACGGAGGAGTCTTTACAGCACTGCTAATTTGCTAAATTTCAAAGCACAGAGATAGAATAGTTAAGACAACTCTTGCTAGACCTTACAGTTTCACCTCCCTTGCTGCTGCTAGTCTCACATTGGTCTTGCAAAAAAGCTCTGCATTTACCTGTTGTAGACCAGCAGAGCCTCCCAAAACATCTCAAGCCAGCAGAGGATGTTATTATGGAAATGCTTATTGTTACAACTAAGTGCTATGAGATCAGTACTCATATACTGAGAGGTCAGGGATGGTTGGGAGAGCTTTTTACGGTTAGTTAAATTGCACTTCAGAGTTTCACTTGAACTGAAAGTTAATTTTGTCTGAATTCAGACACCTGAGGTCTGAGGTTCCAGCAGCACAAAGACTTGCAGGTGTGCCAAATGTTTCCAGCTTAGCTAAGTGGTCTGGGCAACAGGAACAGCAAGTTAAAGATTAGGTATCCTTAGAAGGATTGCTCACGTATTTAGTGTTCATAGATAAGTCCTTGCAGTACTGGAATCAGAATGATTTCAGAACACAATGGGGTGATGATCCTGCTTATGTTGTCATATTTACAGCATTGCTCATTCTGTTTCAGATGTTTGTGGCGCTTCTCTTCTGGTACCAGTTCTACTGTGGGTTCTCTGGCTCATCGATGATTGATCAGTGGTATCTCATCTTCTTTAATTTACTCTTCTCTTCTCTTCCACAACTGATTACTGGTGTGCTGGATAAGAATGTGCCAGCTGAAGTGTTAATTGCTGTACCTCAGCTTTATAAAAGTGGCCAGAATATGGAGGTAAAGACTTCTTGCTTTTTGTGATTTTTTTCCAAATTGTCTTTAGCTTCAACTGAAAACCAACCCTACTCCCAAAGGGTGGATGACTGATAAGAACAGTCTGAGAAGTCACTATCATTATTTCGTGATATTTCTCATCTGAGTCAAAATATCTAAATGCCAAAACTACATTTAAAACAAACCAAAAAAAAACCCAGCTGTATTTTGAAATATGTAACAGGAGAGAAGGCTGGATGGTTTAAATCTGCCTAAGCTGAACACCTCCCTCATGGTCCAGGCTCACAAATAACCACAAAAATGAAGCAGATTATACCTTGTACAGTAGTGCAGACTTTCACAGAATAACCTCACAGTACTTACTCAAAACTTCAGGCCCCAACCCTTACAAACACTCAGAAGAGAAAGATGGCTGTAGGATTAAGCACAGAGGTCGATTGACTGAGACTCTGAGGGAGGCAGTCACCAGCAGATGACAGATTCAGCTGTTGAAAACACCTTGTCCCCATCTGCTTGAATTGTACAATGAAAACAGAAGGAATTGCAGGAGGGATATGAGCCAAACTATTTCTGGTAATTACAGCTACAGTGTACTGTGGGAAAATCTTTCGGCTTGGCAAAACTATCCATATTGAGACATTGCTTCCAAGGCAAAAAAGCCTTTCTTAAAAGTATCTGACATCTCTCTCAGAGGAGACAGTGAGTGTTTTTTACCTCTAACTGTACACCTGCGTTTGGTACCCCACACATCTAGTGACATTGCTAGACACTGTCCTGGAAAGATGAAAGGAGAATTTTAGTGTAACTTAATTTTTGTGCTTTAGTCCAAATTCTTTCTTTTTCACCCAGCTGTTGTTTTCCATTTTCTACATTTCTTCTGTTCCAGTGCATTGCACTTTAAAGATCTCTAACATTAATACCTTCCTTTCTTGCACATTTTTAAGGTGATAGAAATCTTGTAATGGCTTAAGCTTGTTGGGAAGTTGTGTCTGCCTGTCTTCAGCTGGCAAACTGAGGAGAGAAGTCTCCCAGGTTCACAGTACAATTATTTCTCATGGGCAAGCCCAGGGACCATTCTAAGTTTGTTTGAAATCGAGTGAACATATTCTCTGAAGAGTTACCTAAAAAGGCATTTTAAAAACTTGCCAAAGATACTGCTTCAGGTAGGATCTCTTTCAAAAAGATATGACTGATTCAAAGCCTGTAGAATTATAGCATAATTTAGATGGCTGTTGAGGCCATCTTATCCAGACCCCTGGTCAAAACAGCATCAAAGCTAGATGAAGTTGCTCAGGTTTTTATCTAGTCCAGTTTTGAATGTCTCCAACAATGGAGATTCCACAGTCACTCTGAGCAACCTGTTCCAGTGCTTAACCACATGTTATTTCAGTAGGCCAAAGAACACCATCATTCTTTCTAAGCATCTTTCATTTCCCATTTTTAGGCTGCAGTGATATTGTCCATAGAGGAAAGGAGCCCTGATGAGCCCAGTGGTTGGAGATGTAGCCTATATCCCAAAATTAAATAAATATTTTGCCATTTATAAACTATTTTTCTTTATATCTAGGTCTTTTATATGACCATCCATACCCCTGCAAATGTATGTTTCTTTAAACCAGAATGTTAGTTTAATATTGTTTCTTAGTGAGCAATTTTGTGCACATACAGACATATATGTATATATATGTTTTATATATGTATTTATGACGTAGCATACATTGCTGCATGAATTACTGCTAAAGATTCTTGTTGTGGATCTTCTTTTCTAAGTATGTGTCCATTTTCTGTTTTCTGTCTTGTGAATAAATACCCTGGGCTTGTATGTATGTGATGTAAAACCCATTTATCCATGTGCTTAGACCTCAGAGAGCTCCTCCTGCAATCAGGGGTCTAAATGTAGTGCATGAAGTTGGGCGTCTTCATAAATGTTTGCTGGCCTGAGTGTCAGGTTCAAATTACACCCTCTGCCAGGGATAAAAAAAAAAGAAGCAGAAGAGTGTCCTCCCAGAACAGAGTGATTTGCAGGTAGACTCTTCATCCCCTAGGGTATCAAACTGATTGGCAAAGTTGTGAAGCTATTTGCACAAGCCCTTAAAAGTGCCCATTGGAATATCCCCCTCAAAATACCTATCCCAGCAAACAGCATTTTCATTAGGCTCTGATTTTCTTAATTTTTTTAATGCCACAGGAGTACCAACCACACATGTTTTGGATGAACATGATTGATGCTATGTATCAAAGCCTGGTTTGCTTCTTCATTCCCTATTTCGTAAGTGTTTGGTTTCAGCCATTCCATTTCAAGCATTTTGAGGAGAACTGGCAACACAGCTTGGTCTAAATTCTGTCTCTTTCTTTACAGACTTACTATGATTCAGAGGTGGATATCTTCTCCTGGGGAACTCCCATCACCACAATAGCTCTTTTCACCATCATACTACATTTGGCTATTGAAACCAAAACTTGGGTAAGGTACCCACAGCCTACATAGAAACTCACTGGCATATATGTAATTCTTCTCTTAGTGCCATTCTTCAAAAACAGAAGGTGGTCACTTCATTCCCTTAGCATGTTCTATTTTTAGCAAGCATTTTGAGCAAACATGAAAGAGGTTTTAAACTGTGATCGTCAAACAGCTTTGTAGTGTTTTATCTATAATAAGAATTTTTGAAAATACAAGGCTCTAAACTGTTTGCTGTGCATGGATTTGGGTCCAGAAATTAAGAAGTTTTAATTCAGAATCACAGCAAATTTCTCAGAATATAAAGAATCATTATTCTTTTGTTGTTTTTTTGTTCTAGACTTTCATCCACTGGTCATCTTGCATCTTCAGTATCCTTTTATTTTTCTTTGTGGCTCTGGTTTACAATGCTTCCTGCCCAGTATGCCATCCTCCATCCAATCCCTACTGGACTATGGAAAGGCTGATGGGAGACCCTATGTTCTATTTCACTTGCATTATATCACCAGTTGTTGCATTGCTGCCCAGGTATTGTATCTTCTCTCATAACTTTCCTCATATATGAAAGGACTTTATGCATATGGTTGGGAGGGTAAGAAACATTTCTTTTTCCACTTCCCCTCTTTCTTTTTGCCTTACCAGCCAAGTCAATTTTTTTCAGCAGCTGATTATATGAAGTCAGGTTGTCTAACCTCTTCTGTGCTGCTGACCACAGGAATAGACCACAGCTTCTGGCCATAGACCATAGGAGTGGGGTAATTGTAGACTGTTGGTCGAACCTCCTGGCCGTGCAGAGATTTGCTACCCCATGAGATGTCCCATGATGCTTCTAGATTCAACCTATCCTCCCATAACACGCACAGTACAGAAATTCTGATAGTATGTTGTGGACTTACTTGCCTCCTTATGGATGCGGGAGGCCTGCTCTGCAGACTGATCCCCTTTGCTTTTGATTCCTCATCAGGAAAAATGAAAGACCATATGTGGATGAAGGTGGATCGCTGGCTACAGGCACAGTTTTATTACGCTGCTTGTTATTAATCAAAATTTTAGCACAGCATTCAGAGGTTTTCATCTGCAAGCTCTCTTATGTCAAACATAAGAAAGGCACACAAAACTCTTATTTTTCTGGGTTGTACTTTTTTTGTGGATATTTTCTCTTAATATCTTGGGTACTTCCTTCTTTCAGTTCTTTTCACGTGCAAATTCTCCTCTTGCAGATTTCTGTACAGAACCCTTCAGGGAACACTATTCCCAACCCAGCTTCAGCTTGGACGCCAATTGAGTAAACTATCCCCAGAGATTCGCACCCAGCTTCTGACCAAGTTGAATGTAAAGGAAACAATACGTCAGACACAACCCTTTGCAGACAGCTTCTCACCAAGCCTTGCCTCAAACGCTAGTGATTGTTATAAGGCTTATAACCAAAGCACACCTGTGCCGACATCTCCTCAAACAAGTGAATCACTTTTCCGAGAGCACGCAAAGGCAGAACATACAACAGATCAGACTGTGGCTGCCTCTCCCCAGGGTGCTGTGTTGTATGGGGAAAACAAACTCCCCTCATCAGCAAATAATCTGGAAAGGTCCATGGGATTTCATGAAGTTAGACACGGCATTTCAGAGATGGAGTCGTTGCCTGTGGGAGCAACATTCCCGTGGAGCTCAGCAGTCGACCAAGCAGAGTTCAGTCTGTTGAAGTGGATCACATCAACTCCTCTCTTCAGTCGCATTGGGTCTGTTTTACAGGTGTCATCAAGCAGTTTACAAAATGAAACACAGGACAGTATGTGTGTGCTTGGCTCTTCTTTGCATGTGGACTTCAAAGGCTTAAAAGAACAGAGCTCAAATAACTTGCAGGACAAAATGAAAGGGACCCCAGCTGATCATTGTAAAAGTGACAATTCCGAGACCACCTTTTTATGACATGGGCCTTAAATGTATTTATGTATTTTCTATTTGCACACATTTATAGTGAGATTACTCTATTTGTTTCCAAAGACGAAACAGAAAATCAAAGGTACAGAATGATTATTTAAGAATGTTTAAATACAGTATATTGAAATAAGAGCTTTAAATATAAAAAGAAACACTTGAAAATTCCATTTATATTGTTTTATTTTTTCATCTCATTTTGTAAGGAAATGCCGTCTCTTTATTTTTCAGATGCTTCTCTTTTATTCTGACACATACTGTAAAAGCAAAGGATCTATCTACCATATTCAAAAGGATTAGTTTCAGCAACAATTATTGATATCATTATAGGCCATTCAGTAATCAAGGAGGAAAAACGATGACAATAAATAGGCACTATTCCATCCATCATCTACTTGCCAGGGTGTTTTGTCACTGGAGCAAACCATTGGGCAAGACTATTGAATTATTATACACCTCTCTGTAAATGTTAACAGTATCTTACCACCGCATTAATAATACTGGTATTTTATAAGTGAGACCATATTTTGATATTGCAGCCGTAGCGTTTTATGTGTCATGATAAAACAATAAATAAATGACCATCCGTACTGCAAAGTGACTTCCCAGTCTGGCATTAGTAGTAATTCAGCGCTTCACTTGGAGTAGCGAGCATTTGGCCGGTCGTGACCTTATATCAGGCTGTTCAACTTCTGAAGAAAAGCTGCTGCTTGTTTGTGAGGGATGATTTGGTGGCCCAGAGCTGGTGCGTTGTGTCCACTGTAAAGTTTGAGCTGGGAGGGTCTGTGATCTTCTGTGCTGGAGCACTACCACAAGTAGGTTGATTTTGCTGAAGAAGTCAGTCCTGCTTGCTAGTGGGTGGGTGGAGGACAGGCAGGATGGAGTTCTGTTAGGCACCTTCACTGTTGTTTCAGCCAGGTTAAATCAAGTCCTTGGTGATCAGGAAGGGGCATGACCAGCTTCGCAGGTGCAGTGCTACGCAGAGATACTTGAGCCTAGTCTAAGACAGGCTAGCTCCAGTCCCAAAAGTAGGGAGCTGCGCTGCTTTCTGAGGTTATGCCTGAGCCGGCTTTATGTGGTTGTACATCACAGACTGCCTCTGGGACGTGGCTGCGCGGCTGTGCTCTGCCAGCCTGACACATCCCAGGGGGTTTAGCCTTGGAAGGCTGCTCAGTTCTTTCAGGTCTAGTCGCCGTGACCATGCATGAACTAACTGCTGCACTTCTTCATTTCCTCGTCGCAGATTTTCAGATGGCCTTTGCCTTGCTGGCCATCAGTTGTGTAAGGCCAGAACTTGGTCATGCCAGACGACTTGCCTCCCGCATGGATTGCCTCAGCCTGTTAAGCCCACAATGCCTACCGTGTGTCACTTGCTAATCCACTGGGGATCTTTTTTTTCAAAGATTTATACAGTGGCCTCTTTCCCAAAGACAGAATTGATAATATGAAACTGTAAAATGCCAATGCAAGGAAGAGATGAAAGCAATCTAAGTAAGAGCTGTCGGCGTGTTAATGCATTACCCTCATGAAACATGACACATCCACATGTAGCTAAACTGCATTTTGGGGTTAGAATTGACTAGGGACAGGGCAAAGACCTAAGGGACTGGCTCTTTCAGTCTCCTGTGAGCAGCTTTAAGCATGTGATTGATTAAAAAAAAAAAAAAAGTACCTGAAGCACAAGCCTCTAGTTGAAGGGCAACATGGGTTTATGAGTGTAGATTTTAGCGGAGGAAAGCACACCTATTAACTCATTCGTTACTGGCTGAAAATGTCTTGACATTTCTCTGCTTTATATTAATGACAGTTGAAATGGGGCAGGAAGAGTGGGCACTCGGTTTCCATGAAAGTAGGTGGGCATCTGCCCAGTCGGTGCCGATGCAAGCTGGGAGCTGCTGAGGTGTGCATCCTGACACACCCCTCTAAAGCAGGCCAGCGTCCCACACCCTCAGAGCACTTATTTCTCTCAGCTCTCTGGAAAGGGAGCCTGCAGGACTTGGCTTAGGTGGAGAAACCTCCTTTGTAAGTCTCTAGTTGAGTGAGACAGCTCCGAGTTCAGGCATCTCTACTTGCTCTACCAGCCTTCTCGGTCTTGATAGTAGCTCCATTGGGAAGACTTTGCAGGTAATTTTTTGCAAGGTTAGCTGGCTGTATTTAACACAAACTGTGCAGAGATTGCCATTGTAACTCACCTGTGTGGAGCTGTAGTGTCTTTTAATGTCAGAGGGGAAATCAAATTACACTTTGAAATGTGTAAATGTTGCCATCTGGTTAGAAATATTCCTCTGCTTGTAAAACAGGGTCTCACAGAAGGACACCGTGTCAGATACCAGGTAGGCAGAGTTCATAGGTTTGCAAGACGTTAAATTCACTCTAAGAGTGTTGTGGGGGCATAGCAGGAGCTTGCCGTGGCTGTCACATGTGTGTGCCCTCTCGGTTACTGCAGCAGCCCCAGCAGGCAAGTGAGGATCTCTTGAGCTTATTGACTCCTCCGCATCTTTCTACAGCATGTTTGGTGTCCCACAGGCCTTCATGGGACTTGCCTGGTGCTGGAACATCACCGGGCTTTGGCTTTGGCTCAGAGCGGTGTTTGATGATATTCTCATCAAAAAAACCCACCAAAAACTAAATTCCTCACTAGACGTGCCTTTGTAATACAAGATCTGGTTTACTTATTGTGCTTTCAGTGTTTCGAAGACTATTTTTGTAGGTAAGGGATAAAAGGGTTCCTTTGGGACTGAGAGGTGCTCATACGCTGCCAGATAGTTGTGTTAAGTTGCCGCTGTGAGTGTGAGAGTAGTACGTCTGGGTCATATATTTAGGGACACTGTAGATGTAGATCTTCAGCTGCTACAGCCATCGTAGCTCCTTCAGTTTCTGCAAGGTGACTTACCCCAGCTGGGAATCAGGCCTCAATAACTGCTGCATTTTGTTGCAAAAAAAACCAGAAAATCCTTAGAGATATGTTTTGAAATGCGTAGAGTGGAAATGCTCCCTTTGTACTAAAAGATGAAATATCTTATTATGGCGGCAATCCTGCAAACATATATGAGTTTAATCTTAAATAAACCAAATAATCCTGTGGACCTTAATGGAGCAGTGACCCCAGCAGGATTGCCTGTGTGGGAAGATGTGCCACACGGAGGCCTCCATGGGCCAAAACCACACAGCGAGATACCTAGGGGCACAGAACCAGGTCAGTGGGATGTCGGCAAGCAAGATGGCCCCATTTTCTTTTGGGAGATACATTGTAAAATAATATAAATAAAATGTTATCGAAGCTACAGTTTGGAGGAAAAAAAAACCAACAGATTTCACATTTGGAAAGAAAATATTAAGCAAACTAATTCTTTTCATTTCAAATCAGAAGTTCTCTCTTCAGCTGCCAGAAGACAAACACATCAGAGCATATTACTTGCTGGGCTTTAGGGCTTGTCAACATTTTGAAGCTGCTATTAATATTTGAAACATTTTAACTAAACAAATACTAATGGCTTTTTGAAGCTGTATACACTGATTTTAATAAAATAGAAATAAACTTCTAAAGTTATTCCTGTCAGTGCAGTTGAGCAGTTGTCGTATCAGGCAAAACAAAACTTTAAATTCATGAGGCCAATCCTCAAAAAGCATGCAACTGTTTATTAAATGATTCCACGAGGCAATTAAAACAATGCCCGGTTTTGGTCTATTACCAACAACAGCTCCCTGTCCACTGTTTCAAATATTTGCACTGAACTCTGCAAGCACTTCTACGTCTGCTCGACATTGCTGGCTGAAGCAGTCCAGCTGAAATTAATGACTCAGAAGAAGAGTTGTGAATTAAGCATCACAGTGTTCCATATTTCTTACTCTTATTTATGTGAACTAACTTCTTAGTGATTTATCCATTTTATAAATTTCTCTTGCATGTGTAAAGGTCTTTGTGAAACAGCCAGAGCTCTTCTATCAGGTTAGCACTCTAATCTCAGAAATTATATCGCCCACATATGCCAGTGCACTGGAACTAGGCATATAAATGTCAAAACAGGAACAAAACACCACTCCGGTATTTTTTCCAAGATTCTCCAGCTGTACATCACTGCTCTGTCTGCCCAGACAGTCACACACCTGTTTGCCACCCTCCTGCATTGGCTGTGGAACCACGGCCCTACCCCCTGATGGCCATTAAATGATCTTCTATGCTTTTCATAAACTGGGAAGCTGATGACACTGCTGACTTCTCGCTGTGGCCAAATCCAGCGGCACCCTGTGTTGGTATAAATGCTTCACTGGTGGGTAGAGCTCATCTTTCAGCTAGTAAAATTTCCTCAGACCCTTTCAGATTATTCAACCAGACACTGCTCTTGCTTCCATCATACAACTTTCTCAACTACCTTGCATTGAACCTTGACTTGTTGTTCAGTCACACCCGATACTGCTTAGGGCCGCAGTCTGTGCTTGCTTCCAGTACGTCTCCCACAGGCTCTACCCATGTAATCAGCGAGTGCCGCTTCGTTACATCTTGGCTCAGCTTTCTACCGTCATGCTCACATTTGGCTCCACTCCAGGCTTATACATCCCAAACATTTTAGGCTGATCACCTGATCCACATACAGCAGATACAGAGGATTTGGGGAGGTTTGAAGGGGCCTACAAGAAAGCTGGAGAGGGACTTCGTACAAGGGCATGTAGTGATAGGACATGGAGTAATGGCTTCACACTGGAAGAGGGGAGATTTAGATTAGAGCTCAGGAAGAAATTTTTCACTCTGAGGGTGGTGAGGCACTGGAACAGGCTGCCCAGGGAAGCTGTGGATGCCCCATCCCTGGAAGCGTTCAAGGCCAGGTTGGATGGGGCTTTGAGCAACCTGGTCTAGTGGGAGGTGTCCCTGCCAATGGCCGAGGGGTTGGAACTTGATGATCTTCAAGGTCCCTTCCAACCTAAACCATTCTATGATTCTATGATAGGTTTATCCATTAAAGGTGCTACCTAAAATGGTTTTGCATGAATATGGGTTGCAATATGTGGAGCTGTTCAGCTTAAAATAAACTGTCAGAATTGCATGTAGTTGAGTCATCTGGGAGTGACAATTCCTGCCCTAATCATAAAATCTGCATCAAAACCTGAACTGAAAAAAATAAAAAAATAGCCTCATGTTTTTGCAGCAGCTAGTTCTTGATCCAAACTGCTCAGCGCCTCGGGCAGTATTCAGTCCAGCATTAAATTCAGCAGTGAGCTTTTGTAACTGAGCGCACGTGGCAGTACAGAAAAATAATGTGCTACAAGAGGCCACGCGTTGTGACAGAGCGGTTGCAGGTACGTCTCAAAGACACTGTGGAAGCTGCTGGAGACAGGGTTAGACAGATGTAGCAAAGCGGGAAAGGAAAAGCACTGCTAGATGCTATTCAGTAGTCCCAAGGTTGATGGGGGACCTTCACACCTTTCCAATCATGTTGTTTTTTCCTTTGCAAAGGTTCTGCACATCTCCCTCTCTGCCTGCTGGTGGACTTATTCGCACCGACCTCAAACTTCGCTAGAGCTACACAACAAGTGAGTTTGGCTCGTTATCTGCAGCTGAGTGCAGGTAGCAGGGTTGGCTGCCCAGATAACATTAAACAGCGCAGCTGTACTGACTTACTTGGAAGTAGACTGGTGCTTGCTTTGCACCACCGTGCTGGATGGGAGCGCTCCCTAGCCAGTACCTGTGAGCAAGGCAGGTCCCAGTACCAGTCCCAGGAATCCTCCCTGTGTCAAAAAACAGGTCAGGAGCCAGAACAGGGGTAACCTCAATGTCTTCCCATGAGAATGGGATGAGGGCAGCCCTCCACTGCTTGCTAGACTGAGACCACACATTTGTTTGCAGTGTCCAGAACAACTTTGGGCATTTAGTGACCTCGAAAAGAAGCAGCAGATAATATGGCAGGGAAACCCTTCCTGCTCCATCAGGAATCTCCTGCACCATTGCATAAATGCCTCCATTTTTTTTCCTGTGCTTTCTGATATGAATCCTGGGCGTGGGAAAGCCCCTGGGATGGCTGCGCTTCCTGCAGTTGAAAACATTATTGGGAGTTCGCTGCTGCCATCCATCAGAAGCGGCCCCTTGAAGAACCCGCAGCCAAGGCCGCTGCACCAGAGGTAATGGGCGCCTTTGCTGTTAGCAATACCTCCATCGGTCACCCCATGTGCCACTTGCTGAGGCTCCTTCATGCTGAAGAAGATGCTGCATGGTCACAGTCCGTCTATCTTCAGTTAAAAAAAAAAACACCAGCCAAATGCTTTTGCCCTGACTTAAGAGGTTCACAATAGGGAAAGATTTACAAATGTCTCTAGTTCAGGACACCCAGATCGAGATGAGTGTTTTCCAGCTGTCCGGGTCTGTGAAACCTTGTAGTGCATCACACATTCAGAGGGATCTCTGGTGCTTTATGTCTTCAAAATTTCCTGGGGTTTCCTGGGGGGCTGGCCACTCCCAAATCCCAAAATCTAGAATTAGAAGCCCCTGTTGAAAATGGTAACTGTGCCACGAGGACTGTGTTTCATTTACATGGAAAAAGAGCAGTTAAAAGAAAGGACTAACTTCTAAGGAAGGTTTTTCTATGTAGCTGCATGAGGAATTATCTCTAATTTGAGCAGGAGCTTCCATGTGGTTTTAAGCATGGCTGTTTGTTCTGTGCAATAATGTCTCCCTTGACACATGAAGTGCAGCACTACATCAATCCTTCCAAGAGGAGGTTTAGCATATCCTAGCCAGGGCGGGCAAAGACTGCCAGGTTCTGCAGCCAGCTCTGCTGCTGGAAGGACTTTAGCTAGGTCAGCCCTCAAAGTCCTGTTTCGTCAGCTTGTCTTGCATAACGCCCGCCTGCAATGCCGCCTCGTGAGACGTATGACTAAACAAGAACCTTGTTAAAAGCAGATTACAGACATCAACGTGGTCATTGGTGTTGCTGCAGCACATATGGTGCATACATGGTGTCATGGTTTAACTCCAGCCGGCAACTAGGACCACACAGACACTCTCTCACTCCCCCCAGTTTGGATGGGGGAGAGAATCGGAAGAGCAAAAGTGAGAAAAAACTCTTAGATTGAGATAAAGGCAGTTTAATATGTAGAGCAAAAGCCGCGCATGCAAGCAAAGTAAAAAAAGGAATTCTTTCCCTGCTTCCCATCAGCAGGCAGATGTTCAGCCACTTCCAGGAAAGCAGGGCTCCATCATATCTAACAGTTACTTGGGAAGACAAACTCCATCACTCTGAACATCCCCCCCCCTTCCTTCTTCTTTCCCCAGCTTTATATACTGAACATGACGTCACATGGCATGGAATATCCCCTTGGTCAGCTGGAGTCAGCTGTCCTGGCTGTGTCTCCTCCCAGCTTCTTGTGCCTCCCAGCCTGCTCACTGGCAGGGCAGTGTGAGGAGCAAAAAAAGGCCTTGATGGCTTAGCAAAAACCAAAACCACCAGTGTTTTACCAGCACTATTTTGATCCCAAATCCCAAATGTAGCACTATGCCAGCTGCTAGTAAGAAAGTTAACTCCATCCCAACTGAAATCATGACACGTGGAAATAGTCTTTTAGTGAACACAAAATGCTTGAAAGAGCCTTTTGAGAGACCGGGAAAAGTGTCAGTGAAGATCTGGCACCAGGCGAATAAAATCTGCTCAGACCAGGTGGAGTGCCTGGTTCCCTCTGCAGGGAGATGGCCCAGGACTTTAACTCCTGTTTATTATCTGGACGGTTGCCCCAAGCCGGGGCAGGGCGCGCGTTTGCAGAGGCAGTGTTGACTCAGAGCTGGAGCAAGGGGCCTCTCACTCCACTGGATGCTAAAACCCAACACAGCACTGCTGTAGCTAAGGTTAGAAGTTCCTGGCCCAAAATTCCCAGGGGTACATTGCTTGTGCTTGTTCATCGTGTTTTCCAAAAGCTGTAGGTTTTAAAGTCTCCAGTTTATTCCCAGACAGCCCATTTTACGTGCATGAAGGCACCAAACTCTCCCTGCAGCCAGGCTTGCAGTTCCCACCTTTCTGCCCTTCCCTGCTTTCCTCCTCAAAATGTGGAGACCACAAAGAGCCACATGGACCTTCAGAAACCCAAACCATGACAGAGATATTGTTCACCATTTACATGCCTGGAAAGAAAAGACGAGTGTGGCTTCCAGGGCCCTTTTGTTAATGAAAACAGCGAAGACACCCTGGTTTAAGTAGCACCTTGGCAGATACATTCTTTGTGTCCTGCACAAGTGCCCTTTGAAGGGGGTTCAGTGACAACTGACGCTGCTCTTACCCTATTCTTTACATGGAATTGCTCTGAAACTCAGGAGCAAGAAGGGGGATATTGAGCTTTTCACCGTAAAAACCTGAAAATGCAAAGTGCTTTTTTTTTTAAATCACTTACTGATGGAAAGGTGGGGGGTGTATTTACTAAAACCCCATATTTCCAACAAACTCTTCCAATCAGCCGTGTGTATTCTTAGAGCTGCATGAACCAATGTTACCACAGGTGGGCTGGCTGTTTGCAGTTTGTGAGATCCCTGTCATTTTGCAGACACAATTAACTTTGTAGCTGGTTTGTTTCGCTAAACCCCAAGAACTCAATAAAGCCATTACAGCTGAAAGAGATTCAATCTTCACCTCCACGTAAGATGATGGAAGTAGAAAGTTTGGTTTGGCATCACCTGGAAACCAAGGGCAAACGATGATGCCATGGGAGGGGTTGCAGGCAAAGGCTCCTCTCCGCTGGCTGCCTGTGGAAATGAGCAAGACCAACGAAGGTACGGGGAGCTGCAGTTTGTCTGAAGTTCTCTTAGTTTCTCACTCAACTTCGAAGCTTAAAAGTGCATTGATTCCTTTATATCCGATTGTATTTTTAGGTGGTATGTGCAACCATTAGATCCGGGTGGCAGCACTTTCTGCCCATTGAGTGTTGCTTTAAGCAGCAGCCCAAGGGCCACAGTGCAAGAAAGCCGGGCCCTTGGATTATTCAGTGCAAAAGAGAGAAACATCACCTTTTCTAAAAAAATGTAACCCATGTGGTTTTCGTGCCTTCAGTTCGCTGCCGTTGCAGCCTGTCAGCGGTGGCCTCCTTGCTGAATGGCTCCCGCTCACCCAGGACTGAAGTCAAGCGGTGTTTCCTACTATAAGGTTTTGGGAACACACCGAATACTGAGAGGTTTCAGTGGACACCTCTGTCCCACAGAAAAGGAGTGATAGATTTGGTGGGGGGGTGTCCCAACTCTCTCCCAGCCTCTGGCAAATCTGTGCCTTCCCCATTGCTCAGGGCACCTCCAGCCCCTGCGCATCCCCCTCCAGGGGCAGTAGCACAAGTAGAGGAAATGCATTTCCATTCGTATTTCCAAACAAGAATCCATGGACCCTCCTCTGCCCCCCAGCTCCCTGGTCATGCTCAGTCTGATACAGCCGTTAGCTGGGATCTTGCTCCAGCCAATTTTACTTGTCTGCATGGAAATATCACAGTTTCCTCTCACATACTGCAGCCGGGGCTCATTCTTTGTCCCAGAGGTCCATTATAAAAATAGAAGATCACATATTTGTAAGCGGAAGGGTGGCTGACAAGGCACAGCTCTGGGACATGAGTCCTCCTAAGGCTGTGTGCGCCAGGAGGTGCTTTACCATATAAATAATTTTACAGGCATAGGTGCACCACCAGTACTTTCCATCCCCTGGCACCACGGGGTGGAGAGAAAAGCTGCTTAAAAAAAAATGAAATTCTGCCTGTCCCCTTCCCTCTTCCACTGCTGCTCTCTGAGTGAGAGGTTTCTCCTGCCTGGCAGCCCTGTGCCAGGGACAACTATTCAGCTCATTATCCTCGTCCATCCTTAAGGATGGGTTTGTGGTCGGCACCTTCAGCACAGCCCAGAGGTCACCGACTCCAGCCAGGCAAGGCCAGGGGCAGCTCTGCTCTGCTCGGCAGCTCTGCTCTGCTCTGGGGAGCCGCCGGAGCCCACCAGCTGGGTTTTGAAGAGGAGAAAACTTCTATTTTTCAAAGCAAGCAGAAGGAAGCATGCAGACTTCTTCAGGTTTAAATAATAGACTCTTGAACACTTCTTAGAAGTAATTTAGTGCTGTCTGAAGAGAGAGGCAATTTACGTTTTCTGTTGTTTGTTGGGAGCAGGAAAAAAAAAACCAAGGAGGAATATAAGAGGCTGTATTACCACAGTGTGGACGGTTGTTTTTTTTTTATCAACTGCTTGAAGTCCAAAAAAGCCCTTGTATCCCTCTATTGCCGGAGCTGGCCTTCATTTTCCGTCACTTGTTAACATACAAACACAAAGTGCTTCTGCACAGGGGGAGCTAAAAAGAAGTTAATTAAAAGCAAAACCTATATCACTTACTTGAAAGCAATGTGGAGGTTTTAAACCTGTAACAAGGTGCCTTGAGACAAAAGCCCAGCTTCAATGATCTCCAAGTTGGAAAACCACATTTTGCTCCTTACAGAACTGAAAAAGAAAGTGTGAACTAAAATCTGGAATATTTTCAATTATATTTGCTTCAGATTTATGTGAGGCTTATCCTTAAGAAACCCATTTGAGACAGGTTTATGAAGACATTTTAAAAGGTCAGGATATTTTTAAACCAGCGTTAATCTGGAAAAACACCCTTGCCATATTGAAAATTGTTTTTCATGCCTCCTAAAGAAAGCATGCACATCGCTGCCTAACCCTGTACCTCATTCTTTTTCCTTGCCCCACCCAGTTTTCAAGGGGCCGGGTTGCTGGGAAAGCCACCCCAAAGGCACCGAGAGTCCCTGGGGTCCCCGCAGGGCGCAGGAGTGCACCGGGGGCTGGGTGGTGCCTGGGCACGGCGGGTGCTCACGTGTGTCAGGCTGTGACAAACGTCCAAAACAAACCAAGGCAAACTTGTCCGCTCCCTCCCTCCTGTGATTAACAGTTTCCCATGCAGGGCCGGTCTTTTCTGCAGCTTTTCCCAGGCAGTGCAGGGTAAGCAGCTGGGCTTTACAGCCAATAAAGGAACAACACGCAAGCCAGAAGAGAAAGAATAATAGTTGGGGGGGGTATTAATTTTGTTTCTAGCGTTATAAAATAAAAAGATGTGTGTGTGTGTATTTGTGTGTGTGTGCACCTACTGTGTGATTTAAGTAAAATTGATCTGAAGTTAAGCTATTCCATAGTTCAGAGGTGTTCACCCTGGGAACTCCAGGACAGGAGCAGATGGGCAAAACCCCAGACTCCAGGACTAAGCAGTCGTCATAATAGGTCACAGCATCAAAACCACAGACTGGGGCCAGGTTAATTAACTAATAAAAAATGAACCACCAAGTCCAACGCAGAGCTGCAAGCCATGGCAGGAAGAGCAGCCCGGCTGATGAAGTGGGTTTGCACACACAGAGTGAGGAAACGCAGCACCCGCTTGCCGGTGCCACGGCGTGGGGCACAGCTGGAGGAGGGGGTGTCTGTCGGCACAGGGCTGCCGTGGGGTCCTGCAGGGCCCATCCCCAAAGCTCTGCCAGGCTGCAGACGCTGTTGCATGGGTGATGGGAGCCGCACCTTGCTCTGCCTGCCATGGAACTGCTTAGTTTTAATATGGTGTTTTCTATCTTTTCCTCTCCTTGAGACCACGTGTGGCTCCATAAACACTGGCATTCAGTGTCCATCTCTCTGGTCCTTTGCAACAGAAATGGAGACATGTTTATAGACTGGCTGGGGAACAAGCTAATCTCCCTGGCCTAAATTACCTCAGTGGCATATATTCAGACAAAGGGCATAAACTGAATAAGCCACACAGCTTACATTTAGGTGCCATCTCTATACGAGCCAGGGAAGGCTGGTCAGGAAGGTAGAATCTTTCCCCTGGACCAGCACAGCTGGAAAGAGTAAATGAGCTCTCCTTCGGTGACAGAGCAATGGGATGCAGTGGGATGTGGCGGGATGCAGCGGGATGCACCAGGACCTGGCAGGGCACATGGTGTGCCGCAGACACTGCCATGGGCTCGCTGAACTGCTGGCAGGGACAGGAGGTCACCCGTGCAGAAACAGCTGCCAGCTTCCCCATGCAAATTTTTGCTGCGCAGATAAATGCCCAGCGTATGTGCAGAGGAGCCGGGCATGCCTGTGTTTGAGAGTCTGCTCCATGCACAGCCGTCAGGTTTATTCCCTTGTGGAAAAACCCGGGGGATTTGCAGGCAGGCCTCCGAGATGAATGCGATAATGTCCAAGGCGTATTTCTCCTCTCATTCAAAAGGGCAGAGCAACTTGACATCTCATTTTGGCACCAAGTGTGGCTGTATCTTGTATTTGCAGGCCTGAGCAAATTGCCTCAAGGGCCGTGTAAGAATTACAGACTGAATTGATCATCTATCAGACTACCAGGATGGAGGCTCCCTGCTTGTTTCAGTTGTTGGCCCTGGAGGAAAATCGACTGACAGCTCCCGTTCAAACCGTGAAATGAAACCCAGCAGGCACAGAGCGGCTCTCCTGGCTCTCGTGCCACCTCCCACCCCACCGCCAAAAAGCCCCAACCACCTCTGCAGCCAGAAGTTCCCCTCCAGGAAGCACCCACCACCACCCCTTCTTGTTTCTTCCATACGTGCTTGCTCCTAGAGGTGACAAGGTTGGTATCAAGCAGGTCCTGAACCCACTGCTGACCATCACCTAGGGATTTGGGACAAATAAAAAAAAAAAAACAGAAAGGCTGGACTATACATGCAGATTGAGAGTGCCCTAAAACTGAAGTTTTTACACTCAGTATCTGTGGAGACAGGCAACTCCAGACACTCCCCCCTACCTCTTTTTACAGCCCTCTTTTCACCCTGTTTCCACAACCACCTGTCTCTTTCCACCAGCCTGAGAAGGGACGTTGCTTAAACGATGCAGCTAAGGCTAACGGTAGCTGGGAAAAACTCAACCCTTTGTTTTCCTGTTACTCTACAGGCTGTCTTCACCTGGGGGCACTCCACAAGTTTCTTTAACAACTCATAAAAAGTTGTATGACTTTTGTTGTTAAACTACCAACACTTTACTTTGCTTCTCCTTAAGTGCATTACTTAATTCAGAAATGCAGCCTGTTTGTCTGGGAACAAGCCAGGTTTCGTTTTATTTATTCATCTACTCAGTAAAAGATCACCAAGTTTTTAAACCATTTGTTTCCCTAAAAAAAAATCAAAAAGAAGTTAAGGCAAAATCAAGTACTTTCTCTTTCCCATAATTTGATTGCTGTCAGCTGTATTGATTTAGGAAGGTGCTAGCTGATTTCTGTGCATTTTTTTTTATTATCATTATTATTATTTTCTAGCTGAGGTACTTCTGGAGTTACTGGCCATAAAACACTCAGGATGTAGATTGAGAACCCAGAATATGGCTGTGCATGACTGCAACGCAACCTACCGCCAATATTACTTTTAAGTCTGGCTGCCCCCTTCTTTTTCCCTTTGTTGTTTTGTTTTGGGTCTGTTGTCAGACTCAGTTATTGAAGGAAAACCTCTGCCTGAGGAGTGGGTCCTTCATCGTGCTCTCAAAAAATTAGGACTCAATTTTATTCTGTCCTCTCACAGTAGGAAGCTGTAGTCCAAGCCTTGCTCCACAGGGAAATTCCCATCCCTCTGGGCAGCACTCTGCATCTCTGGGGAAATACTTACTAAAATTTGGGATCTTTTTTGCATTCCCTCACCAGAGCTGCCATTACTCTTACACACCTCACATCCTTCTGGGCACCATCACTATTTGGGGATGCCCTGGCAGCATGATGAAGATCAGCATTGCCTGATGCTGAGAAGATTAAAGAGGTATTTTGCTATCAGTAATTTTGACAAGAAGGGTTTTTCAGAGTATGGTCACTTGTGGCAGGTGGATCATCCAAGGGACACCCAATAAAGGATTTAGGAGGCTGAAGCTGAAGCGCTGCCACTCCTGATGTCTGGGTTTGTCCTATTTCCTTCAGCCACTGCCAGACGAGGGTCCTTTGTGCCAAGAAAAATCCTTTAATTAGCCCACATGCTTACTGGAAGCTCTGACAAAAGTACTTCGAGTATTTTGATCACAAATACGTCATGCAGCAGGGAAAATCTGTAGGAAACATTGCTTTTTACTTTTTTTT
>VYXH01005055.1:0-18021 GCA_013397275.1 Burhinus bistriatus | reverse complement strand
ACAAGCTCTCAACTCGCTCTTCAACCACCCCCATGGACAGCTCAATGCATTCCAGTTGCTCTCTCACATAAAGAGCAACTCCACCACCTTGCCTTGCTGGCCTATCTTTCCTAAAGAGGACACAGCCATCCATGACAGCATTCCAGTCCTGTGAGCTATCCCACCATGTCTCAGTAATTGTGATGAGATCATGGCCCTGTGACCACACACAGATCTCCAATTCTTCATGTTTGTTCCCCATGCTGCATGCATTGGTGTATAAATTTCAGAGTCCTAGTACTGAGGTACAGGCTTTTAAATAGCAGAAACTGAATATTTTATAGCTTTTAAACTGTAACATTCTTGCATGTCTATAAGCAGCTTAGTTTGTTCTGAATTAGAAGCTATAGCTATAATACAAAAAAGTATATAGCTTAGAATAATCTTAAATTTCATCTCTGCAGTCTTAATTTTATTTATTTCTCATTTATTTAGCAATTATACAGTTATTCCTCAGTCTAGTGTTCTGTTTAGATGACCAGTATCTGATATAATTCTTTATACTTAAATAGACAGAGACAGATAGATTAAGTGTTTATATTTCTGGGCTTTCTTCTCTATTTCTCGCTTTTCCATGTGTGCGTGAATGCATGACTCCCACTGAAACCTAGCAGTGTTTGTTGGGTAAGCCAGAGAGCAAATTTTCCATTGTAAAATTCTTACTCAACAGGAATCTTTCTATTTCTTTCTATGAGGTATGGACCAAGCCCAACCATATAAATCACTTGGGGCATGCATATTGGTCTCACTAACATAAGTAGCTAGATGCTTTCCTATTATTTCAGACCATGTTCAAATGCACTATTAAAATTACCATATTGATTGACTTAGCTTGATCACTGGGCTTGAAAAAGGAGATGTGAAAGATTATCCTTTAGTAAATGACTGGTAAGAACTAGAACTTCAAAAATGTGTTTATATATTCAGAAAAATACACTTTCTGGTCTTTTGTTTGGCTCCTTAAACTAAATAGCTTTTCTTGAAAAGGCCCTTCCCTCAATCTGTTCAGCAGTAAAATGCCAACGTCACAATGGAAAGGACTGACTCCTGCTAAAGCAGTTGGGCTGCCTAAATCAAATGCAGTGTACCTTTTGCTGACCACCACAGAGCAAATTTGAAAGCTCTTCGAGAGCAATAAACAGGCAGTATAGGAGAATTCTGCAGCTGGAACCATACTCAGAAGAGCTATGTTCTGATCCTGAATATTTCAGAGAACTCTGATGTATTTTTTGAGACACTATGTAGCTCAAAATTTTCAAAAGTGCTGTCCATCTTTATAGATCAATTTGAGAGGGTTATTTCTTTGATTTTCAAAAGGACTGAGCGGCTACAGTTACTGCTCAAACAAAGCAGTAAGATAGAGGCCTAGCATCAAGTTCTCAGTATAAATATTTGAAGTGAGTTTTCTGAAAAATGAACTACTCACAGCTATTTGGGAAAGTTTTGAAAATACAGTCTTTCTGTGCCTTATTCTTTAACAAAATAAAAGTCTTCCTCACCTCAGCTCACAAATCTTTGAAAAGCACTTAGTTCTCCTCCAACAGGAAGCACCACATAAATGTGCATTACTCTAGATTATAAAGATAGAAATCTCTTCCACATAACTTAGACACATGAATTATTAGGAAGTAATCCAAACACTAGCTGAGTTACCTCTAAGGTTTTCAGAGTGAAAGTAAGGAACACAGAACAGGAAAAGTGACAACACTGTCAAAATATAAGTATGTATATGTGTATGTGCCAGAGTGACAATCTAACCTTTTTTCCTAAATCTGTAGAACAGGCTGACAAAGGGAACAATTCTTGACATGTGATGTACAGATATGATATATGGATATAACCTTTAAAATTAAGCACTCATAAAAGGAATGTATCTTTCAATCTTAGCAGGTTGAGTCACTTTATCCCCGTTCCAGGCTTTTTTCCTTATTTCTATTTACACACAATACACTTTAAACATACAGGAAAGAATCATAGGTCAGTGCTTACAATTTAATTCAGCTCTAGATACCAAGAAAAGAATTACTGTGGACAACATAGAGCTCTGCCAAGCCTCTGTCACATGACAGTATCACATTTCTAAAGACAAATAACCAAGAATCTTGAAAACTTAAAGTTCAGTAAACTTTCGGTACTCTGTTTACATTTGTCAAAATTTATAAATAATAATGGTTTAATTCTTCTTGCTTTGAAAATGAAATAGCAGCAAGAATGATTAATAACTTTTTTCAAGTCTAACACTGGTTTTCCAATAACACAGTTTAAAGTGTCACCTTGTAGCTGCTCAACCCTTTCTCATTGGAGAAAACGCTGCAGGTGTTATATAGACTAACCTAGTCCTATGTCAGTCTGCAATTTAAACAGATTTCTCAAATTATTCTGATAGGTTCAATAGTTGTACGTCATAACTTGGAACAAGTGTTGCTGCTGTTGCAACCACGTTCAGCTTGTAGTAGTTTCTCTGTGCTAGATATTATCTTACATACTGTCTCTCCAATGTTACAGTATGCTAACTGCTGGTACCACTGGAATGAAGTACGAAATCAAGCCCTTGCCCTCATCTGAATAGTGAAAATATTTACAGCACTATTCTTAAAAGTAGGGTTATTACTTTTGTGTCTTTGCCAAGGTTTAAAGGAAAAAAAAAAAAAAAGAAAAGAAAATCCAGCCTGGTTACTATCTGTTGAAATAACCCTGCATTTTTTTCCCACTCTTCTCTGAGTTGCGGCATGGCATGAATTAACTACTGCATGCCTCTTCATGGGGCAGGACCTGAGGAGGGAGGTCTGCATTTCAGCAGTGGGTGCGTTCATTCAAGTAAATTACAGAGATTCCAGTGTGTTTGAGGAGGATTTCAGTTCTGGGAGTTAAAAAGCACGGTGTACTTAAGCTTACACAGTCCCCCGAGAATTTTAAATCTACTGCTTATCACATATTAAACCCCATCAAATCTTTACAGATTTCAACCCAGGTTTAATGTTTTTAAGAATTTTATTAAAATATCTTTCTAAAGTATTTTGTAATGAATGAATAATTTTACAAGTGGCACTTGCAACGAGGTTTTTACTTTTTTATGCAAATTTGAGATACAATTTGGGTTTAGTATTTTTTTCTTGGTGTTAAATTTTATGTTTATATTTTCATTTTGTTCATTCATTTATTCCAAGCACTTTAAACCACTTCATTGCTTTTAGACATATCACAGGCTATTCCATGGCTTGCAACATGAGGACCATATTTCACAGGATGGAAACAACTGTTTGACATTCTGATAGCAGAGTCCAAGCTTGCTTGGCGAGTACAGAGCAACCCAGGTAACTACTCACACATAACCAATAGTTGACTATATGGCTGCCATCGCTCTTGCTACATTTTTCTGACCTTGCAGTCCATAACATTAGAAAGTATACAGATGGGCAACTGCAAATCTAGTAAACACAGAGAAATAAAAAAACACTCTCAACTGTCCCTGGAGAGTATTTTGTGGTAAAATGAAGCCAGGCCCTGGAAGAGTAGGCATGCAGTCTTGCACTCTGTAGAGTGGATCTTGTTTCCAAGTTATGTGCCAACCCCTGTATTTTGCATAGGTCAAGATGACCCTCAGCTTTTACTGAAAAATGATGGTCTTTTTACTGGAGCACAAGATAGAAATGAGAGATGGAGTTTCTGCCTCCTTCTTTCCAAAGGGTCCTTATTGTGACCCATGATGAGTTACAATCTTTAAACCTGAGGTTTTTTGCATCTACAAAAATGGGCTAATAAGAGACATCTCTTTCTATATCTGCTCTATATATCTAAGTATATATCTCTTTCTATATCTATCTCTATATATCTAAAACACTCTGAGATCCAGGGAGACAAGCTACCTATTATTATTTCACAGTGTCTTTCAGCACAACAGATCCCAAATTACTCGGCAAGCCATGTAGTTTAAATTTACTTCCTCCAAGTGGAAATTACTTCCTAGAAGATATAGACTTGACTGTACCAGAATAACAACCAGATCTGCAATCAGGTGTGTTCCCTGCCAGCCCTCAGCTCTGTCCCACAGCCACCAGGACAAAATATACTTTAAGCTACAAACTGAAGCCATGTTGTGACTTTTGGTAAATAAGACAGATTTTCCAAAATTGAATTTGTCAGAATAATTGGGCCTGTTTATGCAAGAACTGCTAAGAGGGGAGATTCTCAAATGCCTGAGGCTTCATTTTGCAATGACACAAATATGTTTGTGATTAAATTATTGCAACTTTTAAAAATGTTTTCTTATACCATCATCCCATTTCTAGTACATACTCTAAAGCTTTCCTAAGAAAATAACGATAAGCTTAAGCCATTATCATAACTAAAATACCACAAGGTAATTTTCTGTGAGAAGCCTGAGGGTTCTGAGAATAAATCTGATTCNCTCAACTGTCCCTGGAGAGTATTTTGTGGTAAAATGAAGCCAGGCCCTGGAAGAGTAGGCATGCAGTCTTGCACTCTGTAGAGTGGATCTTGTTTCCAAGTTATGTGCCAACCCCTGTATTTTGCATAGGTCAAGATGACCCTCAGCTTTTACTGAAAAATGATGGTCTTTTTACTGGAGCACAAGATAGAAATGAGAGATGGAGTTTCTGCCTCCTTCTTTCCAAAGGGTCCTTATTGTGACCCATGATGAGTTACAATCTTTAAACCTGAGGTTTTTTGCATCTACAAAAATGGGCTAATAAGAGACATCTCTTTCTATATCTGCTCTATATATCTAAGTATATATCTCTTTCTATATCTATCTCTATATATCTAAAACACTCTGAGATCCAGGGAGACAAGCTACCTATTATTATTTCACAGTGTCTTTCAGCACAACAGATCCCAAATTACTCGGCAAGCCATGTAGTTTAAATTTACTTCCTCCAAGTGGAAATTACTTCCTAGAAGATATAGACTTGACTGTACCAGAATAACAACCAGATCTGCAATCAGGTGTGTTCCCTGCCAGCCCTCAGCTCTGTCCCACAGCCACCAGGACAAAATATACTTTAAGCTACAAACTGAAGCCATGTTGTGACTTTTGGTAAATAAGACAGATTTTCCAAAATTGAATTTGTCAGAATAATTGGGCCTGTTTATGCAAGAACTGCTAAGAGGGGAGATTCTCAAATGCCTGAGGCTTCATTTTGCAATGACACAAATATGTTTGTGATTAAATTATTGCAACTTTTAAAAATGTTTTCTTATACCATCATCCCATTTCTAGTACATACTCTAAAGCTTTCCTAAGAAAATAACGATAAGCTTAAGCCATTATCATAACTAAAATACCACAAGGTAATTTTCTGTGAGAAGCCTGAGGGTTCTGAGAATAAATCTGATTCTCTGATAAAATAGTTTTTAAAAATAACTACTTCATGAAACTGAGTGTTTGGAGTCCCAGTTGCTGTTTGATTTTGTACTAGCAATTTAAAGTACAATTAGCAGTAAAATAGCCAGTTGTTAAGGCCACCAATAAATNCCAGAAAACAATGGTGACTTGTGCTTAGTATGCAGATCATATAAACCCCAACTGCAGAGCCGAGCATTAGGATTCTGGACACCTGGTCTGCTCTGGCAGTGAATAAAGAGCAGGGCTGAATGTTGGGCTTCAGTCGTACACTTCTAGTAGTTAATCCTCTTTGTAACGGTCGATTTACATGTTAGAAGATCTAAAAGACAGGAAGTACAGTGTCTGGCTTTGAGTCTTGGTCCGAGAGCTTTCTGTTCACCTTCCTACGATATGAATTGCAATTTATTACCCGCTAGTTGCAGCTTGCTTTGAAAGATTTTCCTATGTAATACAGTTATATAGCAATCGAAAAGCATGAATATAGTTCACACACTGTTTGTATGTTGTATTTTCTACAGCTGAAAATAAGGCTGTTCATAATATATATTAAATATTGGATATTATCTAAAAAGTGTAACAGCATTATTGAATATGACTCAAATATGGAAAACAATGTTCAGGTGGATGAGTGTTCAGGCGGATCTCAGGCCACCTCATCCATAACACACTGCATACCTTAATGCAGTTTTTTAATTTGTGGTAAATATTAATAAGCCAGTTATAAAACAGCTTGAAATGTAGTGGTCAGTCACCACGGTTCAGACAATGGGCAGTAATTTGCTGAGGTAACTCAAACCCATGAATATACCCTCTGTGTCATGGAGGGTCCACACTCCCTAAATGAAGCCTGTGAGCAAAAAGGTACAAACCCCGGTCCCCCCATGACCACACAAACTGTCCCCTCTAACGAGGCTGCCCTTGGCTGAGGCCTTGCCCATGTGGAGAACCTTCCAGAACGGCAGGCTGTGAGCATGGCAACAGCCAATGGGCAGGTGATGTGGGAATTCCAGCCAATCAGAACCAGGCATTCTCCGCCCCATCTGCAGTTGCCAGGGTGACTCAGCAGAGACCCCTGAGGGCTAATGGCGGCTGGGGGACACTGTGGCTGTGTCCCATTCGTGTGCACTGCCAGTAAGGACTGCTGCGCTGGCCCGCCTGGACTTTTTTTCTGGATTACACTGTGCCCTGCTGAAGGACAGGGAGATCATGTGAGAAACCATTATGTTGACTAGCTCAGCTACTCTCCTGGGCTGTGCCGTGGCTGCTGCACAACAGGCAAGTTGTGGCACTTGTTAACATTCAACAACATGTCTGTGGCTGAACATGCTGTGGTACCTGAGCCCATTTAATCTCCACGATGTCAGTTCAGTCTCAAGCGTCAGTTTGGTCTCAAACAGACTCGAACAGACTGGTGCTTCTGTTTCAGTGGTCGCTCATTTTCTACCCAGATGTTCTGTGCCCCTCTGGGTCTTCCTGTCTCACAGCAAGTTCTTTTGGCTGGGCAAGCAGTTTAATTACTTAGATAAGCTTGAGTCTGCATTTCTGTCAGGTATTTCTTGTGACTTTCATCTTTTCCAACACAGTCAAATGCAGATTGGATTTTGCTTGTAGCTCATTAGAGAAAAAATATAATACATTGTGCTAGATGTTGAATGGTTGCTAGCTTTGATCTAGGGAAGTTTCAGACTTCACTCAAGCTGATAGGTATGTTAGCTGCCGCCCACTCAGTTGAAATGTGGAAACAAGTACATTTATTGTTCTTTGACTGATGGCTAAAACAGAGCGAGACATCACCCAAATACAAAACCTGTGAAATTATTTGGATTCATCTGTAAACAAGGCCACTCAGGTTTCCCCTATTAGGAAAGAAAAGTTTGCCAGAAATTTTTGAAGCATAAATGCTGCTAACATATGATATGGACACCAGCTTCCCTTGCTGTTTTCCCAGTGATGCTGAGATTTGCAATATGAGCTATTTATTTGGCAGATGAAGGATGATGACTGAGTGCCCTTTTAGTATCTAAAGGCTAAGTTGTTTGTAGATTACTATCTGACATTTTTGGCTACTTGCTGTGTATTGTACAGTATCTATGAAAGGGAAGGTGAGGACGAAGGCGTATGTATGTATTAAAAATATCTAAAGAGCAGAGGGATGGTGGAAGCAAACATACTGTGATACAAGCAAGCAGAAAGCATAAGAGATTTTTTTCTGCATGCTGACAGGAAAGACAATCTTGGACTTGTGAGCAAGGTATTGCTTGATGTAGTTTGATCTTACCACATTCAGCAAAATGAGACTTTGTATTAATTCTGTTTAAAAAATAAAAAAACCCAGCAACATTAGAAGTGTCTTATTCCATCCTGGTTTTTTTTTTTTTCAATAAGAATTCAAAAGAATTCAGACAGTGTGTATACTCTGGCCACAATGGATAACAGTATTTTGTCTGTTAATGGAGTGTAGTACACATGAATACTTCTGTCACTTTCACAGGAAGAAGATTGGACTACCTTAAGTCACAGTTTATTTTTTAATCAAGTTTATGACCAACAGCATTAAAAGGATACAGCTTTTGATTTTGTCACCAAAAAAAATCTAGTTCAGCCATAAAGTGCTGGCTGCTTTTCAGAACTAATGCCTACTGCTATTGATCTTTGTTAACTTTCTTCATTCATCATACATTTCTTCAGAGATACAGTGAACCAACGTAATCAGCGTAACAAAACTTTTAATAGTAATTTGGAATATTTGGGAATTTTTTTGTTTTCTTTTGCTGTTTTGGACTGCTTCTAGTACATTTATCACATCTTACAGATGAACAAAATTCTTAAAGCTGCAAAAGAAATTACTGCTTAACATTTTTCCAAATAGACTTCATTTAAATCTGTAAATTTTCAAATAATCACAATCAAGCAGTTTAACCAAGACTTAAAACATATGTGAACAAATGGATAGAGCTGGGGAAAAATTAGAAAATGAAGTGTCATCTGAAAAAGTAATCTCAGGTGAAACTTGTCCAACTCAGCAAGTAATTTCAGGGATTTTGAAAACAAAATACAGATTTTTATAAGTGTATTTCATATTTTTGTTATTTTGAAATGCCTCACTTTTCTACCTTTAATTAAATAAAGGTAAAACACTTGAAGGCAAGGGGTAGCATTTTATTTTAGCAAACAAATAATTTTGATCCCTCCAAAATGGTCTCTTCTCTGTTTGTCCAGTGAACGAAAGGATGAGTTGTTCACTCAGTTCCACAGATTGACTTTGTGCCGTGGTGGTGTAAAGCTGTGCCAGACTGGTAAAGGAATAAAACTTCCAGGAGTGGAAACAATTTGGCGAAGATTTTCAAAATCAGTCAATATTGGCCTTACCTTACCTTGCTTCCATTTGTGTGATCCAAAGCTTTAGAGATCTGTCAGTGGAATCCTCCGTTCATTTATGCCTATACAAAAAATATTGTCATTGGTGTCTAGTTTCCATAAATTCAATCTATAAGGATAAACAAGCAACAAGTCCAAAAGACAGGTAACCTTTCACATAGCTAGGCTGATTTTCAAGATCGTATTGAGGGACAGCTATTAAAATTGGAGCAAGGTCTGGTTTTAAGGAGGTCTAAATGTAAAATTCTTGCTTAGTATGCTATATAAATTGCTTTAAGCTAGATTTCTTTAGTAGTAAAACACACCTTTTGAGTACATACCCTATAACCCTTTGCAGCTTTCAAAGCAATTAATGAAATCTTTCTAGTTCAGTGTCTGTTCTCATTACTTACCTTTTGGAAGAACGTCATTAGCTAAGTTCTGCCCATCATCTCAATTCTTGTCCTTGCATTTCAGGTCCTTCATAATTTCACAATTATGAAAACTCCCTGTTTGTCTGCACAGACTTATATCATATTGTCCCATTACAAGGCTGATAATCTTGACTTCTACTGTGTATTTGACTGTTTCTTAAAACACAGTGGTTGGTGTTTTGGTTTTTTTTTAATTTATTTTAATTTGTGTGAATGCACTGCCTAAACTTATTCCTGTGGAATTATTTTCTCCTATCAGATAATTCTATGAGACCCACTTCCTTGAACTTGCAACAAAAAGGCTATAACTTGTATAAACTTGCAGGAAAACACACAACCCTGTGGCTGTAATCTATACAACAGTAATTATAGGTAGGGCTGGTTAGCACATTCTTTTATGAAAGCTGACTGACATTTTTATTAAGAGTCTACCTTTGGTTGCTTATATCTTTTTCAAGCTTTTACTCACATTTCAGACTGAGTGTCTGTCATAAATTGACTATTTGGAGAAATATTTTTGTATGCAATGCTTCCATTCACATGGAAGAAACTTTTACTCTTTCAAATTAAAAAAGATATCAATCAACCATTTCTTTGAAAAGCTCTACCATCTCTTTACTATGGTATTTTCAGTTTGGCAGAATGTGCTTATAGCTATTCCCATGGAGCTCCACCCACAGACAGCCAAGTTACGCTTTGAATTATCTCACTTGGAATATGCTCCAAGACTGCTTAAGAGTTCAGCACCTTAATCTGAAGATTGATGGAGACAACCCCAGTTCTCGATGCTGGCCAGCCTGTACACGTCACTCCAAAAACACAGCTGTGCGTGGTGTTTAGTGGCCAAGGCACATAACCTCTCTTGGCATAGTTACTCCCAGCTGCTTGTGGGCCAGCTCAGTCCCAGGCAAACAAATACTAGGAGCAGTGGGGTCTCTCCTGTGCTCAGTTGTGCAGACAGTGCAGGGGCAGGAGACATCTGGCCGGACTGCAGTGGAGACAAGGATTGAACCAGGGGCAGTGTAGGGAGCTGAGTGTTGACTTGTGAGGGCCAGATGGGCAAGGGGAATGGAATACTGAGTTGGGGGTGGGGAGTGGGACACACACATGACACAACATTATGGGCAGGAAACTGATAAGAACTGAGGCTGGAAAATGCTGAGGTAGACAGCTACCAACAAGATTTAGGCTGCAGTTCCTTACAAGAGTGAGCAAACCAAGACAGAGATCATCTATGCCACATCCTTTAATCCTCACTCCAGTCCTGCTCCCCCTCCACTTCCCCTTCTTGCATTCCATACCTTATCCTATTCCTTGCCTTAACACTGATGATGCTACCCTTAGCTGCCTTAGTGCACTACATTCAGCAGAAACGTACCCAGCTTTTTCTACTCAGTTTGTCTTAAACAACATTAGGAGACTGAAGTGACCACTAAAGGGATCCAACAACTGCCAATTCCAACATGAAGTAGGTGGAAGGAGCATGTAGCCCATAGCCCCAAGGGGAGGATAATATAGTGCAGTCATTGAGAAAGTCTCCTTTTTCGTGGCAGTTTCTTCAGTGTATTTCATGGAACTGAGTTCACAAAGGGAATTGATGGATGTCTGAAAATGGCTGCTCAAAGGTACAGATAACGGTGGGGGGCATGGGCTGCAGGTCAAGGGAGAGAAATCTGACAAGATTTAGTATGGAAGCAAGATGGGTTTGACTGGAACAAAAAGACAAATGCTAAGGTCTGACAAGGCAATGGGATTTGACTGATACTTAGCAATTGCCCAGGGAACTTGCAGAGGCCCCATTGCTGGAAGTGTTCAAGGCCAGGTTGGATGGGGCTTTGAGCAACCAGGTTTAGTGGGAGGTGTCCTTGCCCATGGCAAGGGGGTAGGAAACTAGATGATCTTTAAGGTCCCTTCCAACCTAAACTATTCTATGATTCTATGAATTTTGCTGGTAATGGTGAATTACCAGCCTGAATTTACTTCCTTTTTGTTTTTATCACTGTATACTTAGAGACTATAAGTCAAAACATGGAGAAAATGAAAAGGGGAGAACAAAAGATAACCCCATTCAATTTGTGGTAGACTGGTTAGGCAAGGGGGGTGGGATTGAAATTAAGAAGATATCAATATATCTTTAGAACTGTTTCCCTCCAAAGGGTGGATGCAATATTGATTGATTAACAGTTTTTGGAAGACCTCCAAGTATGAATATATGACATTCTTCATAGCATTCATTTAGCATCCTTTAGCATAATGCAATATGGAGACAACAGGAAAAGATGTGAAAAAGAGTACATTAAAGAACATTAATCTACAGGTTTTCTGTGTTTCACTGTTCCTCTCTCAACAAGTACAAATGCATCTCGCCGAGTAGCAGTTTATCTTGGTAGCTCTTCAGGGACTTCCTAAGGACAGCAACTGCTAACAATGTGAGCTACTCCTTTACCACAGGTGCTGCACCATAAGTCTAAAATTCTTGTTCTCTTGGTTTAAAAAATGTAAAAAACCAAAGAAGAATAAACTAGCAAAAAAAAAAAAAGAGGAAGCAAAAAAAAAAAAAAAAACAAAAAAAAAAAAGAAGAGAAACCCCATGATGAAACTTGGGGGGCTTTTTGTTGTTTGTTTGTTTGTTGTTTCTCATTTGCTTTCAGGGAAAGCCTAGGAAATAATACATCCCTTAAGAGTAATTGCCTAGGAAATAATACATCCCTTAAGAGTAATTGCCTAGAATTAGTAAGTATCTACTCAACCACTTTATTGTATCTGTAAAGTGATACCTTCCCCTTCATTTCACGTAAGTGTCATAAAAGTTAAATTAACAAGAATGAACAATTTAGATATTATATTAATAAATACCAGAGAAAAACACACAAGGAAAGTAATAATTCTTGTTGTCAGACAGGATTTTAGTACCATATGCTGAATAATTTCTAGAACTACTGCTAAGTAAGCAACATTTCCATTATTATTTCAATGAGCAGAAAAAGTATTTGCGATATGTGAACAATGCAAGATAATGCTTATATGTGACAAATATT
The DNA here is from genome assembly GCA_013397275.1 of Burhinus bistriatus. Lineage (NCBI taxonomy): Eukaryota > Metazoa > Chordata > Aves > Charadriiformes > Burhinidae > Burhinus > Burhinus bistriatus. Next base: position 5,788 of record VYXH01005055.1, on the reverse strand, counting down.
TATTTCAAATAACATTGTTACCATTGATATCATCAAGAGGAAGAAAAAAATACCAAGTTTGTCATGTCAGTGATGGTGTTAGGAACTGGTTGGCTTAGCATTATTCCCACCTACAAAGCACTGTTTTGCAGTTTAGGCATTTGGCTGAGACGCTGGTGATCTGGGATCATGTCTTGGCTTAGTTACAGACATGCTGTATGACACTATAGTTAACTCACATAGACTCAGTGGCCTTAGTTTTCATTTAGTTTCTCATATAATTTCTTTTCTCTTTTACATAATAATTTCAGACCATAAACTCAAGGAAAGAACCTCTATAATGCCTGTATGCATTGCCATAAGATTTGGGAGGCACCTGATGTTAATTATGGTCGTATAGAAAGATTTGAATGGTCTTGAGACTGGAGTAATAGAAATGTGATAGTATGAAGTGTAAGGTAATGTATTTCTAGGTTGTTGAAAACATTTCTAGGAGCTTAGCTGTTGGAAAAAGCTGTTTCCAACAGATGAAAAAGGATTTAATGTGCTACTCAGACATATGTGGTGAATCTAGTATTACAGGCAGGGTTGCAATAGAACTGTACAGAGTGTAGATAGTCTGGTTTTGCTTAATGTCAGCTTACTTGGGTATAAGCACTTCAAAAAGTATTGGTTTTTTAGCCTATCTCTTTGCACTCTCGTAACTTATTTCCGATCTGTTATCTGATTGGGCTGTGTTGCCACTTTTTCTCATTCCTTTTTAGGTATGTCCTGCATTTATGCCTTGTGTGACTGTTTACATGTGTTTCTGTGTTAGATTAGCTTTTAATTTCCCCAAATAGATCTTGTTTTATTATTTTGTGTTTATGCTTCTGGTTTGTCAGTATCCCTGTCCTTTGTTTCCTTGCTGCCTTTGATACTTGGATTTCTTGCAAAATACAGTATCCCAGTTGGTTCTCTTCCTCTGTAGGTTGTAACCTTTGGTGAAGGGCACTGTGCTCCCCTCTTTATATGAGACTGGGTGGAGCATTTAAGCTTCAAAATGTTAGCTTTATAGCACAGGAATTGCTTTCTGTTCCAGCTTTGGACACAAATAGACACATTGCCATTGTTCAGTAAAAACACTAGAAAAGATATGCATCAGAAAGCAATGGGATGAGTATATTGTACAGAAAAATGCAGAAATAATGAGATACTTGTTTTCTGATCAGTTATTGAGACATTTTAAACAAATGTATACATTAAAGTATGTATTTGTGCAAATAATGCATGAATCAAATAGGCTGAACTGTTGTCTAGATAAAGGAGTTATTTTCATTATATTACTTCAGTTTCATGTTAATATTAAACAGAAAGAAAGTACAGCCCACTGATATAATTATTATCAAATTAGCCAACCCCCACTTAAAAATTAGCTTAAAACTCGGCTCTTTAGTCTTTGTGTTTTATATCCCTGTTTTTCCCCTCTGCAATTTTGTAAAAGAGAAGTACTTTCATTACCATAGCAACCACAGAAATGTGAAACTGTACATATGAAACATCTTTTAAGAACGTACACAGTGCCATGGGAACTGAGCTGTCGACTCTTGGGGGCAGCAAATGCTTGCAATAAAAGCAATTCAAATACATCATTCAAATAAATGATAAAAGTCTCACACTAGTGAGGCAAGACAAACAAAGACTGAGGATCTGTGCTACTGTAGGACCCTTCAGATATTTCGTCTTATTGCTAGTGGGCTGGAAGTTTCAGGCGTGCTAGTCAGGAGGGGGAAAACTATGCTCCTTTTGCACTACAAAGTATTTTCCTAAACCAACCAGTAATCCCAGCATTGTGACTATATTCCTTTCACAATAGGTACCTTTCTAAAGCTTCCAATAGTCTTCTGTTTCCAATGTTATGCTCTTTAATTTACTTTTATTCAACACCTCCGATTTGGACAGTGTTTCATATGTTATTGCAGATAAGTTTTTATGTCTAAAGATGCATCTTAACTTTATTCCAATGACTATGTGGATGAATGAAGTAAATATCTCAGAAGTCTGTTTAGTAAAAGGTGGTTATGTAAGCCATGGGTTCAGAAAGTTTTCAGATCTTTTTACATAGGATTAATTTGTAATTCTCCCTTCTTTAATAATAGCTATTTTTCTACCTTATGCTCAGTTGTGCAGCAAAAGCCTGTTGCTAAAATGACACCCCAAGGAGCACATACAATAAGTCAACACTGTGTAGTACAGACTTTTTTACCTCTAAGTTGTGTAGACAGACATAACCTCATGTTCCCATAGCAAGTTAGGTTTGACAGGTGGAATTACAGCAGAAGCAACCACTAGCTGGACCTCTGTTTTTAGGATAAAGTCACAAATTGATTTAAGCCTCACAGATATATAATCTGCATTTTTACAGACCAGGATTTGAGAGTAGTGTAAGTTAACACAGCTAAGGCAACATCAAATGTCTGAGCTGAACTAAAGACTAGCATATTGCAGTGCAGTTTCCACTTGCTAAACTGCACCTAATCACATCAGTCATTCTTTGTTCCTGAACAGGAAAAATATAGGAATGGCCATTTGGTGTCACACCAAAAGCATCCATCAAACTCTTGTCTCCAGCAGTGGTCATAAAGGAAAGCCAGGTGAATCAAAAGAGCAGGCAAATGTGCCCTCTACCACCACTCAATTCTTTTCAGCTCAGAGACTTGCTGTGCCTGTTGTGTTATGAGTACAGTTGAAGAGAAATATTAGTATATAAGAATTCTGTTGATAAAATGAAGTGGTTTTTTTCCTCAAAAATGTGCTTAGTGAATAAAATAAGACTTGTGGTCTAAAGGAATAGTGTGTGTATTTATTCACCAAAACATGGGGAAAATTCTAAATAATAGAATATGAACTTCAGTTTACTTATTCAGTCTGCAAATGCACACTAGAACTACCGTTACAAACAAGTAAAATTACCTTACCAGAGTGAATAGCTGGTCTCACTGAATCAATTGATTTTGCAGGAACTGTGATTTGACCTCAAAAAAACCAATTTCCTTCCTTTTTACATAAATTACTTGAATTGCCTCCTTTCATTGCCAGCATTATCACCTACTGTAAGAACTTTTGAACCATGTGGCACGGAAATGTAACACTGCAGCATCTCAGTTACCTGTAAATAAATCTTACATCTATTATTTAATCCTTTTAGCCTCTTGAAGGTGGATTAGGGAGTGTCCATCCTCAGGGGACCACCTGCATTGATGCTGAGACAGGGAATAGGAGCCCTGTAGGGTCACTTGGAGGACGGAAACACGACCAGCATACTGGAACTAGTGCTGTTACTGTGGTCCTCCTGGATTAAACTTCGTATGAGCCCTGCCATTCTTTTAAGTTACTGTTGACTCGAAATGGCTACAGCTTGTTCTGATGTCTGAAGGAGAACAAGATCTTACCAGGACCTGCTTAGTAGTAGGTATGTGATTTTACCCTTTTCTTAGGCAATCAGTAAATCTTTCCCTAAAAATTCAGTCGAGCATACAGTAACTGTCATCCCTTTTGCACCAAATGCAGATTAGAGACCCTCAAAACAAGGGAGAGAGCATACACCTTCAGATTAGTTGCAAGATGTAGCACTGCTAGGGTGCTTGCAAGGGATTCGTCATGAAAGAGAGAACAGCACTTTGAGAAAGGAAGCACATTGAAATGAATAAGAAAAGACAGTACAATCCCTGACAAAAAATGTGAACACTGCATTATGTGGATTACTGCGTGATAAAAGTACCACTGGTCTAAATTGAAAAAAAATAGATTATATCGTATCAAATCAGAATTTAAGTGTCACCACAACAATCAAGTTGCCTGGAAGTTACCTACAGAACAAATTTATGTTAAGCATACTTTATGAATATTTTTTAAATTACAAATTATGCCTTTGCCTATTTTAGTAGTATTGTAACTGTCAGAATGGCACAAAGTTTCTCTGCTATTATTGGCAATCTGGAAAAGTTGTGTCTGTCTGCACCTGCAGCTGTGAGTATATTACATAATTGTTATTAACAAATTTACCTCACATTTCTGTTAAAACTTTATAAAATCTTCTTTTTCAATGCTCAGAATTTTTCCCAACTTTAAGTGTCTTGGTCTGGAACTTCTTGTAGGACTGTCAGCTTAGCTGTTGCCAAAATGACACTACAAGAATATATCTTTTTCTCACACCATATTATAAAAACTCAAAAACCATTTGGGTCAGGAACATGCCATTTGTTGGAGCAGCATATCTGTGAGGATATTGTGTAAAAATACTGTGAAGTTGTAAAAGCTAAGGCTGCAGAGGGGATTTCATAGCTCTTTCCTAAATACAGAACTACTGCATCTAACCCATTTGCTTGTTGTTTAGGCGTTGTCTGTAGGTATTTAAAGCCCCTTGTCCTCAAGAGCACAATGGTACGCACTGAAGGAATAAGCAAGGCTCTGTCATGCTGTTGTACCTATGATTGCACTCGTGTACCTGCCCTTATATGTGCTCTTGCACTTATATATTGTGAGATGTTGAATTTTTACTATCTGGTGGTGACAGCAGAAAAAGTAGTAGTTTATATAATATTTGAAATCTCAGATTATTCTATAGCACCTAGGCAGATATTTGTTAACTAACCCTTCAAAATGTGGTAGCAGACGAGATCTGAGAATCTCGGTTTCTTACCAGGACATTAAATGAGTAACAGTTAAAAAAAAGAAAGAAATTCTTCTAAACAGTTTCCAAATCCATTTCAGATTCTAGGATTGGAATTTTAAAGAGGAAAGATTTTAGCAAGTGGGCAAAACACAGTAGGAGTTACTCTTTATTAATTCTCTTGCTGACTTTATGAAATATGAACCATTTCTGACCATAGTATTTCAAAGCTGTCATGAATCTCAGTTTCTTTCCAAAAATTCGTTCTGTATATCCACTGTGTAATGTATTGATGACAGTGTCTTTGTCAGTCTAGCTGTTTTGGAAATTAAAGTAATTCAGGTCTCATTATTGGAAGAGTGACATCTCTTGGATCTGGATTTCCCTCTCATTCCCTTGTGAAAAATACCAAAACACTCAACACTAAGAATTATTCCTAACAAGAGATTCAGTGGGATTTGCACACTGAGATGCAAAAAGGGGCTTGTCCTTCAACCTTAATATGTGCTTTGTTTTACGTAGGTGAGCTACTTGACTAGGTGTTTTGTTGGAGTTATTTTAATGCCTTGTAGAACACCTTGAGAAGAACTGAGGAAAAGTGTGTTGTAAAAGCAGCTCATCTTGTACTGTAAAGTGCTTTATATTTCTGTGAAACATGAGTGTTCAGTGTCTTTGGCCAGTGGATAAACCTGATTTAAAAATCTATAAATTGAGATAGCCACAAATTTTCCATTATCACAACCAGTCACATTCCAAGGTGAAATTTAAGCATGAGAATATGAGAATTTTCATAGTTGGTCTGCTCTGAATTTTCCCCATTTTTCAGTTCTGTTTTAGTTGCACAAGCTTAATTGTGAAAGCAGATCTGGCAGAGTAATCAGGAAACCAGCACTCATTTTTTTCAGAGATTTTTCAAGAGAGCTTTCCAAGTATGTGTAAGAGACGTTATTAAAGGTATCTTGCTGGCATTTTAGGTGGCTACTGTGGCGGGGAGAGGAAGGAAAGGAAGCTAGAAGGAAGAGCATTACTAAGTTTTGGGTGATGTGTTGCCTTAAAAGGAAAGTGAAGAAGAATTAAATAAATATGAAGAATTTGGGAGCAGTATTTGCATATGTATTATACTTTGCTTGGGCTGAGGAACATGACAGTTCTGAGTTG